>VZSR01000520.1:35211720-35376952 GCA_013398615.1 Brachypodius melanocephalos
CCACCAGGGGGTGGGATGGGGGGTTAGGGGAAAAGGGGCAAAGCAATACAGTTTTATAAATCCTTGATTATGCACAGTAACACAGAACAAAAACTAATAAAATTCTGGGCAATATAATATCATGTAATCTTTAGGATTTCTGGCATTACTTTTAATCTTTTATCAACAAAACTTACTTGGTCATGTGGGCATTTCACAAGGATAAAAAAACATCGCAGCCCCTCAAATCTGCCCTTGTGATATATTTACAGTTTTTTTAACTCCTGGTCTGAGTGTTATGTCTTCATATAACCATTGCAAAGGCCACTGTCCTAGAGGTCTGGTGAATTACTTGTATCAGTAGATGCTGAGTGTACGTCTGTGTGATGATTCTTGTCCTGTATGTATTTTGCATCCCTAAGGCACCCCAAAAGAAGCTCTCTTACTAAGTTTTTAAAGATTATGCATGTTTACTTGTATATGAATCAGAGGTAAGTAGCATAATTTTATTTTAAAAAGAATACTCTCTTCAACCTCCAAGGCAGTCCACATTTGTGAGCCAAAATGGTAAAGGCATCCAAGGCCTACCTGCATATATCAGGAAAACTGTCTGTATGGAAATCTATGCTGCTGCTTATGAGTATGAGTGGTGTGTAATCTGGGTCTAGAATGCAAAAGACGGAGAATAAGAATTTATGAAGAGTGTAAGTGATGTCTTCGTCAGAATTTAACAATTTACTGCCGACGAAGTTTTTTTTTTTTTTAGGCACTAATACAAAAGCGTTAATTGAGGGAGGAACCTGCTTTGGACTTTTCATCAAAAACAGCACTTGTTACCAGTTTCTCCGGTGTAATTCTGCTTTGACACAGCTGTGAGACGGGCGACGCTGGCGTGGGGTCCCAGCGCCGCTGGCAGTATCGCGGCGCCCCGCAGAGGAGGGCTGGAGGAGCAGCGGGCGCGGTGCTGCAGCTGGGCCACGGGGACACCCCGAGGCCGCAGCCGCGGTGCCCTCCCAGGCCGGGGGAGCGGGGCCGGGCGCTGAGGGGGCCGAACGCTGAGGGGGCCGAACGCTGAGGGGGCCGCGCCTTCCCGCGTTCCGCTGCTGCCGGGCCCGGCGCTCCCTGCTCCGCGGAGGCCGCGGGAGCGCCGCGTTGCCCCGGAGACCGGCTCGGCGGGGCTGGGGCTGCCCCGGCCGGGCACTGTAGTGCTTACTCGGGGAGGGAGCCGAGGGGCTGCGCTGCGGGACGGGGGCGGGGAGCGTCACTGCACCACAGCGACCGTCCCTCCTCCCGGGGCGGGCGGAGAGGCGGCACACGGGCACCGCGGCGAGGCTGTTTCGCTCCGCTCCGCGCCCTGCCCTGCCCGCCCCGCCGGTGAGGGGCGAGCCCGCAGCCGAGGGTTCCGTGCTGCCCTTGTGGCGCTCGGGGGCACCCCGGTCCCCGCGCCCTCGCTGCGGACAGGAGTGGGCAGCGACGAGGGCAAAGTTGGCTCGAAACTCCCGCCCGCCGAGGCACCAGCGGCCGCAGCGGGCTCTCGGGGCTGCGGGCGCCGGCCCCGCCGCCTGCTCGGCCGGGCGGAGCGGAGAAAGTTTACCGGCGGGAGGCTGGGCGCGGGTGGCGGCCGGCGGGCGCTGCCGCAGTGTGTGCGCCCAGCCGGGGCTGCTGCCCGCTCGGGAGCGCTCCGGGGCTTCGGTCCTGCCGCCCTCGGTGCGATGTGAGGCTCGGCGACAGCGTCGGCTGCCGAAGGCTTTGGTGGTTACATGCGCCCAATAATCTTCTCCAAAATGGATTTTAGTCATAGCAGTCTTTTTGGATACATAGAAGACCTGCAGGAACTAACTATTATAGAGAGGCCAGTACGCAGGAGCCTGAAGGTATATACCTCGAAAAAGAACGGTGCTATAAAATCCATTTTAAATTGTGTCTGTTTTAATTATACACAAATAAGCGAATAGACAGTTGTTTGGGGTTTTGTTTGTTTGTTTTGTTTGTTTTTACAGCACCAGGATATGAAACATTGTCAGTCATTTTAGAATAAACAATCTCGAATTCTGTATAGGAGGGATTTAATGTTTTCAGCATAAGAATATTAAGATGGGAACATATAGACTAACTTGGATCTTTAGATTAATTTATATGCCACTTGTTTAATAGTGATAGTGTCTGACTTGAAATTGTACTTCTCTGACATTCAATCTTTTCCTGGTGGAAGATTTATTTGAAGTTGAAATGTTGGCTAGAGGTTTCATGAATAAATTGAAATTACTCATGAAGCTATCCCTGTATGTGTGTGGAGAAAGAGATTGTTTTAAGATTAAAACAGTGAAATAGTAAGGCATTGTAAACTCATAATCTCTATTTCACACTTGACAGACACCAGAAGAAATAGAAAGATTGACAGTTGATGAAGAGCTCAGTGATATTGAAAGGGCTGTTTACCTACTCAGGTATTTCCTAAAATGTTGCTGTGAAACAGTGCTGTCCATTGTGTTTACGTACAGCTTTTTTAGTATTTTACTCTTCACTCCTTTAATTTTCTGTCTATAAGTAGTTCTTTTACCTTCAGCTATGTTAAGCATATAGGCAAGATAAAAATAGGCACTGTAATTTAAAAAATTAAGTAATTTAAAAAATCACCCTATAATGGGACATGTGTGTACATATATAAGAATTTCTGAGCTTTTAATATGTTCCTCACCAGCAGAGAGTTGTATTTAAGCATCTTTTCTCCTGCAGTTGATTTTGGAAGATTCCCTGAGTGTTAATGTTATTAACACCAATAATTCAGGGAATTCATACTCAATCTCAGCAAATATTCACTCATGGCCAGTTAACACAGGCTGGTAGCTGTTGTAGCATCCTGTATGTGTTTGGACTTTCAGAAGAGAAAACTTGAGTGATTAGTTCTGTAGTCCTTGGAAATTACTGTAGAGGATACTGTGTTAATACTTCCCCCTGTTCTAATTTTCTTTATTTTACCTCCTTCTTGTTGAAAGTATTTATTTGCAGATACTTGAATAACTTAAATTTGGTAGTTTAAAATATGGATCTTTCAGCTACTGTGTAAGTCATCTTTGAGAGTACAAATGTTCTAGGGGGTTTTGAGTTGAATATGCATTTTTAAACAATACCTGGTAATTAGAGAACCAGCTGCAGTTCCCTCTCAGTTTGCTTATTCTGCTGTTTTAAATGCTTTTCTAGTCTATGCCTGTGCTCAGTATTTAAAATTCTTGGTGATACAGTTATCTCTTTTTGGGGTGCATGGCATTGCTTTTAAGTTTTCATTTTGTCCACTGATACTGCTTTTGATACTGACTTCTGTTTATAGTTTGGAGATTTTTTTATGCTGGAATATATAAAATAGATGATTTTAAAACTTGCTTTGCTCTTAGTTGCTATAATCAAAGCAGTCTGTTCACTGTAGCGAAATTCAGAGGAAACATTTTGCATGTAGTACATATCACTGAAAGGAGGAGTATCCATTGTGGATTTTACCTCACAACAACCAGCAGAGGTGATTTTTTTTCTTTTCCAGTGTGACAGCAAATTTCTTTGCTCTTTTTCCAGTTAAAGATCACATTTCCAGCATATATGTTCTAACTAGATCATTGCCCTTTTAAATGGCAAAGGGTTCCACTTCATGTCTTTCATCTTATCAATTGCTTTTCAACCTGGCCTTGACCTTCTCCTGACATCTTTGTCTGATTTTCTCTACTCAAGCAGCTGTTCTTGAGACATAACATTCTTTTTCTTTTAATGAAGCTTTCATTTTTCCCTCTGCATTGTTCTCATTGCTGAAAGGTACTTTCAACTCTGCTTGATAGGCTTTTTTGTAAGGTAGTCTCACCGTGCAGGTATGTTAATACAATAATCCAGTGGAAGCTTTTGCTGTTGGATGGCATATTGCTGTCCTTGTACTGAGTGAAGTAAAAGCTGAAGTTGAAAAGCTGCCTGTAACCCAGTAGTACCTTTTATATAATGTACAAGAGTATGTACTTTTGGCTTGTCAGGGATTTTTCATCTATTTTAATACAATATCCCTGCCTTTTGCTGTTTGATAGTAATGTCAGTCCAATCTTTCCATGCCTCATTTTCTCACACAGGTGTATTATTCACTGTCCTTCAGGTTGTTCCTTATGTGGGACTCTCCTTGATCTTACCCAAAAAGCCACTGCCTTTTCTGAAAATCTGTCTATAGAAATGGCTTTGCTGAGATTGAAACAAATTGTTAATGACACCTCTGTTGTATCCTATTTGGAAAGAATGGTGTTATCTCCATATACATTAAAAATATACAAGAACAATAATAGAAAGCAAATCTCTCACCTTAAATATCTACAGATAGCATCAAAATACTACTTTTGTCACAGTGTCTTATGTGTTGTCATTTACCTATTGCACCCTAATCTGCAAGTTGAAGATTTTGAATTTACTGAGGTATCTTCAGTGTTTCTTGTTCAGTGCAATGGAGCTGATTAATGCTGAGTTAAACCTTTGTATGCTACAGCAAAGCTAATGTTTACTAATGATTTTCTGGGAAAGTTCAGAAAGAGTCTTCACATTTTAAAGGTTTTCATTCTGAACAAAAAAACCTCAACCACTTTCTTCTCTTTTCACATACTTTCCTTCTAAAACCTACCCCCAACTTCTCCTCCCCACCCTCGAACTTGGATGTGCTTATATGCAGAGTTTACTATGTATTCAGAGTTTCCTTATATGCAGAATTTACTATGTAGTCTAGTCTGTTTACTAGATACTTGTTTCTAGAAGATTTCTGCTCCTGAATTCTTTTACTGTAGTCGTCTGAAAATGGATACATTGAGATCCAAGTTGGAGAGGATAGATTTTCTTTGTTTCCCTAGTGACTGATTCTTGCTTACTATATGAGAGGGTATTAATATGAGAAGGTATTAATTTCCCAACTCTCAGAGTTTCATCAGTTATTCTTCTCTTTTCACTTGTTGTATTCTTTGCTTCTCATTTAACAGTAGTACTGTAGAATTTCTGGCATGGTCTTTTACTTCTTGATATTATAAAGTTTATTGTTTTACTCATCTGGTATGTGTTTGTAACCATCTAATGATTATTTTGTATTTCCACAGTGTCTCGTCTGTGTCTAGCCATGATGTATTGTCAGAGATTTTGTAAATTTCTGTTCATTGTGTTCTCTTAAGTATGATGTAATTATATACCTACTAATCTTTTTAGCACGTGGTAAATACATTGATACATTGACCTTGTGTGAGATCTCAGTTCCATAGGGACATGATTTCGTTGTAATTGTTTTTTTTGTTGTTGTTACCTATCATAATTTGGTTTTACATTCTAAAGTGATAATTGTAATTTTGATAATCCTGAAAAGTTAATCTCTCTCTCATTATTGTTTCCAGTGGATGTCTTTGCTTTCAGTCTCCCCTTTTCTGCTAGTACTGTTTTTCAGATAACTGTATAATGAGGTAGATTGATAAGAAGATCTAGCTAAAGCTGATAATTTCTAATCCCATTAATTTTCAGATAAATCAACTCTTTGATTTGCTACATCATGTGGATATAGAAACAGTTCTGCAAGCAAGAGGAGAGGTGTAGTAGCTCTCCTGGTGGCTAGGGTTGCTTCAGTATGACTTGAGCATAAGTGAAGTACTGCTTTAAATTGCTGATGCCCGGAATACTGTGTTTTAATTAGGTAACATTCTGCAATTAGACTGAGCAAGTTCTAATTTAATAAGAATGTGGTAACAAAGTGGGCTGTAATTTGTTTTAATTTCATTTAACCTTGATTCTGGTAGAGGAATTGGGCTTCCTTAGACCAGACTAAGGGATGTCAGGGATGTTTATGAACTTCTCATTGAGATCAGATGGGTTTAGGGACTTAGGGAGGGAGAGCCATTTGAGTGTCTCATATCTATGTTTTAGAGCTTCAGCTTGTGTTTTTGGTGGTTTCTGGAGCCTCTAACAGGAACCATAGAAGAGTTGTATTCTCTCTGCCTTGTGTGATGGTAGCCCAACAGAAGAACAAGGGCAGCAAAATATCTGTATGTCTCAACCAAGACAGTGTCAAGATTGATGGCTTATCATAAAACATCAGCAGATTAAGAGAATCTGCCAGAACACACTGAAGCAACTGAATAGTTTCCATTCCACCTCAGGGCATCGTGACCTCTACGAGGACAGTGGCAATAAGCAGCTCAGGGACAATAGTTTTTATTCCTGCTGTGAACTTTTGCCTGTAATCTTAGTTTCCATGTTTTCTGATGCTTGATTCATGTTATTACTTATATTGATTTATCTTACTGTGGCTCACTCTTGTGGTATACAGCCCAAAGTAGGTATTCTTTGCCTCGTGAGAATCTGGTTATGGATGCTTACTGGAATGTGCACTGCAGGGTGGTTTATTTTCTGAGGACTTTTCTGATAGATTTCCCTAGGGCTTATACACTATTGTGTGTACTGTATGATTTTGTATTCAGCTAGGGTTTTTTGTTTGTTTGTTTGTTTTTTTGTTTTGTTTTGTTTTTTTCATTTGTACCTGCTTAGCGTTAAAGCTTCCAGACCTTGACATTTGTGTCTTACTCAAAATAACAGGGTAATAATGAGTTATCAAGGTGGAAGATTGAATTTTTCATCCTTTTGTGAACAAAACCTTTGTTTTTGGAGAGATCCTATCTATCAGAGTAGAGAACAACACAATCCCTTTTTAAAACATTTAACACAGTTTTTGAAGACACAATAGATACTCTATCTAGATTGGAAAGAATTCAATGCCTTTAAACTTATGATGACTTAAAAAGACCACAGCAACAAAAAGTAAAGTTGTACTTTATTGTACAAGCTATTCTTGATTAGCTGGAGCATTCTCAAATTCTAAACATTTTTTAATACATTATATGTTGCTGATTGTGAATGTCAAAACCACTACTATTTAAACATTGGTGGGGTCTTTTTGTCTAATTTTTAGTGATGGTGTTAATTTTGAAAAATTTAATTTTTCTGTAGGTGCAGGCAAATCACTTCAAAGTCTTGATTTTACATGAAAGCTTTCATTTACATGTAACTTTAGGAGCTGATTTTCTGCATTGTATCAATTTTTTTTTGTGTGTGTTGCATAATCATGAAAACTGGCTACTCTATTCCAATTATACAGTTTATAGTACTGATGCATACATGGTATACTGAATGATAGTGTAGTATATTCAGTATATGTACTGAATGACACTACAGCTGTAATGCTCAGCATGTTGGAAAATAGTTCTTCCATCTGTCCTGCCTGTAAATATCAGTGTAAATATCAATGGCAAAAGTATTTCTTCATTTTCCCCATCTTTTATTTTTTTAAATTGCAGCTTAAGTTTTATAAAAAAGTTTCATCCTGATTCACTTAGTTAGAGAGATTAACTATTTGTTTGACCTTAGATGTGTTATGCAAATAAACTAATGAGTATAAAGTTGATTCTTTCACCTTAAAGTAAAAGATGTACCTGTAGACTTCTAAAGTGTTGCTAAGGCATGTACTTTTTATTCAAATTTAGATTTGTGCAAATACTTCTGTTAATCATATTTGCTGAGTTCAAACTGCAGCTGAGGAACCAGCTGTGAATATACAGAGCAGAGTTAATGTAGTGCATTGAGAAGCATTAAGAAAAAAAAAAGGAGAGAGAAGAATCTATATTTCAGTTTTCTTTCTCAGGCTGCAGTGCAGGAAGACGGTAGTGCCAGTCCTCTCCCTATTCTAGTGTTTGAGCTATATTTGCTCTTTTGCCTGCACAGCACATTGGGGACTTTACCTGAGGCAAACCCTGAAAATGATGATTAGTTTTAAAAATTATCAGCTGTGTGGTCCAGGACTTTGTATACTTTAAAAAAAAAAAAACAACCAACCAACCAACCCCCCCCCCCCGTGCCAGCACAAAGGAATTGAATAGCAGCATGCGAACAATGCTTGGGAGGGGGTGAAATGTCTGAGACTTTGGCTGGCTTATGGTATTTATAAAGTTATGGTTTCCTGTTGTCTGGTCTGACAGTCAAGTTAAGCGGAAAGAAGCTTTCCTGATATCAGAGAGGAGCTCTCCTCTCCTTTCATTATGTGACTGCATTTTACTGATAAGTTTTGTGTACCAGTGCTGATGCTATTGTAGCTATGCAATCTCAGTTAGATTAGGGAATGCATACTAATACTAAAAAAATTTTGAGATGCTTGCTTCCAACAAAGTGTGAAATAAAATGCAACTGCTTGTGCTACTATAAATGGGAGCATAAACAAGAAGTCATGGCTGGTAGATGACTCTCCTGTCAATAGCGAACCAGATTTAGTTCTTGTTACTCTAATTTTGGATGTATACTTTGAATCTGTGAAATAAAATACTGGTTGAAATCATCAGAGAATAGAAAGTATCAGCTGTTGTTCATATAACAAGGACTTTGACATAAAATGGACTGAAAGAATCATTGACGTTGGAAAAGACCTCTAAGGTCATTGAGTCCAACCTGTGAATAAACACCACCGTGTCAAATAAACTATAACACTAAGTACCATGCCCAGTCATTTTTTGAACACTTGCAGGGATGGAGAATCCACCACTGCTCTGGGCAGCCTTAACTACCCCTGCAGCGAAGAAATTCTTCCTGATTTTCAACTTGAACCTCCTCTGACACAGCTTAAGGCCATTTCCTCTCCTCCTGTCACTTGTTGCCTGAGATCAGGGGCTGATCCCCACCTGGCTTCAAACCCCTTTCAGGTGGCTGTGGAGAGCCTCCTCCTCTCCAGGCTAAACACTTCTAGCTCTCTCAGCAGCTCCTTACAAAACTTGTGCTCCAGATCCTTCCCTAGCTCTGTTGTCCTCAATGCTCCACCCCCTCAATGTCGTTCTTGTACTCAAAGGCCCAGGGCTGAGCACAGGATTTGAGGTGTGGTCTCACCAGTGCTGAGTGCGGGGGGACAATCCCTGCCCTGGTCCTGCTGGCTGCACTATTGCTGACACAGGCCAGGATGCCATTGGCCTGCTTGGCCACCTGGGCACTGCTGGCTCATGTCCAGCTGCTGTCAAATGGCACCCCCAGGTCCTTTTCCACCAGGCAGCTTCCCAGCCACTCTGCCCCCAGCCTGTTGAGCTGTGTGGGGTTGCTATGACTCCAGTGCAGCACCTGACACTTGGACTTGTTGAGCCTCATAGCACTGGCCTCAGCCCCTGGATGCAGCCTGTCCAGTTCTCCCTTGCAGAACCTTCCTACCCTCCACCATAGTGACATTCCCACCAAACTTGATGTCATCTGCAAACTGACCAAGGGTGTCCTTGATCCCCTTGTCCGGATAATTGATGAAGATGTCAAACAGGGCTGTCTCCAGTACTAAGCCCTGGGGAACACCCCTAGTGACTATCTTCCAGCTGAGTGCAGCACCATTCACCACCTCTCTTTGCATCCAGCTTCCAGCCAGTTTTTAACCCAGCGAACAGCACACCCATCCAAGCAGTAAGCTGTCAGCTTCTCCTGGAGAAAGATGTGGGAAAGAGTGTCAAAGGCTTTGCTGAAGTCCATGTAGCCTGTAGCCACACCCTACACCACCTCGACATGGTTCACCTGGTCATAAAAGGGAGATCAGGTCTGTGTGAGATTCAGAAGTCTGTCTGAGCTGTGATGTGTGAGACCAGGTAGCTCTTCCTTATGTGTTGTCAGATTCTTCTCTGGAGATGTCAGTTGTATTTGTGTTTCAGAGCATTTTTACTCATGACATAATAAAGAGAAACTAGATGGCTGTGTAGATATATTTTTGAATACCAAACACAATTGAAAAATCTGTGGGTTTTCTTAACTTCTGAAAATTGTTCTGTTGTCCTGGGAAAAGCATCCTTTCCTAGAAACATTAGGCATAGGAATATCCAGCTAAATATTTCCCATATTTCTTTATTTCTACATAATGGATCCCATATATAAATAGCATGTTGCCTAGCAGGAGTTTCTTTTGCTTTTGTTTGGGTGAGCAATGCATTTAATAAATAAGTTTAACAGTTGCACAGTTCATTTTAGATGTCACATAATTAATGTATAAATATAATACTTCTTTATATCACCTTCCTTAGAAAGTTCCAAGTGTCTATAAAAACATTTTGTGCACATAAGGAACTTTTATCCTCAACTTGCTCAATATTACTAATTTAAATTTTATCATTTGCCTGATTTGGCAAGAGATGATAATATTGGACTAGTTTTTGTCAGGACCTGGAAATGCATCCAGTGGAAACTCTATGAAGATGTAGATAGGAAAATATAATATTTTGTGTTAGAATACATCAAAGACACAAAGTATTCAAAGAGTAGATCAAGAGTTTCATTTAGCACTAGTCTGAATACGCTTTCACAAGATGGTACCCTGTAAAATAATGACTGTTGTATGCTAGTGACCAAAACACAAATCTCAAGTCAATTTTTATAGAATCATTGGATGGCTGAGGTCAGAAGGGATCAAAGGTCACCTAATTATCCAATTCCAATCCTGTGCCATAGGCAGAGACACCTTCAACTAGGCCACTTTGCTCAAGGCCCCATCCAACTTGGCTGTGGATGCTTCCAGGGTTGGGAAATCCGGGCAACCTCTTCCAGTGCCTCTCCACTCTCACAGTAATGAATTTCTACATAATACTCAATTTAAACCTACTCTCTGTTTGAAATAATTTTTGCTTGTGCTATCACTACGTGCCCTTGTAAGAAATCTTTTTTCAGCTTTCCTCTAGGACCATTTTAGGTACTGTAAGTCTTCTGTAAGAAGCTGCTCTCTTCTCCAGAATGAACAACCCCAATTCTCTCAGCCTTTCCTCACTGGAGAGGTGCTCTATCCCTCTTGTTTTCTTTGTGACCCTCCTCTGGACTTCTTCAAACACGTTGATGTCCTTTCTCTGCTGAGGAGCCCTGACCCAGCTCTCCAGGTTGGGTCTTGTAAGAGTAAGGTAGAGGGACAGAGTCACATTGCCCTGCTGGCCAGGCTGCTTTGGATAAAGCCCAGGATACAATTGGCTTTCTGGGCCATTGCACAGTGCATGTAGCCAGCTCACGTCCAGCCTCTCTCCCACAAACACCCCCAAACCCTTCTCAGCTGGGCTGCTCTGATCTGTTCATCCCCTGGCCTGTGTTGATATCAGGGCTTGCCCTGACCCAGATGCAGCACCTTGCACTTGGTCTTGTTAAACCTCCTGATGTCCCAGCAATGCTCAGCTTGGTGTTGGTGGCAGACTTGCTGAGGATGCGCTCAAATCTTTCATCTGTATCTTTAATGAAGATACTAAATCACACTGATCCCAGTACAGACCTCTCAGGGCCATCACTCATCACTGATGTCCATCGAGACTCTGAGCCAATGACCATTATCCTCTAAATGTAAACATCCAACCAATTCCTTATTTACTGAAGAGGGTTTTCTTGCAAATTCCTTCTGGGTGTTTTGAGTACAACTTTGTTATAGGCATAGGAAACCCTTCATGTGTCATGATGTGCTGCTTCTGTGGCCCTGCACTCTGACTCTATATGTTGCTAGCACAAAGAAGAAACTACAGTTAGTATTGATTCATCTACTCTTTCCCTAAAACTACTACCTGTCCCAAAAAATCTGAGTACTCTGAGACTCTTCAGAAGAGTGACTCAGTGCTGATATGCTGATACACCCTGTATTTTTGCATTCAGGGCTGTTTAAAAGCTTTTCTGGATCTCTGCTAAGCAAGGTAGATCGAACTCCATTATATATTCGTTCGTATTGCTACACTGTAAACTTTATGTGAAATTGTTTTACTGAGGTGAAATTCTGATTATAATTATAGGACTTCGGGAACTAGGACTGCAGTCTTGGGCCTGCATCTGTGCCTTAGCAGATATGCTATGACAGAAGAATGTGGAATGAGACAAGAAATAGCTTTGCTGAGATTTAAAATTAATCCTCCTCTCTGGGGTACACTTGTATAATAGTTCATTTAGCTATTTTTAGAGTTAACTTTAGTAATATTAAAGTTTTTGTCCTTGTTTCACCAGCTGGTACTCTAAATGCCAACACTGAATTACTCTGGATTTTGTCAAGCCTTCGAACCCAAAGCTTTATGTCACAAGAAACAAAACTAGGATCATTTAACTACTTAGACAGAAATTTTTTCACAGTGGAAACGAGTGGGAATGTAGATAGTCCTTGAGACTGAGCAAGTCAAAGAGGTCTACATTATTCATTGAGAAGTTCTCCAATGCTGGTAGGAGCATCTTATTTAATCTTTTAGGGGCATTTTTTTGTGTAAGAGAAGTTACCTTTAGTTCTTAAGGACAAACAGAAAAGGAAATTGAAGTGATTTCTATAGCAAGGGCTTCTATTGACGTAGGCTGACAAAGCCCATACTACAGCTAAAGAACCAACTGTTTTATTTATACACAACTATAGGACTCTGTACCTGAATAAGGTCACTTCAGATTTGAAAACTGAGGCCAGAAGTGGCATCTCTAGCCAAAGACAGTTATGTCCTTGGGCAAAGATTTTTTAAAAAATACCAATGATACAAAAACACATTGATGGGAATTGTTCATAACTGGGTTGTTCTTGAAATTCACCCTTTGAGAATTAGTGTGTCACTGGCATTCTTATATCTTGATTCTCCTCTCCTTCACCTCCAAGATATCTTTACCTTCCTACATCAGGTTGTGGGGGTGTCTTTGCAGTCTGAACAGTAACAGCATCCTTTACAGGCTTTGAAAACCAGGGCTCTCCTAACTCCTGTGCCTACCTCTGTTAAAACCAGTTTTACATGGCCATCACTTTCACGACAGTTTGAAGTTGCTCCTCTCTCCTCTCCAGTCTCATGGAGACACTGTTTGACAAGATGGAATTGTTGCCTCTGAATGCTGATTCCCTATGGCCTATCCATCCTGGTATATGGAAGAAAAATGTCTTTCTGGTTTAAGAGTGGTAATTAAACAGAATGAAGAAAGGGACAAAGAGCCACTTGAAAACTTCTGCTGGATCTCCTGCATAACATCTGTCTGAGGCTTTTTTGCTACAGCCTCATACTTTTACAGAAGTAGAAAGTACCAGATGTTTCATATCCATGTTATTATTTAAATGGACTCTTGATGACGCAGGCATTCTTATTTAAAATATTCTATTTAGCTTCTTTTACATTCAAATAAATGTTTCTACATGTTTCTCTTTGCAAAACATTACCCTGTGAGGGGTTAATGTTAAGAAATAAAAATATCAGGCTCTGGATATGTCCCTGTATCTTGGTAGCGGTTGTTCCAGCAGCAGTTTTGTTTATTCCATGTTACGTGACTGTGGGTTCTGACAATGTGTGCAACTCCCATGTACAGAGTAGCTGAGTCATTCCTTGTCAGTCATATCAATTCAGAGCAGGACCAAGAATAATTGCTATGCTTACTGGACTCATTAACTGTTGTTGGAAACGTCTCGCCCATCTCTCCCTTATGTATTACCTTCCCTAACAGGCTACACATAGGCAGTACTTCTTAGTCATTGCATAATTCCAAAATTGCAGTTGCTTTGTTTACAGAAACATGTTACAATGTGAATTTAGCCTCAGTGTTTCTGTGTAATGCTTACTTTCATGGTCTTCCACTTGTTCTTGAATTTACTATAAGTCAGATTTAGGCAGTGTGTAAGCAGGGATAGATGGACTGGCATGAATGGAATTGCATCGTTTTAAGTGTGTATGAGTCCAAGCTGAGTATAGTAACAGAGGTTTGTTGTAGAACTTCAGATTTTTTTTCTTTTTTTTGAACTGACAATGTTTGTAAGATTATATAAATGAAGGTGACCCACATTGCTAAGTCAATATAATGTATAGTGGTGAAGAAAGGCTGCAGTCTCAAAGAGCATAGTCCTGCATTCTTTCTAATAGGGGAAAAAAAGTAGTTTATGCATTCTTTTTGTCCTTATCCATTTGTCATGAATCATCCAGTTTAAGAGAATACTTGTAACTTTGGAAATAGACCAATACAGTGTTTTTTCCTGGGGCATTTTTCTCATAAGCTTTTAGAGTTAAATCTCCTATTTGATTGGGGGGTGGGGAACATTCTTTCCCCAGTCTATCTTAAATCAGAATGATATGATTTGTTTTTAGTTTTTTAAATGGCGAAACAACGTAACTTTAAATAAAATTATGTAAGTTTCCACAGGGTTTTATGTGACAGTCCGAGAGAAAAGGTATAAACAGAAAATCTTGGAGGACTTGGGTTTTTTTTTTTT
Organism: Brachypodius melanocephalos; assembly: GCA_013398615.1. Lineage (NCBI taxonomy): Eukaryota > Metazoa > Chordata > Aves > Passeriformes > Pycnonotidae > Brachypodius > Brachypodius melanocephalos. The sequence goes on from VZSR01000520.1 coordinate 35,225,921, forward strand.
TGTTTATTGGAGTAGCTTTGTGTCCAAACTGTCAATTATGCCTCTAGTAAAAATTCCACATTTTTTGAAGTAAACCCAGTAAATTAATTTGGGTAGGTATTAATTAGCTTCTCCCTCTCCCCACCCCTGCTGCCTCCCCATAGCTATTGCTGGACAGCAAAGAACAACATCAAGCACTGGAGCCACCAGTTTATGCTATGATTAAATAAAGGTTGTTCAAAGCTGCTTGTTTAATTCCAAAGCATTTCTATTTACCAGCTGGAGTAGACCAGGAAAGTTGGATTCAGGGTGGATGAAAGCATTTGGTAACACAATTGATATTACGAGAGCTGCACAGCAGAAATGGTGTTGCACTCAATAATACCACTGCATTTTGCTTGCAGTGCCTAAAACATGGGATGATTTACTTTTTGTCTGTGCTGCATGAAGTGCAGCTGACCAGCTTGTGGTCAGATTTTCTAAAGTAGTGTGTACTGGCTTTTTTTCCCTTCTCCTTAGTGAAATTGCTTGGTAACTTCTGTTACTGAGAGTATATTGAGAAGGCTCAGCTAGGGACAGAAAGAAAATGCTTTAAACATGCTAATTTTAGTTTTGTTGTAAGTAGGGGTTGATTGTATTATTTCTGGCAGAATAAACATGTGTAAAACAGAAATGTGAAAGGCATCTGCTTTAATACACTTTTTTACATGATAATATTGCTTACATTGTTGGGCAGGCTTGGAGATAAAAATCCTGTCTTTAGAGGGAGAAACAGAAAAGATGCCATTTTCACTGCTGAAATTGTAACTGAGCTTTTTGAGGGGGAGGATTTATGTCCATATTAAATAGCAAAACATGAGTCATTGCCTGATTGCTGCTCGCACCAAAATTCTTCTGTTATAAACAGTTAATCTCTTTTATGAAATTTATTTTCAAAGCTCAAGATTACGACCCCTATTTCTCTGCTATTTTGGGAACTAGAAGTTAGTTAGATTATAGTTAGTTAGATTCAGGGCAAGATGTAATTTTATTTTTGTTTTTTCCAACTGCAGTAATTGACAGTCACTAAATCAATGGAGAAACCAATGATAGCTACTTAAAATTAACCTGCTTCTTTACTACAGGTTTTAACCCAAGAGTATGTCTATTTCTTCTTGTTTTTATCACCATGTAAAGCCAACTTAGGTTTATTTTAAGGGTTACTTGTAAATGCTTTTAAACCCTGCATGCTTGTTGTATTGCAAGAAAATACTTCCACCATGAGTTTGTAATAAATCATTAGATGCATACTGGTATGTATTGAGGATAAGTACACTTGTGCTTTGATCACTTAAACTGTCCCACCTATTTGAGAATGATGTGTTAGAGGGTAGATGGATCAATAAAATTAATATACAGATCTTTGTATCTTACATATTTATTGCAAATTCTGAGGGCCGTAGGTAAAATCTTCTTCAGTGTCTCATCTTACTTCCTTATTAAATGAAGAAGTGGTTTTGGTCTTTTTAAATGAACAGTTGGAACGTGGCAGTTTTTGGATCTATTTGGTATAATGTCCCACACCCGTAAAACCCATGAGCTGAAAAAGATTCTACCTAGAGTTTAGTACTTGGCAGGTAATTTGAGATGGTCATGACTCACTTTACCTGCTTTTTGGTAAAGGATGTGAGTATTTTTCCCAAGTGTTATTCTTTCCCCTTTCTTAACTTGTTTTCTTTGCCCTCACTGAGAGTTTGCCTTAAGCTCATTATTTTCAGGAGACTGCTCACTGAATACCAACTGAAATGGTTTGTGTGACATCTGTAATGACAGTGTTGGCCCAATGGAAGTTGTATACAACTTTGGAGTTCTTTATGCACTAGAATAACATTGATAGCTTAAGCACTGTGGGCTGTGTTTACAGTGAATTCTGGCAGTCAATATCCATTTACATGGATGCCTCTTCAGATAGCTAATAAAACTATTGTTCATGAAAATAATATATTGTGTTAATATTACACCATGAGCTTAGACTAAAAATTTATTGTCTCAAACCTTTAGTTAATAAAGTCCTTTTTTAGTAACAAACAAACCATAGGGAGGAAGGCAGGGGAATGGCATGCAAGTAGTATTGTATCAATGGATACTTTTTAACATAATTCTTCTTTCTCTATGTTACTCTTTCTTCCATAGAGTGATATTGATAACAATGTAGTAAATGGATAAGCCAGAAATCCTGGTGGTTAACACTGAATATATGTTGAATATATGTTCAACATTGTGCTGTGAATATATGCTACGCAGCTGAGCATATTTGATATGCATTCAAAGGAAAGAGATATTCTTTTCTTCAGAGATTATTCTGGTCTAATTTTAGTAAATGTGGATGGAATTACTGGTAAATGCTTTTGTTTATTCTTTCTATTGCAGAACATCAAACTCTTTCTGGGTTAACTGTATCACTAGAAATAAGTTAATATGACTATGTGAGGAAAAAATAGTGTAAAAAAAGGCTATTGAAGATTATTGTAGTGATTTTTAAGACAGAGAATGTTACTGGGACTACAGTTACCTAAACATAATTGAGTAGTGTCGTGGATTAACCCCAGACAGCTGCCAAGCCCCATGCAGCCACTCACTCATTGGGGAAGAATCAGAAGGGTAAAAGCTGGAAAAGCTGTGGGCTGAGATAAAAACAATTTAATAGGGAAAGCAAAAGCCATGCACACAAGTAAAGCAAAGCAAATTCACTGCTTCCCACAGGCAGGCAGGTGTTCAGCCATCTCCGGGAGAACACAGCCCCATTGTGTGTAATGGTGACTTGGAAAGTGAAGCACCATCATTCTAAATGTTCCTCCCTGCCTCCTTCTCCACCCTACTTTATATAATGAGCATGATTCCATATGGTTTGGAATATCCCTTTGGTCAGTTTGGGTCACTTGTCCTGGCTGTGTCTCCCCCCAATATCCCATGCACCCCCAGTCTCCTCCCTAGCATGCAGCAGAAAAGACCTTGGCTCTGTGTAAGCCCTGCTCAGCAATAACAAAAACATCTCTTTATTATCAGCCCTGTCTTCAGCACAAATCTAAAACACAGCCCTACACCAGCCACTGGAGAGAAAATTAACTCTACCGCAGCCCAAACCAGCACAGGTAGGCAGGAGGATTCTGATGATGCACTGATAATGGTTTTATAAAGAATGCCAACATGGATTAATTATCTGTGTATGTAATGCTCATTTTTATCTACTGTTTCAGATTATTCTGTCAGAGAGCTGAAAGTTCAAAAGACCTGTGTCACCACTTCAATTTATTTATTATGTTAATTGTATTACCTGGTTTGATTGTCCACTCCAACATGGAACAAATCTTCTGTTTGTTTGAGAGACATGACTCTAAGTCTTCTATTTAATTTAGTAGCTGAATTTTATCCTATTTTCCAAAGTGAACATAAAGCAAGTAAAACACTTTTTTGTTTGACAGAATATGAATCAGGAACAGCTTGAAATTGAAGCAGTTTTTAGTTTTTTGTGTATTTACCTCAGAAAGCTGCCTTTGATTCATGGATGCTTTTGATAAATGAGAAAGCAGCACTAGAGTCAGCTGTTTGACGTGGTATTGCTGATGCATGGAACTGCATCAGTCTGAAGTATCTGTCCAATATACTTGAAAATATGAGTATTACTGGTGTGTATAGTCCTTGAATAATGAATAGAATGTCAACCAGCAAAGCTTTCCACTTCTAACTTGTCTTAAACCTAGCTCTTATAAGGAGTAAGTTCACTGTTTTGTGTTCATTTTCTGATTGTTTTTTTCCTTTTGAGTCATCAGGCCCTTTCAGTATAACAGCAGTAATTTGATAGAAATTTAATATGAACTGAACTCAGAATAAATCTGTTTCTACAGCTAAAACTTCAAATTGTTTCTGGAATTTCAGATGTATTTTTCAGTGCTCACAATTTTACTCCTATATCTTTCAATTTAGAACATAAGCTTAACTTGTATTATTAGATATGATGTGTATCTACTTGCAATATCTAGATATCTATGTAAAATATGTCTAAGATATCTAGTTATGGCTTACTTGCATAAATGCTGTGATCAAAAGCTTCAAATCATCTTTACCCTTTTTTATTTTCTTGTGGCTTTTCATTTAGTCACTGTATTAATACCTTGTACTTTCATTCTATACTCAGTGTTATTTATAGTGTCTCTATGGGTCTTTTACATTTGCATTTTCTTTTGATCCAGTCTCTGTGATTTTGAAAAGGGCTGGGCAACTCATGTACAAAGTAGGTTTTATTTACCATTTGTCTGTGTTTTACTGTTAGTATGATTTTGTTATGGCAATTATAAGCCTATTCTAAAAAGTTTGATTTTTTTAAAGATTGGTAAGAAGTTCTACTTGTACTTTAATTCTTAAAAGGCTATAGGGTTATTTAGGCTTTTACTGTGGTCTTCAACTCTTGCATATACAGAAAGTTGTCTTTTATGCAGCCAAGCAGATAAAGGCAGAAAGATCAGTTAACAGTTGCTTTCCTGACCTTTAATGTGCTTTTCTTAATAGCATGCAGAGGAATTGCAATTGAATTTAGCACAGCATAATTTGTTTTTAAATGATTGAAGAGACTAATAGCAAGGGTTGAGGTGAAGTGGCAGCTTCTGTTAGAGCTGTCAATAAATCTTGAAAAAATAAACAATTTTTAGACCTGTAAGTCGGTTTAGAAAGGAGAGGTGGAAATGTGCAGCTACAGATTTCTTTTTTTTTAGAAATTCTCATCAGCTTCTATGACTATTAGATTACAGTTGCTATAAAAAAAAAAAGTATTGATAGAAGATGGAATATGCTGTAGTCAGAAAGACTTGATAGAAATACACACAATAATAAAGGGGGAGCTTTGGGATGTGTTGTTTATGATGTTCCACAAGCTGAAGAAGACTCTAAGTAGATTTTAGTACTTATTAGGTAATTTAAAATTTTCCTCTCTGTGTGCATGAAGTATACTGATAGAAAAAATAAGACTGGAGAATGAAAAGATACCCTGTGTCTAAATTAGACTATAAGAGAAATTTAGGTCAACAGAAGTAATTTACCCTTCTAGAATTCAGTTAGCATCTGTGATTTTTTTTCCCACATTGAGTATAGAAAAATTACAGGCCTTGTACTTTTTCAAAAGACTTCTTATAGCACATAGTGCATGCTGTGAACATGGTAAATCTTGTTGAATGTGAAAATTACAAATTCTGGGTCAGTGAATGAAGACTGACAGAATGAAAGATAATACCAGCTCCTAGCTAATTTTTTCTATATTATCTAGGAATGGGAAATGGCATTATCTCGAGATTGAAGTAAAAAGACTGGCTTTACTTTTCACATTCAGACTTATAATAAAAAATGCCAAAAGGATTTCTACCTAAAAACCATACAAAAGGCAATGTGTGTTATAGGCTCTCTAAGGAAGAAGAACATTTATCTTCTAGGAGATTGTAACCTTGATATTGGGATAATTGTGAGGAAAAATGTACTCCTTTGAGGCACTTCTTACATTCTTGAAAATTTTCTTAAAATTCAAGGGAGAATAGCTCAATGTTTACTCATAATAATTAGTGTATAGACTCATAGACACTGATGATATTAGGAAGAAAGAAATTACTGTGCCATTGTAATGTATTGTTTTGGTTCAGAAACAGAAAGGGGTATCTGTATGAGTTAGACATTCTCCTTTCTCTCTTTGACAGATATTCAGCAAGAGAACAGAAATAAGAGACTTCAGTTGACCAAACCTATCCTGGTAAACAAGGTTGCTGTGAATACAGAACTACTATGCAGCAAAATCTTGGGGTTTGGTTCTTACTTTTATTACAGTAAAAGTTTCACATGTAGTGGAACAAGTTCAGATATGTACTAAAATCAGATTAATTTCTTCTTATTTATAAAGACCATGTAGATTTTATTCAGATGTGCTCTAAAATGATCATGGACACATATGTCTTTAAGTAGAAGATCAAAATGAGAAACTGGTTTTGAAAATTAGATTTTACTAGGAAAGGACTGCAATGTCAATTGTAAGGAGATGTTCAGCTTGTGATGTTATTAGGACTTCTGATGTCTTGAAATTGATATTATTATGGAGTTAAATTTTCAGATTAGTTTCATTCTCTCTTATTTTCAGCAAAGTTATAGAAGCCTAAAAATAAAGTCTCTTATATTAAAGAAATATCTTAAAGTCTCTTCTAATTTACTCTGGATTTATTGCACATTTACTCCCTTGTAATAGATTATAGATTCATAGATTCAAGACTGTGCTAATAATTATACTGCTCACAATTCTGTCTTTGTTCAACTGAAGATCTTAAAGGAAGTTACTTTAACAAAATAACAGATCTTTCCATGGGACTGAGTCTGTTTGCTACAATAAATGTCAAATAGATGTTCAGATACTACTGTTACAAAATTTATGTTTAAAGAAGTATGATTGAAATGTAAGCATGCCTCAAGTGAAATAAAAATTTCTGCTTTACACCAGTATAAAGAAAGGGTTGTACTTTTACAGAAAATACTAGGTTGTATTTTATCAAAGGAATATTCACTTCAGAATAAAATGAAAACTAGTCATAAAATGACACATCAATATTTGTGATTTCAAGACATTTTTGTAATTTCTAGATTTTCCCCCTTATTTTACTAAAATCCTAAAATTATTCAGTCAAAGTAAAAAAATCTAAACCCAAAAACCCCTTGAAACCCCCAAAATCTTATAAAAGTTAGTTTTTATTAGGAAGAGTGGTACTTAGAAAGCAGTAATAGGTTTAAGTCTGTGTCTACCCATCTACATAGGAAAGATTGCTGTGTAAAAATCTTCACAATAAACTAAAGGTGATTCTCAAAGGAAGTCTTATGAGCCACAGACTTTTATGTCACTGACAGAAATATTTACCTGGATTTCTAGTTTGCCTTGGCAACAGTAGATTGTACAGGAAAACAGAAATCCTGGAGGGAGAACTGAAGATGGATAATTCTGAAAAGGCTAAATCCTGTCAGATACTGAACTTTTATACAAATAGGAAATTAGGTGTAGGATTAAGAATCCCAGTCACAGAATAATTTAGGTGCTTGGGGACCCCTGTAAGCCATTTGATCCGACTTGGAGCCAACTTCCAAGTCTGATGCCATTTGATGTTAGGTCACGTTGCTCAAGACATTGTCCAGATGAGTTATGAATGTGTCCAAAGATTCCCACAATCGTGGACACCCTTTTGAAAGTTTGAGTGTTTGTGAATTTAATTTTCCTAATACCTAGTTAGTTACAGAATACTTTAATAATTTTTAAAAAATCGTGCTATTCTAATTCCTCACTCACTGAAGTTGCCAAATTTTTACTTCAACAAATTTAGATTCAGACCAACATAGAACATTATAGAATCTTAGACTGAAAATAATGTCACTTAAGGGGTGTTGTTAACACTGTAATTCCCCTGCAGCCATTCATCAGAACTTCTGTTTACACAGAGCACAGACTTCAGTGGTTGATTCAACAATGGCTATTTAACAAATAATTTTTGCCAAACTGGTGCAGTTAGCCACAGTGCAAAAGAAAAGCCTCTACACAAACAGAGCTTCAGTTAGAGCATGAGTAAACATTGTACCTCAGTCTTCTTTACAATACTGTATTCTGCTCCTGCTGTCATGTTTTGTAGGCTAGTGTGAATGAAGGAGAGAGGAATGTAAATCTGTCTTCTCTTTTTAAAAATCCTTTGTGATAATGTTGTCTAGCAGTACCTCCAGTGACTAATCTTCATTCTTCATGCTGCAGAAGGAGTTGTAGTCCTTCCATAGGATAGAAATATTTCTAATTGAGTACCTGGGGGCTTTTAAAATTTTTTCTTTGTTCTTAGCTTGTTGAATCTGTTTTTTAAAAATGCTTTAAAAATTAATGTAAGAAATCTTACTGTCTTCCTTGAGCTTCACAAAAGTTTGCAAAATTGCCAACATATATCGTGAACATAATCATAGTCATGGCATAGTTGTGGGAAGGGACCTCTGGAGATCATCTAGTCCACCTCCCTGCTCAAAGTAGTGTCAATTAGAGCAGTATATTCAGAGTCTTGTCCTGAACTCAGGATTTTGAATTCTTTGGATGGAGACTGCACTACCTGTGTGGGCAATTCATTCCAATATTTCAATACCCTAACACAGAAGAATTGGTGGGTTTTTAAGGTTTAAGTAGAATTTCCTCTGTATTGAATTTGTTCCCACTGTTTTGCATCCTATCACTGGGCACCACTGGGAAGAATCTGCCTCTGTCTTCTTTACTGTCTCACATCAGAATTTATACATGTCAAATAAGGCCCCCAAGCTTTCTCTTCTCAAGATTAAAAATCCCTGTTGTCGGAGCTTCTGCACAAATATTGCGATGCTTGCTGCCGCCTGTCTGTGAGATTCTTATTTTGAATAATCATGTTCCTTGAGCTGCTGGTGATGCTCTTGAGTGCAGCCCAGGCTGCCGTCCCCTACCTTTCCTGCAAGAAAGCACTGTTGGCTCTGGGTCAGTTTTGTGTCCACTGGTGCCTCCAGGTCCTTTCCTGCCAAGCTGGTTCCCAGCTGGCTGGCCCCCATCCTCTAATGGTGCATGGGGCTGTTCTGCCACAGCTACAGAACTTGCATTTCCTGCTGCTGGTCTTCGTAACATCTCTATGGTTTTGTATCTCCAGCTTGTTGAGTCACCAGTCTTCTGGTCTGTCAGCACCTCCTCCTGGTTTTGTGTCATCTGCATACACTGAGAGTGCACTCTGTCCCATACCCACTTTAATGAAAACTTTATTGCCCCCAGTAAGGTAAACCATGAGGTGAACCACCTGTGGCTGGCTTCCTTGCCACTAATCACAACCCTTTAGGCTCAATAGCTCACTCAGTTTTCAGTTCACATCACTTTCCATTTGTCCAGCTTGTACTTCATCAGTTTATCTATGGGGATATGATGGGAGACAATGTCAACAGCCTTGGAAAAATAAGTTAAACAACTTCTACCATCTCAGCCAGTCAACATGTTGTCAAGTTGGCTGCTCAGGATTGATTTCCCCTTCACAAATCCAGGCTGGCTACTCCCAGGCACGTTTGTGTCCTTCATATGTTTGTAAATGGTTTCTAGGAGGATTTGCTTCAGTCTCAAGACATCACAAATATTATGTGGACTTCATTTTATGATGGTAGAAGAAACAAGGAAAAGCAAATGCAGGGGCTAGAGGGAGAAGGCTTAATCCCAGTTCTGTGCTTGAGAAGTGTTTGAAAAGTGCTTTGCAGTGGGTCTTGCAGTTAGACCAGGTCTGGTACCACTGGCAGCAAGCAGCTGCTGTCACAGAGGAAGGAGATATGAGGACAGGAGTGTTGGGGCCCAAGAGCTTCCCTCCCTGCATGAGGATTCCCAGCATTGCTAAGTCAATCTTAAGGGAATCTCCTGCAGGATGAACTCAGAAGCTGAGTCCTGAAGTTTTATATTTAAATGGTATGTGGATTTTGCTAGCACAGAAGAGGCTGAGCTAAATTGCTTCTAAGTATAGGGCTCTGTTGTGTTCTTCTATAGTTAGCACTGTTAATAAAGGAATAGTGCCTTCGTAACACTGGGCTTACTGTGATTATGAAGAAAAGATTCAGCATTTATTTTAATTTGTTTATTAGTACAAAAATATGTACATCTGAGCATTTAGCAATAATTCACTATAATTCTGAAGCCTTCAATATTTAAAGAAAATCTACGGTGCAGCTCATTTGGTAGAAATAGAAGAAAAATCTTCTGCAGTTGGAAAATTACAGACTATGTAGGTGTTGAAATGCCTCCTGCTTCACATTCTTAATTGGCAGTAAGCCAGATACTAAGAATTTCTGGTTTAAAGGGAAATGCTTCCCTTTTCTTTACATTTTGATGGATAAAGGTAGTATTTTGTTTGTATTATTTAGCAGTTAGGGTTTCTTTCATCTTGATACAAAATTAATAAAATTTCAATTAAGTAGCTTCTGCAAGTTACCTTGGCATTTTTCATTACTACTGGATAACACAAAGATATGCATGCCTTGTCAAAGGAAAAGGATGTGTTGATGTTTAGTTTTAATTTTAATTCTGGCATCCAGACCCTCTTGCTTTCTGATTCTATTCTAGGAGTTGATCCTCTTGAGTAATTCTTCTTTTCACCTCATACTTTTTTTCATTGCTGCCTACCATTTCCTTCCCATCCTGCTTTTTTTTCATTTCCTTTTTCAATTGTGGGATACCACTGAGAGAGACAGAATGAGAAAGGTAAAAGATTTGTAATATAGCCAAGTTTTTACTTCCATTTTTAATCATGTTTGTGTGCATATGATTATACATCTGACTGCTTTCCCTACAAAAAGGAAATAATGGTAGATTTCTGTTAGAATGTTGTACATTGTGTTGTTTTCATGTATATCTTCTATTTGCCCCCTTCTTATGCTTTATCCTTTGTACTACTAGGAGGCAAAAGATTCCATGAAAGCACTGCCTTGATCATCTGGTTTGAAAAGATCTTTCAAAACTTCCATATTTTTATGCAAAGATACACTAAAAACATTCCATGTAGGAAATGATATATAGTAGCTTGATAGGTTGATATTTTTAAATGTGGTCTTCTACCACATATTATTAAAAAAAAGCCTTTCTTTGCATGCATGAAAAACCTGGTTAGTGTAGGTTTATTCTTCTTGGTTTTGTTTTGTTTTTTAATGAAAGCCATAAGCTTGTAATCATCATAGTAAGTAATGTATTGTATGTTTATGTTTTTATAAGTTCTGGTCAGGATATCCAAGGAACAAGTGTGGTGGCAAATCTTCCAGTCCTTATGCGACAGAATCCTGCAGAAACGCTTCGTCGGGTTTTACCAAAAATCAGAGTAAGTTTTTTGTATTGAGGTTTGAACGTATCTTTTTCTGCCAGTTTAAGTATTTTAACAAAGAAAATAAGAATCCCACTTTTATTGCAAACTCAGTCTCTAGGAGGTGTATGTCCAGTAGGTCTTCTCCATTAATTCACTAAACTTATGAAGTGTTGCAGGTATGGTAGTTTTTTAAATATTGTTACAACAGAGGGGAAAAAAAGCAGAATTAATACTACTTAAGTGTTCCAAAGATTTACCAGTATTTTGACAGCCTTTTGAGAATTTTTTTTGAGGAATATCCATCATAATGGTTGATTTTGATGTTCTCAACCTCCTTTCATCCAAATATTAAGATCTTCATGGTGGTGTCCATAAGAGACATGTTTGCTTTTAACTGTCTGTGCAATTTCATGTTCTGCCCTCCACATTTATAGTAAGTCACGGATAGTTGTGATGAATGCATGCTGACCATCTAATGTTAAACAGTAATTTTATATAGAGATACGTTTTCATAAAGGTTATTTGGATTGTTTAACCTGGAGAAGAGAAGGCTCTGGGTACACTTTGTTTTGACTTTTCAGTTCTTAAAAGAGGACTTATAAATAGATGGGGACAAACCTTTTGGCAGTGCCTTTTGAGGTATGACAAGAGGTAATGGGGTTAAAGAAGGATGAATTCAGATAAGATACAAAGAAGAAATTTTTTAACATGAGAATGGTAAAACACTGGAACAGATTGCTCAGAGAAGTTATGGATGCCCCATCCCTAGAAATGTTCAAGGTCAGACTGGATGGGACTCTGAGCAACCTGGTCTAGTGGAAGGTGTCCCTGCTCATTGCTGTGGGGGTTTTAAAGGTCCCTTCCAACCCAAAGCATTCTATGATTCTGTGATTGTGGAGAAGATACCTGTCTCTGAATTTCCTCTCTGTCCCAGATATGGACCCTTGCCCAGAAGAAGTGTACAGGTCCATTTAGGAGCAGCCTTGGCCAAATAAGAACTAACTAAATCAAAAATGCAGAACTTTAATAATATTAAAGACCCCTAGGACCCCTGCAGAAGAAGAAGGTTAGAGGGCTTTATCAATGTATACAAAGTACCTGACAAAGCAAAGACAGAGAAAGGCTCTTTACAGTGGTACCCAGTGACAGACAGAACTGCAACTCTTGTTGCAGTGAACAAAAACAGAAACACAGGATGTTTCTTCTGAACACGAGGAAGCACTTTTTCACTGTGAGGGTGACTGAGCAGTGGCACAAGTTGTTTAGAGATGTTATTGTTTTCCTCCTTGGAGGTACTCAAAAGCAGTCTGGGCATGTCTTAGTGTAACTGGCCCTGCTTGAGCAGAGGGATTGGATGAATTGCCTTCCAGAAGACCCTTTCAGCCTCAAGCATCTTGTGAATATCAGACATCACCTCTCAACTTCATGTTATCTCCTGAAACATCTGTGAACTTGGGAGACTTCTCTTTCTTAAGAGGAACTGTTCCAACTTTTGTCTGATTATTTACATTCACCAAATGGTCAAGAAATAGCTCTCCTCAGGACTAAGGAACTGGTGTACACTGACAGATTGTTTAGAAAACATTAAAGTGCTTCTTGTTGCATTCTGTGCTATAAGATGCAGGTCAATAGGCATTTTGCTTAAATATGTATGAGTGTAAAAGTGCTTTGAGAAGAATGACTTGGAGTTGCAAAATAATTGGTAACTCTTCAACTTGCACCAAATATCTGCAGTTAGGACCACATCATTCTGACATATAATGGAGTTTTCTAAACCAACTTACTGACTTCAAGAAAAGTTGGTTTGGTTGTTTTATGCTTACCATACTGAATCCATTTTTCCCTCTGATTTTCTACTTTGAGAGCAGATTTTTTCCTGAAATTAAGGAGGAATAGGAAACATTGGGGATTTTCTACCCTTATTTTTCAGGCTGTAGAGAAGTGCTGGTCTTGGCCTGTCTTCAATAAAAAGTCTAGTATGGGAGCACAGTTCTTGATTCTGGTTTTAAGGTTTTTTATGTAGGGATGAAGAAAATAATTGAAAGTATGATCATTTGCATGAATAGGGCCTGGAGCCTGGAACGTATTTGTACAGTGGGAGTTAGATCTCAGTGTGATCTTTGATCAGGCTGTACTTAGTTACTTTGTAAAAGTATCTTCTTGTATAATGCTAAAGACATTCAACTGAAAGCAGTATATGAAGAAAGAAGCATTAGGAATTGAAGCTAGAAATATTTGAAATGAAGCAGACTACTTTAATAATAAATGCAATCAATCTGAGCAAAATGCTGAGAAAAGTAATGTGGTTTTCATCTTACAGTGTCATTTAAACCCAAACTGGATGCCTTCCTAGATGATAAAATAAATGAAACCTAAGTTAATGGGCTCCAGACAGAGGTAAAAAAGTAAAATATAGGGAGGTCAGTCTAAATCCAAGTGTTCCTTTCAAGTTTAAGCTTTATAAACTGAAACTTTGTGGAATGTGTATGAATTAAGTTCCTTTGCAATGCAATTACAAAGTCAGTTCTTCAATGGTGTTCTGTTACCTAATATTACTTATCTGTAATAGAAGTAAAGGGATGTTGTAGCCATGTGTACTGCACTTTTAACTGCAAAACAGTTTTTGACATCATTAACTTGACCTTTTTTTTTTCCTTAACCTTATTTTTATTGGAGGAATCATCCTGACCATTAAATGGAAATTTTTACAGTCTGTAAAGGCATAATTGAACTCAGCTGCGATTAGAGTCTTGCAAATGTAATCTGCCATTGCAGGAAAGTAAACTAATTTAAATTACTGCACTAGGTTCTACTTCCTTAGGTTGGGAGTAGTTTCATTTGTGAAATCAAATTGGCACATGAAAAATTAATTATGTAGCAGTTTCAGAGGGCTGTTTATTTGAAAGTATTGTCATATAATTGCATAAGGAAACCGGTGTACTTATTTAGCATACTTGCAGACACCCAAAGCAAAATTAATGTTTTTATTAGAGCTGAGGGTGAAGCAGATGAAAAAAGAAATAAATGCAAGGAACGTTCAGTCTGAATACATTGCAAATTTGTATTGAATTTGGGAAAAATTGATAAACCTGGTTACTTCTAGAAATATAGAAATGGGCACATGCAAATTGCTTATCATTCTGTGAAATCTAATTAACTTGAAATTGTATCAAAGACACCATATTTAACCTGAGTGTTTTAGGTATGAGATGAGTGAAATCAACGCATGAATAAATGTGACATACATAAGTACTTATTGAATTAATTGTCAGTAGTTTGGTTATGCTGTTTAAACAAACATACAGTATATAATTTAGATGTTAATGTAGGAATGAGATTAGGAAGTTTTTTTTAAAAATTCTACCATTAAAATGAAGTCGCATCCTCGTATGTGTTCTTCTGCATAGAGAACCCCACTCTGGATTTCTGCATGCACCTCCTCATGAACCTTGGAAGTCATTGAAATGCAGATTTAGGGAAAGCTTAGACATTCTTACAAGCATTTCTCTTTGTGCACAAAATGGCACTTTTCAAATGATGTTAATAGTATTTTTCCTGCTTTCCATCTTTGGGCTCTGCAACCGAAAGTGATGGAGGGAGATTGCAGATGTCTATCTAAATGATTAATAAACATTTTTCCAAATGCTGTGATTGCAAAGTACTGTGCTGACTCTTCTTGTTGCGTATGCATCAAGCTTTATTCAGTGTTTTCTGATTAGTTCCAAACTCATTTTCATAGGTACTTATTTTCCTAATATATCAGCCTCTTCTTGAAAGCTTTTCTTTTCCATAGCTGATTTTATAGTTTAAGAAAAGGTGGGGTGATTTTCATCCTTCCTTATACCTAACATTAATTTTAATACTCATTCTCATTGTATCCTTGAGCTTCTGCAATCTCCGTTATTTCTCTGTCTTTTAGTCTTACATGAAATTTTCTATCATACCAATGCAATTACTAAAATGATCTGACTATGTCTCTGCTTGCAGCATTCTTTCAAGAGAATTCTGATGTTGCAGGACAAAATGTGCATTTAAACTAGAGGTGAATTTTCGTTTTTCTAATTAATGGAATAAACTAGGCTTTCTAATTTGATGCCTGAGTTTAACTTGTAGACATTAGAATAGTTAAGAACACGCTAATACCCTTAAATTCCATTAAATACGCTTGTCTGAATAAGATAGGGAAAGCTTTTTTAATTCTGGAGTGAAAATTTGTAGAGTATCCATGTATAGAAAAATACATTACTTTCTAAATAGATAAATTTATATTAAGTAAATTTAAGTTACTCAGCTTGGGTTGTATGAAAATGGAAAGAGGAGACTCATTCATTTCCAAATGCGGAACTGTATAGTTCTGAGTGTAAACATCAGCAGTGCAGGCAGGTGTGTAAGCAGTGTAGAAATTTATATTTCAATGTCTCCCGAGGTCCATGAGGAGGCACATCCAGAGAATGTGTTCTCACACATGACTATCCAGAGTTATGTGGATCAGTGGAGGAGACTATTTGGAAACTTTGTTTGTTGGTAAGTAACCCTGTTTATATTGCATACGAAGTAAATACGTATGGAAAACTGAATTCAGAGAATCACAGAATTATTTAGGTTGGAAAAGACCTTTAAATTCATCAAGTCCAACTGTTAACCTGGCACTGCTCCATAATTTTCTGGTCTGCACTGCTGTGTTAGCATCTACCGTGTGTAGATGGTGCTCTCGGTTCTCTTGGTGATGTTTTTTTGAACAAGTGTAAGCCAGAATCCCAGAAAAGTATGGACAGGTATCCTGATCCCAAAAATATTCAAAATACAAAATTGGCGGGTGTCCTTATTCTTTCTTGGCTGTGGCTGTAAGCAGTGGTAGAACAAGGACAGAGTCTGTGGAAATAAGAAGAAGGCGGTTTCCATGGGTATTGAATGTAAATATTTTGTTGGAAAGCAGCACAGTGCTATTTCTTTTTTATTTGCGGGAGCAATGACACAGAGAATCCCTTTAGAAAGAAACATGGTTGTAAACTGAAACAGGTCTTGAGAGATAAGTTACAGTTCTCCTTGAAATAAGCTAATAATTGTACATTTACATGTACAAATGGTTTGACAATGTAGAATGAAAACTTCTTGGTTTTTACCAAGTCAAATAGTAATTTCTCAGATGTTGTCTGTAAACTATTTTCTCAGCAAAATTCCTCTGATATGCAATGCTTAGAGTCATAGAATTGTTAAATTTGGAAAAGCCCTCAGATCATCAAGTCCAATTGTTTACCCAGCACCACCATTTTCACCACGTCCCTGAGTTCCATATCCACATGCCTTTTGAAAATTTTCCAGGAATGGTGATTCCACCACATCCCTGGCAGGCTGTTCCAGTGCCTGACCACCCTCTCAGTGAGGAAAGCCGCTCTCCAGCCACTCTGGCCCCAGCCTGTAGCACTGCATGGGGTTTGTGTGACCCAGGTGCAGGACCCAGCGTTTGCCTTTGTTGAACTTCAGACCACTGGCCTTGGCCTTGATATTAATTAAGATATTAAACAGGACTGGCCCCAACAGTGAGCCCTGGGGATCCTCACTTGTGACTGGCTGCCAAATGGATGCAATTCCATTCACCAACGCTCAGGACCCAGCCATGTAGCCAGTTTGTAACCGAGTGAAGAGTCCAATCCATAAGCAACCATGCACTCAGGTGCAAAATTAATTTTTTTTTTATCTGACACAGGCTTATTTTTTATTTTCAGTTAAAAGTCCCACTTATTTTTGATTTTTGGTGAGTGATCTGAGAAAACATGGTTCATATCAAGCACTTTAAAAAAGAAACAAAACCACCTATATGAAGTGCTAAGTAGGAAATTCTTAAACTCCTACTGAATTTGGAATCATTTGTGAAATGAATGTGTAGTAATTGAATGCTCTAGTAGTAGAATAATGAACTTTTTATTTTCTCATGAAATAGAAAGGCACACTTGGAAAAGTAAACAAATGGAATGTTCACTTAGTTGATAGATATTTACAATTACCAATACTTACAATGAAGGCTATGTCAAAGATTGCATCCTGCAAGGTCTGTGCATAAATCTGAAATTTAAAATGCCTGGTTTTAAATTTAAAAAATGGTAATATTTCATTTTATTTCAACATATTAACTTTGTTTAACTTTTGAATGGATGACTTTAAAGCCAGCCTAATTAATGACATTCTTGTGTGTCAGAGCTCAGAAGTACTAAATGTTTAGTTAGCTAGATAAATATTCTAGTGTATCTTGTTTTATTCTTAAGACTATATATATGTACTTTTCATTTCCATTCTATGTTAGTCAAGGGATGGAATTTAAATTGCCTTCTGCTATTTTAGTATCTCTCAATGAATGAATGAATGAAATACTTCTTTTTAATGGTGTATAAACAACAGAAGTGCAATTGTTGGCTGGTCTGTTTCTACCCCTCATTTTGTAAAGTAGAAAAATCTATACATTGCATTGATGAAACTTAAAGTCACAAAAAATATTATCAGTAACTTCTTTTTTCTTAGAAGATTCATGATATATCATGATATATCAAGAAAATTTAATGTCTGCAATAAGTTGCTGTTAAGAGAAAATAATTTTATAGAAAATTTTGTAGTTTACTCAGGTTGTTGCATATTAATTCTAAAACTGAATGTAAAAATTTGGATGTTCTTTCACTACATTTCTGCCTCACTCTCTAAATTGTTATAATTTGTAATTATACAGGAGGTTCTGCATGTTGCAGGAGTGGAAATGCAGTTAACAGCTGCTGTTTCTTTTTTGACTGTTCTGCAAGAGGAGTCGGTGTCCATTCATACGTACTCCCACTCCTTCCTACACATCATCCTCCAGAACCTGGAACACAGAGATGCAGGTCAGGGCTGTGCAGCTACTCTGATGGCTGATGACTTCTACGTGTTTTTGTTTCCCTAGTGACCTTACAATACTGTGTCGACAGCGAGTGCAATCACTGTGACTTTGTATCTAGACTTGCATGAATGAAAAGATCTTGGCATGATGACCACTTTCATACTGATATTTAAATGTAATTCTGATTGAAGCAAAAAACCCCTCTCACTTTCTCTGAAGGATTAAATCCCAAAGTTGTTTCTGAGTCTGGTCTTCTCCTGAAGTACCAATGCTTTGTGGCTGAGAAAATGGAGGGAGGATGGTTGACATTTCTTCTGTGTTGATTATTTTTTCTTAATTTCTTTGACACTTAATTTTAGAATACAAAGAAAAAAAAAAGCCCGTTGTGTGACTAGAAAGTTTCAGTGCTTCTAAATGAGGGAAATTAGCTTTATAAAGCAATCAGACTAGTTATGAATTTTATGTAGGAATTGGAAAGGGAAAAGAAATGGGGGCAGACTTTGCCTCTTACCTAGCCTACTTCTTACTCTGAAGTCTTGAATGTTAATATAGTGGGTTTCAGATACATAGCTCCTTGAAGACATGTATAAAAGGAGCAAATTTTGTAAAACTGGTGTATGTTTTGGTTTAGTTGTTGTATGTACAATACAAGACATCACATATAACTCATTTCTTTTAAACAGGTGTCAGCAATGCATGGTTAGAAACTCTTCTTGCTGTAATAGAAGCTTTACCAAAAGAAACTGTCAGACATGAGGTAATACTAATCTCTCATGCTAACAAAAACCAATATTAATTATTGTAAGATTGTATTTCCCTGCAAGTTTTGTTCACCTCAGCCAGATTTGTGGCAGTTCTATCTGGGAAAATGGAAATTGTGGATTGTGGTTGTGGAACACACTGTAAGACATGAATGGGCAAAAAAGTGAGACAGAAAGGTCACCTTAAAAAAATAGTGTTCTTCAGCAAATAAAGTCAACACTAACTCACACTCTACTGTAACACTTCTACTGCACTTTGTATTCTCAATAACATATTTTCCTGCATCCTGTTTTGGTTTACAAGATAGTATCTCACTCTATGTCTTCATGAAGAAACTACAATTTGTTTACCATTGGACTAAAATTCCAATATCTGTTAAATGGAACTGAATGCTGGAGATCCATTCCTTAGTGTATTTCAGTAGTTCTTAGTGTACAAAAAACTCTAATGCACTGCAAACACTCTTAATTTTTCACTGTGTAGCTCAAGAAAGAAGAAGAAAATGTGTCCCTAAGTTATAATGCCAATCTCCTTTAGCCTGCTAATTTATAAACTTTTAAGTATTCATATTTTGTTAAGATTAAAAGCTTTGCAACAGACATATTGACTGTGTGTATAATTTAAAACAATATGGAGATTTAAATACAAGATTGCTTTTGTAGCATAAAAATTTTCATTAAAATAAGAGCAAAATCCATAACTGGATGGTTTAAAAAAACATCTTCTAAAGGATAAAAAATTAGGTTGGAAGAAACACGGAGAAATTATTCTAGTCACCTTCAAAATCTAATTGCAATGTAATTTCAAAGATGTCATTTAAACAAAATTGACTATTAATGTGCATAGGTGCCATTATTGTTAGTACTGATTAATTCAGTGAAAAGGTTAATGATATTTGGGATATGTTTTTCTAGATTTTTTTGAAGAAGGGCAATAGTTTATTTAATGCTCACAATTTTTCTGCTCATATTTCTTCTTCTTTTTTTTTTTTTTTCCACCTAGATCCTGAATCCACTTGTTTCCAAAGCACAACTTTCTCAAACACTGCAGTCCCGCTTAGTTAGCTGTAAAATCATGGGAAAAGTAGCTAACAAATTTGAAGCTCATATGTAAGTAGACAGTCAATATATTTTCATTCCACAGTGTAAACTAGTATTTCTTCATTAGTGGACAGAAATTACTATGAGAAAAGTAGACTTCATTGCAAAAATGAAATGGTTTTTTTTTCACAGATCCCTTTCATTATTTAAGTAACATGTCCAGACTTGCTGATGTTCATCATTTTATAGCTTGAGTTTGTATGTTCTTTCACACATTTGAATGGATACCATTTTCATGGCATTCTTCCATATTGTTTATCTTACTAGAAAATAAGCCACACCGTGGATTTCTTACTTACAGGCACAAAACACAGCTTCACCTCCTTAGAGTTTCTTGTCATAGAAAGAGGAATTCAATTTCTAGCTTTTTATTATGTAACCAAATGTAGCATGTAGATTAAATTAAAATGTAGATATATCAGGAACTACTGCTGTTTCCTGATATTATCCAGCCCTTGGATTCAGTGTCTGTGAGTGGGGACAGAGGAGGGTGCAATGATGAACGCAAATCTGAGTCACTCATCTGCCCAAAGCAGCTTGTGTGGCACATTCCTTGGTCAGTTTGCTCAGGCTTGTGACAGTAGGACCACTTCACTAAATGTGTTTGCTATCAGAGCAATCTGGCACGATATGACTTTGAATTACAGTAGAAATCCACCATGGGCCACTGAAAATGCCCAGGAATTGTCTAGCTGAGGAAGTCCACTCTAATAATTTTGATCTGCCCCAAAATGTAAGAATTCAGAAAACAGAAAAGAGGAACAACAGGACAATATGACAAGATATTTAGGAATAATATTTCTTTAGGTTATGTTTTTTTCTTCAATAAAAAGGAACTAGAAGCACCCAAAAGGAAAGTATCTAAATCTTCATTTGATATTTAGACTGTACTTGGTGGACATTCAAAAATTAATGAAAATAGTAGAGTAGTATTTTTTGAGAATGTTACCAAATCTTGATATTCCAGGTCTCTAGGACTCTGTCAGAATAGCAGTTGCATTTATTTATTTGATGTTACATTCTCATGGAAGTAAGTGACTTTATGGATTACTTGGAATCTTATGTGAAAATACAGTAGTTAATTAGTAGCCATAATAATCACATCTTTCGTTTGAAACTTGAGGCTAAATTTTTCTGCAAGAAGTAAATGAATTTTCACTGGAATGAATGGAAGCTGTGCAAGCTGGCTTGAAAATTTGCTGATCAGTGTCTGCGTATTATTTGAGTTTTGCAATAAGATATGTATTTTTATAGAGATATTTTATGAATACTTGTGACAGAACCTTGGGCAGTGAAAGGAAACACAATGGCTGATTCTGCCAAGTTGTAATATGTGTTTTTCCTGAAATAGGAATCAAAATTTTTATTTTGTATCTGCCATTGATTCACATGAATACTTGGTCTACTTGCCTGATGGCATTGCAATATTCAAGCTTTTAATCTTAAATTCTTTTTCTCCTTTCTTCCTAATTATGTCTTGGGTGATACCTGCATATCAAAGATGAGGTATTATAGACATTTAATTGGGATTTGCATTTTCATTTTGATAATTCTTTTATTCCTTCAGTGGCTGTTCAGAAATTGTACTGAAGATGGTTTTTAAATGAGGACAGCATTCTACCACAGTAGCCTACCTACTATTTTTGTACTCTATAAGAAATAATAGATGAAATATGAGCAAATGATAATGACAGTAAATACTCCTTTTCCTGTTTCCTTGTAGCACATATTTGCATCCAGTGTATAGTATTCTTTTCTAATTGCTGATTATCAGAAAAATAATTTACTCTGTGTGATAAATTAGTAATATATGGGATAAACAAGTAATATGTGAGTAAAGTTCAGTACTACTCAATAAATTTTATATATTTTTGTGCCATATATTAATAAAAGATGTTCACATTTTTAGTATTAAAAGAGAGGTTCTTCCATTGGTAAAATCACTGTGCCAGGATGTGGAATATGAAGTTAGAACGTGCATGTGTCGGCAGCTGGAACATGTAGCTCGAGGAATAGGGTGAGTGCAATTTGCCTGACTGATCTTAAATGCAATTTATTTCTCTAAATGTTAACCTAAAAACGCCTTTTAAAATTGCTGAATTCATACATACTCAGTAGTGAATTTGGAATGTACAGATGTGTTCTAGTAATTGGCTGTTGGCAGTTGTCTCTTTTCCACTTTTAGATTTTTCTTTCTCTTTTATAGTAAAATTGCTGAACCATAAACCCAGCAATTTTTTTGTAAATAATGACTTCATTTATAGCTTCTTGAAATTATCTCAATTATCCGTTGGTGGTATTTGGCTTATTTAAAAATTCTGACAAGTATTAGCAGTTTTAGTAATTACTGTGCAGGGTTTTGAGAAAGGATGCTAAATGGCTTTTGTAAGCAAATTTCAGCTCAATATCAACTTTTGCTCGAATCTTGAAGGCCTTTAATATTCACACACAGAAAATTCCAGAAAAAGTCTGGAACTTAATATAAGAAAATGTTAATTACACACAAGATCAGTCTCTGCATGAAGAAATATTTTAAAATTTGAGGTCCCTTTACCTGTTACTTTGTCAGGGAGGAAAAAAGCAATAACTTCCTCTACAGAATTGAAAATTTATCAAGTAACTTTCCTTACCCAGTGCTAGAAAGCAGAGACAGATTAGATCTTATACTAGTAAATAACCATATTGGAAAGGAAATTTTCTTAATTCTGTTTAGTGTCTTTAAAATGAACTAAATTTCACTTATTCTACCTGGGAGTTGAAAGTTTAAAAAAATCATAGGTATTTTGCAGTGCCAGATGACAACATTACTGGTAGTTTACCCTGCCTTACAATAGTGGGTTTGATAGGGCTAAATACTTGGTTATCAACTAATGGTCTGCCTTGTGTATTGTTCTTTGATTCTTTCCTCACCTTCTTTTGTTTTTAGCATTAATTTATTCGTATAGACTGTTCTCTCTCTGAAGTTTTTACTTAAGCCCTTCTCAATGTTTTATATGATTTAATATAATGAGAAATGGTGAACACTAAGTACTTTCAGTGTGGAAACTGTTCCAGTGTTTCATGTTGAGGATGAATAGGTAGCAGGTAAATAAAAAAAGAACTAAACAGACATGAGAAAATTTTCAGGTAAATACTGAAGGTATAATGTGACAACAATCCAAATGCTTATTTTTTCTAGTTAGTGTTACTGCCACTAAATGATCTATCATTTTCTTGTAATTTTATTTGAAATTTTGATCATTTGCTTGGAAGAATGCTGTTAACACCTCTTGATTTGCTGATAAGTATAATAAACTCTGTGAGGTGCAAAGCACGTTGATGCTGATTATAAACATCTGAAAGGATTATTGTTTATATTGACTTACAAAAAGGGCAGCTGTTACTGCTTTAGTCTGATTGGAAGGGATATTTTGAGCTTTTTTTTTGCAGCATCCTGGAGTTAAGTATTAGTAGTATGTTAATAGGTCCGTACATACTACGGCAAAAAAAGGACAAGCAGAACCCTTTCTTTGCTATTTTAAACCAATACCAAAAGCCAGTGTTTAGACTAGTTGGGAAAATAACATTTTCTCTGAGCAGTAGATGTTCTCTCTAAAGAAGACCCATCTTTGATGTATAAAATTTCCAGACACATCAATCCAACATGGCTCATACTTATTAAGTTTGGCTTTGGACCATCATATTGAGCATATTTGATCATAAGAATTTTCTTAGTGATACAGTGAAATAGCTGGAGTACTTTGATTTTTTTTTTTCAGACTACATTTTCGCTAATTTATTTTGAGCTAATTTGAATGCTTTTTTAATGATAAAGTTTTGCGTTTAAAATTTGCATGTTTCTTTGGTTGGCAAAGAAGAGAAGTCCTGAGATTGACTGAAGGTTTTTATTTAACTTCAATTTCCTTAGAACTTTGTCAGTTTTTTTCCTTCCTGACTCGCCAAGAAATATCTAAATGAGTATTTCAAGGACGAATTCTGTTTTGCAGTGGCAGTGTTGTTTCATTGGAAGTTTTCTTTTGACTGCTTGCTTCACGTTGCAGGACAGAACTAACAAAAACCATGGTGCTTCCTGAGTTAGTGGAACTGGCAAGAGACGAGGGCAGCAGCGTCCGCCTGGCAGCCTTTGAGACCTTAGTGAATCTGCTCGATATGCTTGATGCAGGTACACATTTAATTCACACTTACTAGCCCAATTCTTAGTGCTCTAGTGCATCTTTATAATTGTATTTAAGTGCTTTTTGTCCTGACTGCACTATTCAGACATTTCTGATTTTATTTTGATCATTGCTTTGTCCTTTATATTTCCTTATATTTCATGTCTCGCAGCGCTTTGTATGCAGAAAGTTTTAAGAGAGGTGAGCTAGTTGTCCATAAAATCAATTATCATATTGCGAGTTTCTAATATGATATGTCTAAATGGAATGACTAAAATTAATGTTTAAATTATGGGAATACTGTGTTGCTAGTATTTAAGTAATTAATGTAGTGCTATCGGTACACAGAATACAAAGTATTAGCTCAACAAAAATGTACTGTACAGGAACTTGGTGATGAATTACTGCAATATATAGCTGTACTTAAGCCATATAGAGAAGTGGATAAGGAAAAGAAAAAAATAGTTTTGGGAAGAATATTGTAAATGGACTTTTTAGCAGTTAGGGTTTATATCAGTAAGTATGATAATAGGTCAGTTTTCTAGTTCTTGACCCTCTGTCTTGATGCTATCAAATTTGTTCCTCTCTTTGCACCTCTCAGTCTTCACTCCTCCTCCCCCACTCCCTGCTGTAACTACTGCTTTGTGTTACTGTAAGAGGCTTAGAGAAAGCAATCAGGGGTTATTTACAGGTTTTTAAGGAATATTTCTAGAAATTGGGTTTGCGTGGGTTTTGCTTTCGTGGCTGAACTAGAAAATTAACACTTCTGAAGGTAAACGACCCAAAATTACATCCTAGAGTTTCTCTCCCACAATATCAAAATATTTCATCAGGCCAACTTAACTTTGTTCAGCCACAATTATGTGCTGAATTTTGCTGTTGATCTACCATTAAAAAAAATCATGATCCCTTTAAAACTCCAACATTTTAATACAATAATTTTATTTAAATAAGTCCAAAGATATAGATTTCTTCAAACACTTGCTCCTTTATTTTGTAAGGACACAGAGTGTTTGGATTTGGCCTTAGTTTCTAAACTATTTATTTTCTTTCTTGTGTCCTTAATTATTTTGTTTCTCTGTGAATTTATTGTATACCAAAAAATTTTGAAACACTTATCAATAGATTTAAAAAATTAACTTGCAGTATATCCTGATTTTTCTATTTACTGTCATAGTCATGTTCAGTCTTGATGTCCCTGTATTCCTACTATTGGAGGAAATCTTGTTGTAGGAGTACTGCAGTATTCTTTCTAAATTCTTGGTGAATAGAGAAGGTAGCGACTGTTTATTTATTCTCTGCCTCAGCCTTTACTGAGGGATGACTTTTCACTAACGAGCAGCAAACAAATGAACATAACAGGAAAGGTACTAAATTTAGGATCATTCTCTCTACCTCTTGTTTTGTACCTTCAGTGAGTGCCTGCCAGAAGTAATGCTGAGAATGTTAAATGAAATTTTTCTCAATTTATTACAGAAGTTCAGTCTCTATGCTCTTTTAAAAATATTGGCAAATGGCTAACTCTAAAAATTTCTTTTCTTTTTCAGATGATCGAAGTCAAACTGTTCTCCCATTAGTGAAATCGTTCTGTGAAAAATCCTTCAAAGCAGATGAATCTATCCTAGTTTCTTTATCTTTCCATTTAGGGAAACTGTGTAATGGATTATATGGTATGATTTAATTTCTTTTTAAAAATCTTGATAATGAGGGAAGATTGGAGAATTTGAACCCCTTGGAAAATATCCAGATTTCAGTGTATCAAATGAAATGGTAGTTAGTTAGATTTTGGAAATTTCCTCTTATGGTGACCATCTGCATATTATTTATTGTTGTTTTTGTTTTGTTTAGACAGGGTCAAAGATGGAAACATGGTGTTTTCTCTTTATTGGTTTGACTGATTTATTTGAGTGTTCTGGAGCTTGTGATTTGGGTGACTGAATCTTTGAAACTAGAAACCTTTGAAAACATTATGATGATAACTTTGTTCATTTCTGTGCTTGATCTCCTTTTTAAGACACAGGGCAGAGTGTGGCCCATAAGGAACTTCAAGGGAGAAAGGAAATCTAATGCCAGGCAGATTCCTCAGCTGCAGCTGAGGCCAAATCTGTACTCATATGTTTTAGACCCATAATTTGTGCTTGAATTTTCACTTGAGCACAGCACAAGTTTCCTTGGTAGTTCTGCACACCATGTATTACCTGTGGAGGAGCAGCACAGAATCATGGCTTTACATAATAATTTCCATCTAGACTCTTAAAACCTTTGATCTTTCCTACAGATTTAAAATGAACCTTCATGATTATGTTAGTGATGATCAAAGTGACATTTGCTTCACTAAAGATTACTTGAAATGGCTGTTCCACAGTGTCAAAATGTTGTTTTCAGAAACAGAGAGCTAGAACAGTCCATCCTATGTTTATAATGTTTTTCCAGTCTTCTTTTCTCTAGGTCGAATGACTAATTTCTGATCTTTCTTCACCTCTGAACTCCATCTGACAAATTCATATTTTTCTTGAGGTGCTACACCCTAGTACAGTTGAAAGAAGTGAAAGGGTTACTTCATGTGTCTTGCCAGATATATTGCTGTTCACATTTTTTCAGTGTGAAAAATTGCCTTTTTCAGAAAATCTAGCAGCTAGTTAGTCTTTCTCTTTCCTGGCCTTGTCCAGGTGATGCAGATCAGGCTAAGTGTGGTACCCTACTGCTGTTCTGATGGAATAGTAGTCTCAAGTTTTAAGGCCATATGTCCAGTTACTGGAGATCATTTTAAATTCTGTCTTCTGAAGGAAAAGCAGTCTCTGTCCTTGGTTGATGCTTTCAGAATACTGAATGAGCCAATTCTCCTGTCTAGCATCCAGAAAAAAAATGAAAATACTGAATAGTACCACAACTAGGATAGAACTTACTTTATACCGTGGCCTATCTTGTCAGTGGGTGGTTTTCTCTTAGTTGTTTTTCCAAGCAGTTTTGGAGCACCTTTATTGTTATTTATCTATCATTCCTATTTCCTTGTTGTGAAAGTCACTACTGCCCCTTTAGTTTCACAGGTCCTGTTATCTCATACTAGAAAGAAACTGAATCAGTTTGACAAGTTTTCCTTTTGCCATGTTGGCTACTGCTATTTTTTGAGGGGGGAGGTGTGTGTGTTGGTATTTAGTAGTAGATTTTTTTATTTCTTTTTTTGTTTCAATTTTTTCAAACATGTGAAGTAATCTGACTTACCTAATTATATGGCTTGTCCTTTCCCTCTCCAGCTATTAAATATCAATGCCACTTCAGCCCTTTTCTATTCTGTTATTTGACTTAAGATTTCAACAACTAGTACTTAAATATTTTGAATACTGGAATGAGACACATCTGACTGCACATTTTTAAAACCTCTTGCTTAAGACCCACTGAGCTGTTGATTCTCTACATAAAGCTTGAATATTTGTTGGAGATATTAATTGTACTCAGCCTGATGATGATACTAGTGGAATTTGAAAAAGAAAATAAAATAATTAATCATTTCAGCCTTCTTGATACCAGTCACTGATAGCTTTCCTCCCTCTCTGGAATAGAAAATTAGCCTTTCCTTGATTATTGTCTTATTACTAATGTACTTGTAGTTTTTGAATTCTTCCTGTTAGTTACATTCCAGTTTGTTCTGAGTACTTGTGTGTACTGATTGTACTCTGCTAGATTCAAGGGAGGTGGGAGGGAGAGAAGAGATAAAATCAAGATATTTGATAGATTTTAAAATAATATTTGTTTGGGTACATTATTAATAGCATTTGTAATGAGGAAAGTTTGTTGTTTTGTTTGGTTTTTTTTTTCTTTTTTTGAGGCATTTTTACTCCTGAACAGCACTTGCGGTTTTTGGAATTTTATAAGAAGCTTTCCACACTGGGTTTACAGCAGGAAAATGGGCATAATGATAACCAACTACATCTGCAAACTCTGGAACAGGAAAAGAAGTATATTTCAGTGAGGAAGAACTGTGCTTACAATTTTCCAGTAAGTAACATTAATTTAAGGTTTAATATTAATTTGTGTTGTGCATATGGTTCACCGAATAGGACTGTACAAGTGATAGAGGAGTTATTCCCAATTTGTTCATTGTTAGCTAGATTTTAGCTCTTTCCTGCAAAGTTTCAGTTAGTGAGGTTGTCCAAAAGAGTTAGCAGGAAGTACTACTCTTTGCAGAGCCTCAGAAAATTATTGGCAAATATTGACTGAGGAGATGTTGTTCTAAGAGTTTGCCAGTCTTATTCTTTCCTACACATTTCCTCCAAACACTTAGCACAAAGGATTTGGGAAAAGGTCTGTGAAACAGAGACTCCAGTTTCAAACCACTTGAATCTACACTTTCACTGTGTGTTACATCATTCTAGGGAGTTGGAGATTGAAACTGGATGCTCAGGTTGATGTTTTAGTCATGTTCCTGCCTGAGTACAGAAAGTCTTTTCAATTTTATGTGAGGTCTTTAAATACACCAGTCGTATTTCTGTAAATCTACTTTGTATTTTGACATTCTGCATTTGTATTCAATGAAAACGTTTGCACCGAGCCAATAGACAACCATTTTTTCTTCTGCCTTTTAAAGGCAACCACACTGTATGTAGGTAGACATCTGTTGATTTATTTGAGCAAAACCAAGGTATGTACAAACACAATCATGTTGAAATTCAGATTCTTGCTTTGCTGCTTGCTAAAATTTTCTTTGTTTTTGAAGTATCCATTTGCAGTTTTTGCTAGAGTACAGAAACATTAACAATATTTATAAATCTGAAGTTTTATCTCTCATGGTTTTAGTCCTTATCTTCAGAAAAACAGCCTGCAGCATGTCTGGAAGATAAATAAATTTCGTTTAGTTCTCAACTCTGGATTTTGTCTGGTGCCTGTGTTTTAACAAGGCCAGCAAAATTTCCACACTTCCTCCTTAAAATAACAACGTGTAATCTCTCAAGTTCATCTGATAATCTCTTCTAGTGTCATCCTTTAGCTGTGTAGTTAAAAAAGGACTTTATCCTTCCACAGGCCATGATTGTTTTTGTGGATCCAAAGAATTTCCATTTAGAACTTTATTCTATATTCTTCTGCCTTTGTCATGACCCCGAAGTTCCTGTCAGATATACCATGGCCATAAGCTTCTTTGAAGTAAGTCTACGGTAGTTCTTCATTACTGCTCACATGGGTTTATTTAATTTTGTTTTTGTCTTTAAGCTTATGTTTGTGACTGTTCAACCAAAATAAAGAGACTTGAGAAAATGTATTGAAATAATTTAGTTTATCAAGGGTGTTCAGTTCCTTCTAAGCTCTGTATATAACCCATATACACACATTATCTTATTTAAGTTGTGTGACATTTAGCTACAAGAGATTACTGCTAGGTCAGATTGTAAGGAGCAAAAGCTAAAAGAAACTTTTGATGATGTAGTACCACAAACGTAAACAAGTGTAGTAACTATAATATTTGAAGTTTTTCAATAGTATTAGAAAACAGACAAATGGGAGAAAGGAACATCCCCCTTTTGTGCCTGAAAACCTTTAGAACTGTAGTTTCCTGGTACATGTGAGGAATATTTATGTGGAACAAATCTAAATCAAATGCTCAGTTTAATATGAAACTACTTGGGAATTTATGCAGATGTAACAGCATATGTATTCTTGTATTTCCATTTAGCTTATATAAATTCTACTCTGTTATTTTAATAAAATTTAAAAAATGTGCAAATGCATAGGTAATATTAACTATATGGAGTGAATTCCAGAAATTAAAATACACTCTTCTGAATATAGAAACCAGCATAGGGAAATCATCAATGTTTTCATATTCTCTCACTGAGCATCCTTGTTTGTGTTTCAGTCTTTGAGCTCAGCTTTGATCCCATTTTTTGCTGGGGAAATTGGTAAATTCAGCAGTTTGCTAAAAACATTTAAAATGGATAGTAGAGGGAAAAATGGCTTCATTTCCACCATTGTAAGAAAGATGTATGGATTTCCAGTTCTCATTACCTATTGATGCCTTGTATTAATGAATGGTAGTCCAACACAACTGTTGAAATTGTAAAATTAGTATCTAATTCTACATAATAGTTTGTTTTAGCTGTATAACAGTATTAAGGTACTGCCTGAATATAAGGAAAGTATTTTAGTTCATTTATAAAAATCTGTAAAATTATACCTTGGTCTAAATGTACATTTAGTTCTCGTTGTTTTAATTTTAACAGCTTAACTAGGCAACCATGTGACAGAAAAATGAGTAATTTATGGTGTTCTCTGCTAGCTGGATTACTTTCCAAAAAATAAAAGTCCTTGTAGCCATTTCATTAAAGCTTCATCTTGTTTGGAAGTAAACTCTTATTTTCACTTGGCTTAATAAACATTACCTATATATTTCTCGTGGCAAGAAAAAAATCTCATTCATCAAGTTTGTTATCCTTGCTATAAAACCTTTTTAATAGCATGGAGATGGACTGCTAGTGTTTTTTAAAATTTACATGAGAGTTATGAATCACCTAAGTCACAGTCAAAAACCAAAAGAAGTAAGGAGTGAAAACTTAAGGTGGGAGGTTGGGGAAACTTAAAATCCAGGCTAAGAAAATTTTGCATTTTATCTTCTGTAAATTATATAGCAGGCTGACTCTTAACTCTCCTAATTTACAACATTTGAATATTCCACAAGGAAATTTCTAGCCTTGTGGTGTAGCCAAAAACTTTTTTGGGAAATGTGAAATAAAGTTAATTCTAAAAGCATGTTTCACAGTTAGACAATAGACCTGTTTCTTCACTCAGGTTCTTTATATAAGTATATTTTTAATGTGATCAATGGGAAAGTACACAACTTTAGGAAGCTCACATTAAACACTTTTTCTGTGTCTCTTCATGCTTGCTGTAAAGTAAGTGGCGTTGTGCCACAGAACTAAAGAATGTTTCACCTTGCTATCTTACTGTCATTTTTTAGGTTGCTAAGCTTTTAAATTCTGATGTGTACACAATACATAAAGAACTGGTTACGCTATTACAGGATGAGTCACTGGAGGTAATACACTTTTATTGGAACATTTTTGCTTGTTACATCAAGGCAGATGATCTTCATGTTTAATAACTCTTCACTGACACAGTAGAGTAACAATTTGAAATGATTAACAGCTTTTACTTCTATTGTACAGACTCTGCATAAAGATGCCAGCCTTCCGTGAATAAAAAGGAGGAAAATAGGAAGGTGTTTGAATTGAGTAAACCCACACTAAATTTATTAGCTTTTAAAAATACTAATCATAAATAGTTGCAATTGCTGTATTATTTATAAATAACATTTTATTTTAAATTATTTATAAATAAATATTATCATTTGTAGATATGAATTATGTTATTTAATATATAAATTATACATACAATATATATAATTATATATTTAATATAATAAATTATATTATATGTATTATATTATTTAAAAACTCTAAAAAGCTTTGGGTTTGGTACTGTATTAAAATAATACTTGATAAGATTCAAGGTGTTTTGCTTTTTTTTAATTGTCCAATTGAAGAGGAAATCAAGTTGTGTATGGTTCAAAGATCAAGATTTACAGAAAGAATTTTGGTCCAAAGTAACTTGCATAGAACATGAGTCAGTTATATTGCAGTTAACATAGTGAGACTTTTTTGGATGAAAAAAAGAGACACATATCGGAGAAAAAAAATCACAACTTCCTCTGATACCAGTTACTCCAGTAGTAAGTTAGACTGCTCCAGTTAGAAAACTTGTCTGATCACATAAACAAAAACGGAGACCTGTAATGCTTATATTACTTACTGCATTAAAATATCAGTCACCAATGCAATTAATCAATGCAACTAATAATCTCCATTTTTTTTTCAACATGAGGGAGCAATAACTTGAAAGGTTTCAGCAGGGATATGCTGGTGAGAGTTAAAAATGGCATTGAGTTCATTTACAGACTTTTCATGCAGCCTTTCTTTAAATAGGTGTTAGATGCCCTAGTAGGTCACCTTCCTGAAATCCTTGAACTAATGACTAATGGAGGAGAAAATAATGGATCAGAAAGCAAGGTGGGTATTCTCATGGGGTTTTTTAAAATTTTCTTTCTATGATGAAGGGAGTAAGAAATTTCAGAAAAATTTTGCAGGGAAAGGCTTTTATGGTTGGTTTCTTCCTCCGAGAGATGTGAAGTTTCTGTTTGGTTTGTTTTTTGATTGTTGACTTTATAAACTTTAACAATAAAAAAAATTTGCAAATATTAGAGTTAATATGAAAATGAACAGTTTATACACATTTTTTTCCTAACTAACCACAGTTAAGTGAAAACAAAACTTGGTTTCGTGTTAAGGGAATGATAGCTAATACCTATTTTAAATCTTTTTCATATTGATGTATCAATTGCTCATGGGTGCCATTTTCAGCCTTCTGCTAGAGAATGAAATCTATTTCCTGAAGTAAAGACACTGAATCAAGAGATCTGTACTCAGCTCCCACCTTTCCTAATTTAATTGTATGTGGCTCTGGATGACAGTTTATTCCATGACTCCTCACCTCTAGGATGGAACAGAAAGGATGCTGGTTTTGAGCATACTTCCTAAATGTATGGATAAATTGAAATACTGCAGCAGTATAAAAAAGCAAAGAAATTTATTTTCTTCTACAGACAGAAGTTGACAGTGTACATTAACATTTGAATTTGTCAGATGTTTACAGCTGTAAATATTTATAACATATAACAAGTGCAATGTCAGGTGTGGCAATCTGTTTCATTTTTCCTAATGTTGAAGGGAATTTAGCTTGGCTACTATAAATTCTTTGCCTTCTGCTGAGAAAGTAGTATAATTCCTACTAAAATTAATTCCTACTAAAACTAATTAGGGGATTGAGAACAATAACTGCAAAGATTAGGAGGATAAAAGAGAAATGGGATTCATTTTGTTTGAGAAAGAGAATGTTGAGGAGAGGTGGCGTAATGGTTTTAATATCTGTAAAAGGGTGTTACAAAGAGAACAGTGTTTAGTTTTCTTTTGTCAGAAAAAAGGATTGGAGATTAAATATAAGTTAGGTACTGAAATAGCTTTTGGAGTAGTCTTCCCTTCTTATATTGTTGTGATTTGCTTTTTAAGCATAGTGACAAGACGCATAGCTTGAAAATG
The DNA here is from genome assembly GCA_013398615.1 of Brachypodius melanocephalos. NCBI lineage: Eukaryota > Metazoa > Chordata > Aves > Passeriformes > Pycnonotidae > Brachypodius > Brachypodius melanocephalos. Next base: position 35,258,783 of record VZSR01000520.1, read on the forward strand.
TAAAATTATTGTTTATCTTTCTGTTTCTAGTTACTTTCTATTCCTGACTTGATTCCTGCATTAACAACAGCAGAACAGAGAGCAGCAACTTCTTTAAAATGGAGAACACATGAGAAGTTACTACAAAAATATGCATGTCTCCCTCATATCATATCAAGCGATCAGATCTATTACCGTTTTCTTCACAGGATGTTGACAATCATTTTGACAAATGTGAGCCCACCTGTCACTCTCTCATTTGTTTTTATTTGTTAATGCAGGTTAAACCACTGAATATTTGCTGTGTATAGTACTTCCTGTGTTATGTTAATCTTAAGGTACTATCCCTTTCTTATGGTATATCAAACTGTGGCATTTTTCTATGAGAATTTTTGCTGGAAATGCTTCCCCATTGGAGGAGCAAAATTTGAATTGACAGTTTTTCTCCTGCCCAAGACTTCTTCCTTTCCTCGTGCTCATCATCAGTTTATTTCTAGTTAAATCATTTTTTTTTCTTTCTTTTTCCTGATTCCGTACATTACATTGTGTTTGTTCTTTCATAAAGAACTCTGCATTTCTAAAATAAATTATTATGTAGAGCTACTAGTCTGAAATTTTACTGAGTTAATTCAAGAATAAAATTGTTGTAAGGGAAAATGTTGTAAGTTTTATTCTTAACACCTGCAATACAACAGGTGCCTTGCAAACATGGAATATTTTAAGGTGCTTATAAAATAATTGAATCTACAAGTTGGGCAGAAGGAATAAAGAAGCAGGTGTCTCATGAATTGGCCAAACTTCCTAATTCTTCCTTACATTATGACATTTATTTCAAAGTTTATAAAGTTAGGCTACTTTTTAAATTTTGTTTTTGTAATTATATATCTTTTTAGTTGTACCCTTTCAGGTATGTTTAATTGTGTTCCTTTGATTTCTTCCAAGAATGTCCTGCCAGTCCAAAAGGCAGCTGCTCGCACTCTCTGCGTTTATTTGCGCTACAATCGCAAACAAGAACAGAGACATGAGGTCATTCAGAAACTGATTGAACGTAAGATGATCTTTCCTCCATTATTGAGAAATTAAAGTTAGCTTTGACTGAAGATCTTTTTATGGTTACATTTATTCAGTGTAATTTCCTTCCATCACTGGAGGGACTGTGCTTGGAAGACATTCAGTTGCTCATGTTATCACCTGCAAAATGTACTGTGCATATGTGAGGAATAGATCTGGAGCTTATATAAAGGGGTTGGGGAAGAGGCAATGCAGAAACTGATAATAGGCCAAGACCCCTTCAACCCTACTTCTTTTCACCAAAATTACTAAGCTGTGGTTGCAGCAATATAGAAAGCAGAGTTCCTCTGTAGAAGTAAAGCTCTCGAGAGGCAAAAGAAGTGCTGAATAAATCTCAGAAATTAATTTATTAATCAGTCACCTAAAGTTGATATTTTGGTGTATGCTGTGTGTTTTAAAGATAACTTAGAAGTTTTAACAGTTCCCATGAACATTCCTTAATGTCTGCAGAGTAATTTTGATATTCCTGTGACATGGTTTGAGAGGCATACAGGACTTTGTTTAACACGGTAGCTACTTCACTTGCTCTTTTACTTCTTCAAGTGCTCACCGACAGAATTCGTTTTTTAGAAAAAAGAACAAATTGAGATAGGCTGAGAAATTGTCTTTTGATGCCTGTGATTATCATCCTTAAGCAAAGGTCAACCTGTGAAATGCTTTCTATCTGACACTGAAAACTTGACAGATAGTATCTGCAAATTTTTATTTTTCAGAACTGGGCCAAGGAAAAAGTTACTGGAACAGACTTCGGTTTTTAGATACTTGTGAATTCATTATGGAACTGTTTTCAAAATCATTCTTCTGTAAATACTTCTTTTTACCTGTGCTTGAACTTACACATGACCCAGTGGCAAATGTCAGGTATGAATATGTAGCACTGTACAGGGAAAAAAAGCTTTAAATAATATATTAAGATACACTGTTAGATGTATCATGTTTTGTGTAAATAATGGGATGTGAGTAAAAACATAAAGAGCCTTCAGAATGACCAATATTAAAGATGCAGGGGAGTGTGGGAATGGTGCTAGAAAATTCCAGAAGCAGGGCAGTTCTGAGTGTTTGAGAGACTGATGAAAAGCACCGGGGTTTGGGAGTGAAGGGAAAAATAAGGCAGAGGAGAGCCAGCAGTAGGTGGGAAGAAAGTAATATTCTGTTTCATGGGTAGAGAGAGAGAACACAACTTCAATCTCCATTAATTCCCATCCATTTCATTGTCACTATATGTAAAATAAAACACTAAAGCAATTCTTTCAGTGGTCTGAACTAAACAACTTAGAACAGGTTTTACATTATGGAAAAGGATATCTACTTCATTGTTAAGGAAAATTGAAAAAACAGTACAATAATATTAGAGGATTAGGTCCTTTATTCATTTTTATACAGTGTTTTTCCTGTTATTTTTGTAGTAACTGTTTTTTTCTTCATTTTCTAAACAGATAGGGACCAGGCAGTTATTATCGTTAAGAAAGATTTTTTTTTTTTTGGTCACATATTTTGTGTGACTTTATGCTTTTAATCTTATTTCTAATATATGTCATTCATGTTGTCATCATTAACATATCTGAACATCTAATGTTAATGCTGCACAGAGATTTATGTAAGCTGAATTTGCACATACATGTGTGCACTCAGTAAGCTTTGCCACATACTGTTTACTACTAAGTGAAACTATTTAAATAGACACTGTGTTTAGTATAACTACCACATTTCAACTCAGCAGGATCCTAAAAATGAAATCATTTTGTATGATGACTAACATTCATGTATCATGCCATTAAATTAAGAGGATTATATTAAAACAATAAACTAAGTTTGTATATAATATGAAATAGCTTATTCCTCTCAACAAATATTTTAATTAAAAGCTCTATTGATACAATATTACAATTTAATGGAAATTTGAACTAACTTGCAATCCTTTAACTGACATTAAAATTCATTTTGTCTTAATTCTTTCCTGGATTGTTTTTGTACAAAAGAAATGCACTGTCTCCAGTAGAGTGAAATTTACAGGTTAGGTGTTGTTAGCTGATGGTTTTAAAACAGACTTAAGGAGATACTATTCTGGATTTCTACAGTGTGGTGTAACTCTTGGTATATGGGAAATTGTGACTAATTTGTGATTAAAGTATTTTGAAGGTGTAAAAACAGTAAGATGAATTCATATGAGAAAATTGTTTGAATGTTTATAATCAGCGTAACCATGTCTGATAAAGAATTGTCTCTGGTCCAAAGCCAGTTGACTCTGAGAAAATATTACCAGGTATTGTTCTTGGTGTTTCTTTTAATCTATTTCTATAGATTAAAACTAGTCACTATTACATGCTCTTACAGTCTAATCACATGAAGGAATTTTTATTTTCTCAGTTGCATGAAATATTTTTAATTTACTCTGCAGAGTATTTTGGCGTTAATGAAATAAAAAGCAATGAACATATTTTTAATATAAATAATTTAAAAACAATATCTCAGAATCAAGGGAATGAACCACAAAGTCATTTAGGTTTGAAAAGACATTTAAGATCATTAGGACCAATCCATTAGCCTAAGACTGCTAAGTCAACCACTAAACCATGTCCCTGAGCACCACATCTACATGTCTGTTAAATACCTCCAGTGATGGTGACTGCCCTGCTGCCCTGGGCAGCCTGTTCCAGTGCTTGACAAATATTTTGGTAAAGAACTTGTTCCCAATATCCAATCTAAGTGCCCCTGGAGCAACTTGAGACCATTTCCTCTTGTCCTATTGCTTGTTATTTGGGGGAAGAGACCAACCCAACAATACATCCTTTCAGGTGGTTGTAGTGAGTGATAAGGTCTCCCCCGAGCCTCCTTTTCTCCAGGCTAATCATCGCCAGCTCCCTCAGCCACTTCTCATAAGACTTGTGCTCCAGACCCTTCCCCAGCTCCACTGCCCTTCTCTGGACATGCCCCAGCCTCTCAATGTCTCTCTTGTCCTGAGGGGCCCAGAACTGAGCACAGGATTTGAGGTGTGACCTCACCAGTGCTGAGTGCAGGGGGACAATCCCTGCCCTGGTCCTGCTGGCTGCACTATTGCTGACACAGGCCAGGATGCCATTGGCCTGCTTGGCCACCTGGGCACTGCTGGCTCATGTCCAGCTGCTGTCAAATGGCACCCCCAGGTCCTTTTCCACCAGGCAGCTTCCCAGCCACTCTGCCCCCAGCCTGTTGAGCTGTGTGAGGCCATTGTGACCCCAGAGCAGGACCTGGCACTTGACCTTGTTGAACAGCACAAGCAGGGACGGCCTCCAGACATAAAGAGGAAGATAAGGAAGGGGCAAGAAGGGCTTGCTTTCCCCTTTTTTTAGTCTGTCTGATACATTTTCATCCTTGCAGTTGTATGGAATTGCAGTAACATGATTTTTGGTGAGACCTGGGCTCCTTTGTACCAGTGGACCAGATTTCCAAGGTATTTAGGTGACTGATAAAGTCAAGTGTGCAGATCACTTGGAAAATCCAGAGGTCTCCTTAGTTTTCTAGATTAAAAAAAAATCCCAGACAAACCAAATATGTTTACGGACTGTATTCATGATCTATAGAGCCTTTTTGAAAGCAGTATGTCTGAACACATAAGCAGCAATCACTTCTGAAAAATAAGACCACATAATTATTTTGTATCAAATGCTAGCATGCAATACATTGAGGATAAATAATATATATTAAACATCTGCATCAAAAGGTGAATATTTGGGTTGTTTGTTTGGGTTTTTCTTGTAGAATGAAGCTATGCTGTTTGTTGCCAAAAGTCAAATCTACTCTGAAGATTCCCACTGATAAACATTTACTTCAGCAGTTGGAATTATGTATAAGGAAACTTCTGTGTCAAGAGAAAGACAAAGATGTCCTGACTATTGTGAAAAGAGTAAGCATTTTTCTTTTTAAGCAGCATTTATTCTTGGGTTTATCATTGAAAGGTAAGATGGGTAAAGTTATGTTTTCTGTTGATTTTCTCAATGTAAGAACAGGAGGTTAAAAATTCCATTGTCTATTATGTAATTTTGAACAATTAAAAGATGATGTAGTATAGTATGTTCTGTGAAATTTAGGAGTGTTCATGTTCCCTTGGTTACTTATATTGCAGTTATTTTGAAGGATTTTGGCTCAATTACCATTGAAAAGAATAGCAAATGACTAGAGAAAGATTGAATGTTGATTCTGGTAGAACTCATCAGATCTGTGAGACAGAGATATCTTGTTATTCCATATATTTTACAATATACTGACAAAGCATTTGCAGGATTTTAAAATGTTACAAATGTGTTTTTAATGTGAATATTCAAAAATGTACATCTTTACGGAATGCCCGTGCTTAGTCTCAAATTTAGAAACCATGAAGTTAAATAGCTTTAAGTAGGTGGCTTCCTTACAGAGCCAGTCTGCAGGAGAGAGACGGGGTGAACACCTGTGTGGAACCTTCTGAGTTACACACAGATTCCTGAGTTACTTATTTCAGTCCTGGTTCCTAAGCCTGTGCTATAGCTATTCTTGCTGTGCTGCTTCCTTGAGTGTATTTTGATTTCCATATAGATGCTCTGTGAATCTGTTCATTGTGAGTCTCAACAGGGCTCTGAGAATACTCTCTGACACTTTTAAACTGCATCTGTAACACAAAAATAAAAGCATAGCCTTCAAATATTTAGGAAGACAGCTTTTTACTTCAAAGTGTGGCGTGCCATTGAGTAATAATAAATAATGGATTAATTTGCTTTGCAGACGGTGTTAGAACTGGACCGAATGGAGATCTCTGTAGATGCTGTAAGTGCTTACTAACTTTAATACTTATCAACTACTCTTAGTTTCCATTTTCATGTAGTGATTTTTTATTTTTGTTGATTTTATTTTGAAGTTTCAGAAAAGATTTTATGAAAATGATTTATTGGATCAAGAAAAAGACAGAAAAGAACATCTCCTTTTGGAAATGGTATATTTTATCAGTACACTGTCATTATTTTTAAATAATTTGTAGCTACATGTTAATGAGGGAATAATTTTAAGGTAGGGGAAATGCATAGTTTGGAGAGACCAGATAGGTTCATTATCTGTGTGTGGTTTCATTTTACACATTATGATAGGGTTAAGTCCTTCAAAGTAACATATAACATTTTCTTCTTTACTACCTAATTTTTGCTGCATCAATTAGAAAGGCAAACTTGAGTTTCTTGCGAAATACCGTGTATCACATGATAAACTGATCAATGAAACACCTCAGAATTCACATACAGCTTCCCTAGGCAAAGAAATTAGTCTCATAACTTCTTTTGTCCCAAGGAAGCCAAAGAATGCTCTGTGCTACAGGCTTTCCTGTTAGCCAGGAAAAGGAGAAAAGCAAAAGGTGCAGTAGGCACTTTAGCACACAGCTTATATTTTCACCACATCTACACAAATCCTAGGTTAGATCACTGCAGTCCTCCTGTCTGCTGCCTCCCCTCCAGCCTGAGATGGGAGAAGCTGAGCAGTTGATAGGATTCAGAAGATCCTAAAATTGTTAACATAGTTCCTCTAACTTGTAGTAAATGAAATTCTTTGTAGTGAACCAGAAGAGATACAAGAGTGTCCCAAAAATATCATTTTCCTACATTTGTGACACTGATGTCACTAGGTATTGCAGGTCAGTATGAGCAAATACACCTGACCCACAGACTTCCTGCCACTTCCCATTGTCTCGAGCCAGTGGTTCAACTTTGTTCTCAGGACTTGCATACACACACTCAACCTCTTGAGCTTAGCTCTAGCAGTCTTCAGGTACATACAGCTAATGCTTTTGTACTGTAAGTATTTCCATGGTGCAAAGCAGCCTCCAGTGTGCTCTGTGTTACTATGCATTGCATGATGACATCAAATTTTACCCTATTTCTACAGCTGTGCTTTAGAAAAGCATTTGAATTGTTATGATACAGGCCACTGATGTATGCAAGCCTTCTGTGTCACAAAGGCCTCATTAAGCACTGTCTGTGAGAGGCATGCTTTTGGGGAGCCTGAGATGGACACAGTGAGTTGTGACATGTTGCAGTCCCAAAGAGAGAAAGAGACACTCAACCCACTTAAATGTATCTGACTGCTAAAGATTTTAATACTGAATATGTTAGTAACTTTCTTAATTTTAGTAGCTGACTTTGTAGAAATTATTTTCCAGCAACCCTGACCTGAATTAGTTACCTCTTTCTTTTCTTGATTGGGTAGTAATTAGAACTACATGAAAAAAATAGATTAGAGCAATTATGGGTCACTTAACAATTTTTATTATGGAAATGGTAAAGAAAATAAGCTAATACTGTATAGTTTTTTGAAGTTGGATGGATACCTATTCACCAAATGGAATATACTTTTAGGCTGGGTAGTATTACAGAAGGGCAAATAAATTCCACAAACCTGAACAATTTTACATAGTTGATTTTGTTTTTCATAAAGATTTAACAACTGTAGATGTTAATTTTAGATCTTTATAAAGTTTGAATATATGTGACACACCTTAAAATTGAAGGAAAACATTTCCATTGAGTTGTATGAAATAAAAGTGTTGTTTTCTCTATTTTCAGAGTGCCTGTGTTACAGAAAAGTTTTACATTGCCAGCTGACAATATCTATATATTTTGAGTATATATAAAAAAACCTAAAGCCAGGCATGATTTTAGTTATAAGTTATAGACGTGAACTTCAACTCTGAGCTTTCTTCAGACTGTGGTTTTTAAATGAGATATGTACCCTGGTTTCTTTCTGCACTACCTAATTGACTCTCTGGATATTCATCAGGGATTGTACTATTAGCAGGAGAGAGTAGAAATGAACTGTTATTTGGAAACACAGTTCATTTACTTTTACCTGAGTAATATCTAAGAAAATTATTTATTCTTTTAGGAGCAGTTAGAAAAAGAGAAGCAGAAAAATGAAGGAAGATCTACAAATATTAATGATAAAATGTTTGAAAAGAAGCGTAAGTTTGTTTATTTGTGTACATGTTTATGCATGCTTTACTCTTCTACAAAGGTAGTAGAGAAAGCAGCAGGAAAGAGAAACTTTATACAATAAATAGAGATTTAGAAATTGGAAATAAAAGTTGTTTCTATATATTTTGGAAGTTCTTAATAAAAATTTGCCTTATATTATCTATAATATATAATAATATATATGTTTTATTTTGGCTTTATTAATAAAATACATTACAGTTTAATTCTCTGTTATTTTTCACTTTGGGATATAGCGTAAGTACTTTTCTGTGGTATTTCTGAAGTGCTAGTAGCATTGTATATAGATAATACTACTCTTTGCTCCAAGACTGTGATATGTTATGTTCTCTCTCTTTTATATAAATTTAAGTTTGAAGAGGTAAAAGATTATACTGGATTTTTTTTTTTTTTTTTGTAGGTAGAGACAGTAAAACATCATCAATGTTGGCCAAAGGTATCAATCTCTCTATTTCTGGAAGCTCTTCTGGTACATCAGCAGGTAAGAACAGTTCAAAAACTCACCTGGAGCACTTTGATCTCACATCATCAGATTAAACCTCAGCAAAGTTGCTGTTCACATCTGTGGATCCAAGTTTCACTTACTGCACAGAGGAAAAGATTCTTCTCCTAGAACTGAATGTATTTTCTATGGTTTTTAGTTTTGTTTTACTCTGTAGTATATAAATAACTACCTAAGGTTTATTTTTTTTTAAATTGAAGTATTTAAATCATCTCCTTCCTCATTCCTCCTTCCATAGGTTGACAGAAAAATATATTTAAAATTTTTCTTAATTACTGAGGAAATGCAATATTCATATTAAAAAAATGTTTTTTATAATTTTAGGCAAAGAAGAAAAAAAATCCAAGCTGGTTCGAAGCCAATCATTCAGTACTCAAGTACTGCATCCAAAATACAGCAACATAGACAAGTGTCCTAAGTATCTTTATAATCTTCATTGCTTACCTCATAGGCAAATATTTGCTAATAGACAACTCTTATGAAATTAACGCTCATGGATCTCTGAAAGTAGTGATGTGCTCACTGAATTGTGATTTATATTTTCAGCTTTTTATGTAATTGATTAACTGAGGGAAGAAATACCATCTAAGGCATGCTGGTCTAGAAATGGTTATGAATTCCTTTTAAGTTAATATTTCACCTTTTATCATATATTAAAATAATTTTCCATATGAATTGGTAAATCTAATTTCATACATTTCTTAAAGAAATTTCAGCTTAACTTTCTCATTTAATTTTTTCATATAAGCTCAGAAATACCTTCTAATACTATTAAACAGCAAGATGATACAATTGAGCAGAACACTTTTGGAAATAACCAACTTGGTTTTGTTTTGTTTGTTTGTTTTTTTTTTTTTAAGTAAAACTTCTGCTACAGGATATACATCTTCAGTACCAGGAATGGGCAAGAGTTGTATGTTATCCTTTAGTGGTAAGTAGGTTATTGTAATATATTTTACTTCACTTTTTTTGTGTGGGTGTTGAATGTATGAGCCCAATTAGATAGGCATACTCTAAGATGTCATTCTCCTAAGGAAAACAGAATAATAGATATCCAATACATTTGGCCATTTAAGTTCTAGTCTAGTCAGTGTATTTTTCAGATTCTTTTTTTCCCTACATATTTGTTTTAATTTATGTTTAAAAATAGTAAAAATAAACTGAGTTTGTCACATCCTGGTTGGAATTTCAGGTATCATCAAAAGGTTGGGTTTTGAGAGGAATACATATTATGTAAAACTTCTACTGCATTAAGAGAAAAAACTACTGTTTGTAGTTCTGTCCACTAAATTTTAAAGAGTTTGGATGATTAAAGATAAGATTGAGATGAATGGCTTCTTTGAAAATGTGTATTCCAGTTATTTAGTGAGACTTTTTCATAAAAATACTAGAAGAAATGTTAAGAAGAAACACCATTCCATTAAAATTTTGGATTAGTGCCATAGGAAATGTATCCCTATTGCCACAGGAGAACCAGCTCATTCTGTTTACTTTCTGTGTACTGTTTTCAACCAGAATTCTTTGTCTAAGCCACATCTTTGTGTTTCAGATGATTCCTTCCGGGCTCATTCTGCTGGTAACAGTGGGAATGCTGCCTTCCCTTCTGGCTGTTCTCGCAACTTATTCAACTCAGCTGACCAAAAGAACAATGGAAACAAGGAGAGTCAGTCCCGAAAGATGAGCATGTAAGTTGTTGTCAAGATATTAAACTGAGCCTAGGGGTAACGTTTTCAAAGGGAGCTCAGAAGAGCCATGTAAAATTAGGCCTGTATTTATTATACTTCACAGATTTTGAAATATTAAAATAGCAGGGTAGAAATGTGATGTATGCAATTATAAGTGTTTCTAAGATGGCATTACCTTCTAATTAATCTTTCACATTGTTTCTCCTGCACATATTTGCATTCAGCTGGTACATAATTGAGAGGGTGGAATGGGACAAAGTGAAGATTAGTGCCTTTGATACGTAATAACTACAGTCACAGTGATTTAGCTGCCTGTAGTTGGAGAAATAGAAGTATTTTTAGACTACTTAGTTTTTCATTTTCCTTCATTTTGTGGACTTATATATGCTTATGTATCATTATATACCAATTCTGTGATGAATCTTGAGACTTATGATGAACTGGCACTGGTACTTGTTAGTAATGCTGCCTTCTTTGCCTTACCATAGCCATTAAAAAAACAAAAATTCAATGCCAGGCATCTCCCTCAGGCTGCTTTCCTTTAAACTTCAGCCTAAGCTGTTCAGCATTTTGCAAGAACAAAATCAAAGATGTATTTTTTCCTCCTGTGCTAAAACTGTAAGTCACAGAAAATCACTGTGACATATACTCACCCAAATCTCTGTAGACTCTAGCTGCAAATCCCCTGCAGATTCTTTTTACACTATAACTAAATTACTGTCATTGAACTAGCTGTAATTTTGTGGGCTCAAACTGAGACTTTTCATTGCTAGCAGAGATTTGCATTCTTAGCCAAGGCAGAATGGAGAAAGGGAAGGAGCCAGCTACAGCAAGAAAGGGAGTCTGGGGAAGTAGATTTCAATGTAACAGAAACAACTGGAAGTTATGATAGGAAAGAGGAAACATTGGTTTGCCAGGTATAAAGAGAGAACAACAGTAACGTTTTAGTGAATTAAATATGTCTATGAACATATTTTTCCACTTCTGTATTTTCAGTTTCCTTTAAAAAACAAACCAAAACATCTCCCCAGGTTTACTCAGGATTTTAAGTTAATAAAATAACTAAATTTTAAAATAAAGCACTCAAAAGCTTAACAAACAAAAAAGGGATTTCTCAGGACAGTATTCATTTAGGTCCTTGTGTAGTTGATTTTTTTTCTGCTGGAATTCTACCGTCTTCACTGTACAAGATAAATTGTTTTCTAGAATGGACTCAAGCTTGCATAGTGATCTATAATTTTTAAAACTGCATTTGTTTTGTAGAGAAGATTTCACAGGAATTGTACATTAAGGTGCCAAATCACTTTGCCCTCTGTCCCTGTCTTTGCTAATGTCTAATGGCTTCTCTTAATACTACCCACAGTTATTCAGACTTTTTAGAGGTGATCATTAGGGGGTCACTTATTTCCAAGTGCACCATTTCAAAGTCAGCAGTTGGATTAGTAGACATGCTGACATTTTCAGCTATGTATAAAGTAAATGGGGCATTTATCTTGAGAACATAAAATGTTACAGAGTGCTACATAGTTTCAAAAATTAGGTGTGCTCAAAACCTTATTTTCTTTCACCCTAATCACTGTATGCCTCTTTTCCTTGCTTTAAAACCAGAAAATTAGTTCAAAAGTTGTAAATATTTTTAGCAATCTGTAGAAATTCCAATTATTTGCTTGTCCCACAAGGATTTGAAGAAAATGAATGGATTAATATTCACGAAACAGTGAGGCACAAAGGTTAGTTAGACATAGATTTTATATCATATGTTTCCAAATTTCAAAGGTTTTTCTGTCTTCCATTTCAAAGAAAACTGGTATCTTTTGTTTAAATACAGAGGTACAGGAAAAGGCTCACACAGAGCAGTTTGCACTTTTGTCTTCAGGCAGGAGAGTGGAATGTAAGAAACACAGCTTCAAGTCTCTGTGTACCATTCCCACAGGAACACCTTGAGAGCAGAGTATTTGAAAGCAGGTATCTGATCAAACACAATGGTCTAGGTGCTTTGTCTGGTTCAGAAAGTCCCTGAACTGCATAGGGTCAGAAGCTAAAGAGGATATACCAGGGAAAGAAAAACATTTTTGGGGAAAGAAGAGGAAGTTCAGGATGTCCTACATTCAGTTCTGGGTAGGAGTTTTAGTGTTCCATGTTCTTATGGGAGAAGACATCTCTCAAGGTGTTCTAATGTCTGCTGTGCTGTAGGTTCAACTTCTCTTTTGTAAACTGACCCCATACTTTGCTGTTTTCATAAGAAAGTGAAGCAGCTCTATAAGGAGATATTAAGAGACAGACACAGGAATGTTTGGTGGTAAATGCATTCAATCACAGATATGCTTAGCTGTACTTTTTATCCTTCTCTTACTCAGGAAGTCAAGCCTGGTGCTAAATATATGCACACTTATGTTAAAAAAAAAAACAAAACAACAACAAAAAAACCCACAAAAAACCCCCAACAAAACAAAACAAAAAACCACCAAAAAATCCCCAACAAAAATGTCAGTTTCAAGGAAGCATTATTTTCTAAGTTGCATGATGGAAAAAATTGATATCTAAATATATAAACAGCTGACAGAAATCACTCTGAGAGAAGAATTTGACAATTGTACAGTGAGAGGCACAATTGAATAGATGCTCATCAATGAGCATCACCTTTGGTGGACTGACTAAGGCAGAAAACTCACCAACTTGAGAAAATAATAATTGGGTATTTTTTTAGACTGTATGATCATGCAGATTTGTCTATGTGCTGGTTAAAATTTGCACTGACCATCTCAATTCTGACAAGACCTAACTTTTAGTTTGCTGGCTGTGCAACTTGAGTAAGGTAACTTCTAATATGTTTCTTTTCCTAAGTAAATACATGGGCAGTAACACAATAATTAAAGTAAAAGCAGATAAAATTAATAATTCTTAGTTTAAAGTGATATGTGTTTGGACAAAATATTGTTTAATTGATTAAGCCTAGTATTTTCCATAAAATTACTCTACAGAATACTGGCAAGTATTCACTTTTGACACTATAGTGTAGTTTGCAGAGATGAAGAATTTCTGATTACATATATGATGGTGCTCCAGGAATTTTTCAAAACTCACAGTTACTTTGGTGGAGAACTGGTCTTTTCTTACCACATTCATACATTCAAACATTAAGTTTGAAGTAATTAAATTAAAGTTTTTTCTCTTTTTGAAAATAACATAGATGCAAGAAAAAAATAGTAAATCATGATCCAGTGCTCTTCAGCAGGTGTCAAGGAAGTATTGTTTTAGTGTAGGTGTCAGTTGCTAGGTCTTAGGTAATACTTGGGCCATAGAAAATGCCAGAATTATGTTTAAAGCAGCATCTGTATAATTTAATGGAGGAATCACAAAAGAGATGACTACCTGCTTTAAGTACCTGATGGAATAGGAGAGAATTAGAGGGAGCACTGGTTGAGTACTTTGTCCCACTAGAGATTTACTTAATATTCTCTGCAGAGCAGAGAAGTTTTTCTGACTTCCTGTTGAAGAGTTGCCAGTTAGATCATGAATCATCCTAGTGCAGACATTGACATAAATCATGAACACTGTGTTCTGTCAAGCAGCCTGATCTTGTATCATTCTGCTATGTAGCTTTATTAATGTTTTCAGCTTTATGAGATTTAGCTTTATGAGAATAAGATTTTTTTTGCTTGAGTTTATATTGCTGTAATATGACTGCAAATGTTCAACATGCAATTGTTTAAAACAATTTAGAAACTTTATAGATTTGTCAATGAACTTTATAGATAGCATTTAAGTATTTTGCATCTTGCCTATAGACATACAAATATTGGCTGATTTTATTTCACTTAGAATCAAAACTTTCTTCAAGGATGTGTGGTACAGGTTTTCCATTTTATAAAATGGGAGTAGATTTATTGTTGAATAAAAATTAATTTTCTAATTTATTATTAGAAATTTCTAATTTATTATTAGAAAGTTAATTTTTTTGCAACAATAAATCTAAATAAATGCCAGGATTTTATAAGATGTCCACAACTGACCTGTAAGACATCCAGTTTGGTGTGTGACCGTGATGTACCTGTTATATGTTTAAGATAAGTATCTTTACAAAGTAATGTCTTTCATCCAGTCATATAATTGCTTAGAAAGTGAAGCATGAGATGAAATAGTTCTGCCACTGATCTGCTACACTTTAGATTACTTACAGCTTTTAATCATGTTTTCATCATGATATTTAAGATGCTGGAAGTTCCAAGTTCCAGTGGGACTGGCATGTGTTTTGCATCCCATTTCTGTGATGAGGCTAGTAGGTATCCTGATACTGATATATTATCATATAATGTATGCAGTTTTTAAATATTCAGCAGTTTTAGAACAGTGAAATGGAACAATGTATTGTGTTATTTGTAAATGATACTGTAAAACATTGATGCAAATTAGTATTTCCAAGAGTTCTAAAACTCTTTGGTTAACAGAACACCTAGAAATCACAGTGTGATGTGCCAGGTTTTTGGCTGTTTTTGTAGCCATGGGTAGGCTGTACCACCTTAACCGTCTCACTCAGATCTCTACAAGACCTTCTGTAGACAATTTAATGGAGAACTTCACCCTTCTTGAGAAGAATGCCCTCAGAAGATTTCCATTTGGCTTGTCCAGTGGGTGCAATAGAGCAGCTCGTCATTTTTAAAGTACAGCAGCTAAGAGTTATGTTAAAATGTTGTGCACAATAGCAGTTTAATATGTTATGTAATTTAATAATATAGTAACAACATACTATGTGTGTTTCTTCTTTTGCATGAAGAAAAAACAGAAAATCGAATTCCTAGATCATTTGACAGAAAAATGAGGAAAGCAGAGACTGGAGGAAGCAACGTTCTGATTGGACAAGGTGGGAACAGCAGATCTGACTCTCTAATGCCTGACCTGAATAAAATGCATCCTGCAATGTTAAAAATTTAAAATAAATCTTCTAAATAAAATTCCAAGCTGTAAAATATGTTCTGATAAACAATGTAATGGTTGCAGAATTCTAACTTTGTAGTGAAATGATATGAAATATAACTTCAGCTATGTGCTCTTAACTGCTACAGCTAAGGAGAAGATTTTGTTTTCTTCAGTTATGCCTTTGTAGTTTGAAGTCTTGGATTTAGAATGCACATACCCATCATTTAATTGGCTTATTTGCAATCTTAGCAACTCTTAGCTCCCATATTTTAAGCAAGAAACAGAAGGAATTGTTATGAATATGAAAAAGTAATCCCACATTTTAAAGAATCTGCAAACCCAGTTTAAGACCAAAGTCTAGAACCATTGATCAGTCTATAAAAAAATAGACTTTTGAAGCATTGTGCTGGGAATTTGGAATTAATGTTATTACAAGTACTAAGTTCATCAAAATTCTGTGTAAGTTTCAAAGCAATCTAAAAGCAAATGTCTTCAGATGATGTAAAAAAGTTTTATTTCCTAAGCTTTGTTGTATAAATACTTGTTTTAATTTTAGTATTTCAAATTGTATTTTCACTTTAATAATTCATAATAATGAATCTAGTTTTTAATCAGCTGCTATTGCAAGCTGTCATGGTTCAGTGATGTCATCTGCATTTGTTTGTATTAATGCTAATGTTTCTATCAAAATTTATGTGGAAAAACATGCAATCATATTTTGAAAAGTTCTATTTATGCCAATACTTGAGAGCGAGATTATGAAGCTATTGTCAGCTTCTCGTTCAAAATGGAGGCAGCATAAATATATTGATATCAGAAATATATGGTTTTTAAAATTTTACTGGTGTATGATAAAGATGATCTGGTCTGCGTATGCATATGTGTGTGTGGTTACTTTTTATAATGTAAAAAAACATGAATGATGATTTACTCAAAATAAAACCTAGGACAATGCTGTACATGCATGTTCTTGAAAAAAAATTTCTCAGGGCATCTTTTATAATTAAAATAAATAAAAGCACTTACCTATGGAGGGTATTTATTTAAAATAGTAATAAGGCTGGATGTATGCTGTCTGCATGAAGTACAAAATGTTTCTTTGGATTAAGCACTGTCTGAATTCTTAAGCTTCCTACATCACAGTTGGATTTAGTTGTAAGTTAAGTCACAGGCATTGTTGGGGTTCTGTGAAAAACTTAATTTTTCAGTTTGTTCTGCAGCCTGGCATAGGATCTTGTAAATCACAAATTTCTTTAAAAGCTTCTTTGAGTTTTCTGATGTTTAACAATCAGTATGGATGTAGGTGTACAGATGAACTGGTCTGGCTCCTCCTGGGTTCTGCTTTTGGTTCATTAATGCAGGCAGATCCTCCCAGTTCCCCAGGCACAGCTGACTCAAGTGCCAGCTCCAGCTGCTCCCCTGTGGGCCACAGGAGGCTGCTCTGTCTGTTCTTAGCCTGACCTTTGGCAGGGGCCAAACTCAGATCATCTGTAGCCAGCTGTAGAACAGGGCTCAAAACTGTGTTTGCACTTTCAATGCCTTTACTAGAGCAGTGCAGAACAACCAGTAAGTTCAGAAATTTGAAGCCCTTTCTCCCCTTAATAAGCATATAATGAGTTCTGTAAACAGTCTGTCTTTTGTTCCTTCTTGGCTGTCACTGTCTGTCATTTTAAACTGATTAATTTATTTAATGCTGGTAACATGTCCTCTACTCAATAACCCAAAATTCCTTCATTGTAATCTTTAAATGCTCTGATCAGACATTTTTTGGACTGGAAATTTTCCTTGTGCAATACCTCTGCTGTCTTGTGCATGCTTTCATCAGTACTTTGCATTACAGAGCTCCATCCAAGCAGTCTTTTTAGGGGCCACTTCTGGGTTAGTTCTATTAAACAGCACCAGAGCATTTGAAGCCTTGAGAGCACTGTTTATACCTGCTGGTCAGCTGTAGCTCTGGAGTAACAGCTGAAGGTCAAATGTGCACTGGAATTTGTTGGTTTTCATATAGACCAGTGGCACGAAGGAGGGATTCTCTTTCTGGGTACATTTGTAATGCAGTCCAAAGTTAGGTTAGATGCACCTTCATAGTCTTGTCAGGTAGCAGAGCCTGATTCTTAAGTCCTTTTGTGAGTGCTTTACATCGGTGTCTGGGCTGTTGTGGGCAGTCACCAAATGGTAACTGACCTGATTTTTAGAGGTTTACCAGCTTTATCCTATAATGTATCTTCTCTAGCAGAGGTATCCATGTGTGTTTACTGAGAGACACCTGTGAAGTTCCTTGCCAAATTATTTTGAAAAGTTTTCTGCTCCTTTTTGGCCAATTATTTTGTGAAGGTTGTATAAGCAAGCAGAATAAAGCTGAGATCTGTTAGTTGCATAAACCTGGAAGTAGCTTTTTGCATTGTTTCATACTTGATACATAGGACTCTGCTAATTAAAATCTATTAAATGTTAAAATCTTATCATTCTGTTGGAAGCACTGCTCTACTTGAATAAAGGAAATTGTGTTTAGATCATGGAAATATTTTTCCAAAACATCTTGGCAACATCTTTTGGATTTTAGGATCAATTCTGTGAATACATTTTTCCACTTTAATGGAGGTATGCTTTTTCCTACCAAAGTCTGCCTTAGTTCAGTTTTAGAGTCCTGTTACATAGTTCACCCTGGTATCTAGATGATGTTACAAGTAGAAATTCTGGGTTTAGGAGATGGCAAGCTTTGTGCTATGAAATAGTGCAGACCAGATTTTCCAAAATCAGAATACCTAAGTTATTTTTTCAGAACTATTTTGTTTTTAACTCAAAGAATATTTTTAAGGCACATCATGTACTCTGAGAAAATGAGGTGATTTGATAGTCTGCACAAACCTTTTGAAAGAGGTCACACTCACAATGTAGACTTCATGACAGACTTATTTTCAACAGTAATAAAATAAAGATCTCCAGACAAAGGTTATAAATTCTCTATTAGGGCCTAATACTACTTCTGTTTTTATAACTGGCAAAATTCTGCTAACATTGAGGTCACTGGGCTCTTTAGTCTCTGCATCAGAAGATCTGAGGATCTGCAGTGTGTGGGAATGAGCTCCCTGAATGTTTTGGCATGTGAATATCTGGGGCTTTTTATTCAGATTTATCACTAAAATATTAATTTTTGAAATTTCACTTCTGTGGTTGTTGGGTTTTCTGTTACCAAAGATAGATTATACAAGTCACATTTTTTGTTGGTTTGAGCCTTAATGAAGTTAGATTGTTATGTGGCATTAATAAAATATTGCTAGGATGACCTAGTGCTAGCTGGAGAGACAAAACAGGTTTTCACATGTCATATTTCAGTGCCTTTTTATTGTAAAATAAATTAATAAAAACAAAGGCCCTTACATACCAAAGAATAGAAACTGCTACCTTTATTCACATTTCTGTTGGATCAACCACCCTGCCAATGAATAGTAATGTTTTAAAAGTTTCTTCAAAAATCATGAAAAGGAATGGTCGGTCCACTTTGATGACAGGAGGTATTGCAAATGCAGTTATTGTTGACCCACTTGCTGCTGCAGCCTCAGTTCCTTCTTCATCCACTTCAATAACTGCCTTTTGGACAACCTGAAGTTCAAGGTAGAAATAAATATGTGACAGAAGTAAACACTAACATGAAGAGTGTTTTTCCAAGTGAAGGCATTCAGTTGAAGTAGGCTTCTGTTAAGGATTAAAATGAGCAGCTCAGTGCAATCTGCCTGTGTTAGGCTGGTGGACCCCTGTGCTGTCTGCTTCAGCAGTAGAGGAGTCAGCACAGCCACAGTGCCCACAATGCTCACAGTGTGGATGCTAGTTCAGGAGTCATTGCACTTTTCCACATTTCTGAGCAGAGACCTCACTTAGAGATTGGGGGTTTTGCATGAAGCAACCATTGCGTTTGTGTAGAGTGCTCCTCTTTGACACCTAACTGTGCAAAGGAGTTTCTCAATTGTAGGAAATGTCTTTTCACCAGTCACAAACACTGTCTGGCTGGATATGTCATTCACAGCTGATTTTGTAAGAGCTTAGGGAAATGCACCAATCTTTGCTTTTTCCCCTGTATATTTCTAATTTGTACATTTGGTAGTACAGACTAAATAAATATGTAGAGCAATGAGGTACAATCCTGGATCGGTTTGAAGATTTTCCTTTCCCACTGAAATTGCAGCCTGGCAGAATCTGATTTTTCATTTTTTCATCTTTTCAATTTTGTACTGTATAATCCTGCTTATATCTCTGAGTGCTTCTGTTGTGTTAGTGTCTGTATTGGTGAACTGCCTGGTCTTCTAGTGGATTTTCAGCTCCTAAACTACTAATTCTAGGAAATACTTATGTGAAAACTGTTGGAGGACTTCACCAGTGTTGAGCTTTCTGCTACATAATCTTAAGTAATGTATTTGCCTTTCACAATTCACAGGGACAGGATGCTCCTCTGGCACTTTGTAGCTGATGCACATATTGCTTCTAATATCAGTTAGCAGCTCCTGTTAAAGTGTGATTTTTTTCATAACACAATAGAGTTAACTGCTGAGAATCAGCATGAAAGTTACATGATCAAGAGAAAAGGAGAAAAGTGCTGCAGATTGCCATTATATTTCCCAACAGTAAAATAATTTATACCAAACTGAAATTCACTGCAATTTTATCCATTAAATATTTGTTCTTTGGATGTTACATCTTCCCAGAAAGGTTGTTTTGCTAAGCCACTGCAATTTTGCAAACCTGTATGTCGAGCATGAGTTTTTGAAACTTGTATAGAAATGTTTGTTATACCACCCTGTTAACTGGCTAATCACAAAGCCTTCTACAAGGATTTCGTGTAGGGAGACTTGTAAGAGCAGCACCAGAAGGGTTCTTTGCACTCATAGAGTACAACTACCCAAAGAGAGGGTGCTAAGAAGGTCCAACCTTAACCATCCTGTGATTCTGGGAAGCTTCTCTTGGAGTTGTGGTCCTGGATTGTCAGTGCCATACAACCCTCCACCAACCACAAGCAGTAGTATGCTACAATATCCTTACATAAGTTTATAAAACAATGTTTTTAAATTCTGTGCCAGATTAATTTTATTTGCATCCTGTTTATAAATTCATCTTGTTTCACAATTTTTTTTTTACTTTTACTGTATGTATGAATTTGTATTTAGAATTAATTGCTTTTCATCTTGTTCCCACACACTCCATTCTTGTGGACACAAGTATCTCTGTGTGTTATGTCTTTCATCTCCTTTCTTTGACCATGCCTTTTAATTTCCTACTATCAGCAAATAGTCTTTTTTATCAATTAGCTGTTTCTTTTTCATTAGAAATCTCCGGTCGCATAGACCTATTCCTTCTTGATATTGATATGATTGACAAGTCCTTTGTCTTTCATTCTCTTCTGCTTTTCATTCTGCCTCTGTTTTTTATCAGTTTTCTGAAATTCATCTATGCTTTCCCTTAAACAGTGGTAGAAAATCTCTCTTCCTGCTTCTCTTTTTTCCATGGTGCTGTGTTCCTGTCTTCTTGCCCATTCACTGCCCTTGCCTGTTTAAAGGTTCTTTAAAGGTTCCAGCATACAAAGGGGAACATCTGTGTGGGTTGGAGTACAACTATATTGTGCCAATCCTTTGCTGTGAGATTCTGTTTTTTCTCTTCCATGGTATGCAGAAGGAAAAGCAGGAGTGCTTTGACTACTCTTCCTCACTGTTACCTTTTTGAGATTGTACTATTTAAACTTTCTAAGGTTCTTTATTTTTTGAGAAGTATACCTGTCTCTGAACTGTTGAGGAGTTCTTTCCTTGAATTTCCTTTTTGCCCTGGCTTTTGCCATGAGATTGTCATTTACAATGTCTTTCTTGTTCACAGTTTTTGTGAAATTGTGCTCATTCCCTGCCACCATATTCCTCTTGAGGCAGAGCTTTTCTCCTGTGATGGGTTAGCTTTAGTAGGTGTTGAGCCCCTATGAGATGTCACTGCCCCTTACCCCTACACACCTGACTTGAAGTGGGATTCATTGTGATTAAGATGTATAGATTGCATATACCTAGCAGATGAGGTACTTTTCTATTAGTGTCCCTATAAATTTATATGACCATCTTGGTGGGCCATTTATATACTATCATAATCCAAACAGCAAATAACTTTAGTAGGCTTACCTGTGAAACTGCTACATATTCGTGATCTGTCAGATGACTAAGATCTGCTGAACGTGTGAAGAGATTTTTAATTCCAAGACCTTGAAGCAGTTTCTTCATTTGGTATTTTTGCTCTAGTTTAAACTTTGGAAATGAAATATCCATTTCACTGTTAAAAAAAAATTTCAATGCAAACGGTAGGTCACTTGACTGCTGAAATGCACACTACTGAGAAGTTAAGCTTTACACAGAAAAAGAAGGGACAAAAACTGAAGAGCCTCTGCTGGCATTTAAACTGGCAGAATATAATTTCTAACCTGTTGACTGGCAGTCATGCTAGAAATCATTTCCTTCTCTGTATAAATACTTCCACCAGCAGTTACAGTGTCCTGATCAGAGCGACACACTAATTTATTGACTGGTGAAAAGAATTGTTACTTCAGGAACCACATTTCACAGGAATCATTTGGGTTTACATTTTTATATTCAAATTTATCAATTCCTCTGGGTTTCCCCTGGTAAGAAACGTTTAGTAAATGTCTCAAATTATCGTGGATTTTGCTCTGCAATACTAAATTTAAGGAGAGAGGAGACGTAAGGAAGAATATGGAAAGACTCATGCCCTCACAGAGAGAGACATTTTTAACTGAGATGAGCTGAATTTTTGTCCCCTTGGAGTCAAAACTTTCAAACTCTGTCAAAACTCTATAGATACCTCTTGCCACAGAGATGCTACCGTGGGGAAAGGCTTAGGAAGACCAACTAAGCTTTGCTGGGCTTTGTTGCCTTGCTGCAGCAGACATCAAAGGCATTAGGGCCCCATGGGTGTCAAAGCAGTACCTGGTTTCCATGTTTCCAAGCCAGGATTCCACAAGCTCTGTAGTCAAATGGTCTTCAATTGAAATGTAGTCTCCCTCTTTTTCTGGGATAACAACCAGCATGTGGGCATTCCCTTTGTAAGGTATCTTTATCACAAAGCATCTCAAGTTCTCATCAAAAGTTGAATTAATTTTATCTGACTTGAACATCATGGGTACCTGTACGCTTCTGTATTTGTTTATGTGGAAAGTCTCCACTTCTGTGAATTTGGAATTAAATGGATGGACCCACTTGCCTGAGGAAAGAAAGAAATTAAATAATTATGTGTGTTTAGATTTGTTCAGAAAAATGTTCTAAAAAGTTGAAAAAAATATAGGATATTTTCTGTATCTAGTTGAAGTGGCTGTCAGTTATGTCTGTGATAAGTGGATGACAATTTCAGTATATTTTATGTTTCTTGTATATAATTTTTTTCAGAAAAAAACCCAAAGTAATCCACAAAGTAAACTGCTTCATTTTCACAGAAGTAAGGGAAATATTTTTCTAAGGTTGGTCGGTTGCCACTCAAGTTCAGAATTTATGTTCTCTTTGTTTTATAAATGCCCGGTGAGCGTCTGACCTTTCCTAACATGTAACCTTCTCTGAAATTCTTTACCAGCTGTTCAGTATCCTGTATTTAATTTAATTGTCCAGTATTTTGGATGGGGATTCACTGACTTCTCCATGGAATGATTTCTGCCCATTACTGGTATTTTTTTCCCTCCCCTTGTAAGGTAATATAATGGGGTACTTAGGTTCCTCTGGGGCAGATGATTCTTGATAGAAATAGAGAAAATATCTTTGTGTCAATGATTTTATGTACTATGTAAATCAGTCCATGATTTTATGCCCAGTATCCAGCATTTAAAACTATTGTGATTAAAACTTTTTCATTTTAATGGGTGAATGAAAATAAAACATTTTTTCCTGTCATAAAGGGGGATAATTTGGAGATGGACTGAGATAGTTTGATACAGGGCTTTTTGTTCCCTTTGAGACTCTATTGTATGGAAGACAGCATAGAAGAATTGTGGTTCCCTGTAATGAAAAATAATTTCCTATTAAATAAACTTAATAGAAAAAAGTAAACTTAGATAGATTCATAGAGAAAACATAGGACATCTAAATTCATTTAAACTCCCCCTAATATAGTTTAAGTTAGAGTCTTGATTCTCCTAATAAATAATTATTCTGCAAAAAAACCCCAGCAATTACCTTTAAAGACAATGTAGTCCACAAGCACCAGTTTATTATGGCGGTCCAGCTCTTCAAAAAGCCCTGGAATTTTTCCTTTGGTTGTTTTGTTAATGTTTTGATTGATGAAAAGTTTTGCCTGTGTTAAATTTTCAAAGTCCACTTTCAGGAATTCCATATCAAAGTACTGCTTAGATAAATTCAGGAAAGACTCCTTGAGTCTGAAGTCTTTTTGAATAAAAGAAAAAATACCTTGCATGAGGAGAAATTCTTCATTCATTGTGATGTTACCTTTCAGTTGTTTAAACAGAGCTGGTAAATGTTGGCGATCCACTCTGTCCTTCAGAGCATGCAGGTTTAGACCTTTTACAATTTGTCTGTATGTTTCTCCTTTGGCTGCCATCATATAGACACTCATGAGAGCTGACACAGAAAGGGGAGAGATGATTACATTGTTATCATGTGTCATCGCAATTTTTCTGTAGAGGTTAAACCCAAAATTTGCAGTCTTTTCAGTGAAGTTGTGAAGAGTGAAGTCTTCAAGATTTTGGTCTTCAAAACCTTGGTCTTCAAAAGGCTTAGAGATATTTTTGTGATGATACCATTCTTTGGAAATACTGATGTTATTTGTTTCCAAGAAATTACTCTCTTTTTCCTCCTTTGGAAATTTAGGTTTGATATCAGCCTTGATGAATTCAAAACATATTTCACTTAAGAGAAGTATGGAGACTTCTATTTTCATGTTGACATCCAGTAATGAGCTCTCTAGAGTTTTTTTTTTCCCCTAGAAAAAAAGAAAGGCAACAAAATGACTTTTTAGTTTGTTCTTCCATTCACAATGCTAAAGGTCATAGATGTAATGAAGTGGTCTTTCTGCATCTTCAGTACATATACTCTAAACCTGGCCAACAAAATGTTCAGAGAAGACTAGGCAGATTGTACAGGACACCTCAGACAAACCTTAGCATCAGACATTGGGTAAATTTGCAAATGAAATGTACTTTGCAAGCATAAAGTGCAAATATGATTATCATCCATCTTTCCATTAAAGCAATATATGAATTCTCTCCCATAGAGCAATGTTAAATTGCACCTTACAGAAAAATTTTGAATGGCCACAATCTTTGGAGATTTTCCCATTTAAATCAAACAGGATGTTCAAGACTACCAAATCTGCACAGATTTCTTTTGTATAGCAGTGGAAAAAGGGATAAAGGAGATAAAAAGATGGATTATATGGCCCGTCACTAAAGTAGTAAAAGATTCAACAGTCTAGAATCACATGACAATTGTTAACTACTGCTTTTAAGTTAAGGATCTGTAACAGCAAATTACGGTCATTGTATAATTTGTGATTTGGCATATGGGAAAGCTGGTTTTATCCAATTTATTCAGAGTTCAGCTGAATTTCACAGTTGGCTGATTCAGGCTGTGGGAGTTAGTCCTGAAAAGGTATGTTGATGTGAGTACTGAGACATTTGGGTGCCAAGTCACGAGGTGCTTTTGGCAGTCAGGTGCTGTGCTATTTTCTTTTGAGATAATAGGTCACGTTCTGTGCTTGTTGCAACACAGATGGGCTGTCATGACTTAATCGAGAGGCAGTGAATTCGATGAGTGTTCTGCCTGCTCTCGAGTGCATGGCAGACAGAGAACAGAGCAAAATATGCAGCAAATATGTTGTGAATATTTTTTTCTTTATTTTTCTTTCTCATTAACCCTTTCTTTATTTTTAATGAGATTCCCAGTGTCTGGATTTTCAGGACTGGAGTAGGGAAGGGGATGACTCGACTTCAGCTCCTGCCTTGCTGGTCAAGCGGTGCATGCGACACCTGGATTGCTGGGTTACTCCCTGTCCCTGGCAGGCTGAAGCAGTGCAGTTCAGAGCTATTGCAGTAACTGCTGAGCATTCCTTCTGCCTCCGTAGTGACCCACTTCTGTGGGAAGTAACAAAGGCACAGAGGTCCCGTTCCTGCCGCAATGCTGCACCTGCCCTGGCAGCAAAGAAGAAGGTTCTTTCCTCTGGGAGTCATCCCTACTTTGAAGAAGTATCTTTGGACACTGCAGAGTCAGCTCTAGCAAAGAGGCAGGGGTTGTAAAATTTTGCTTTTGATCATATTCAATCACAGGGAAAGTATTTTCTGCAGCAGCAGTCCCTCACTCTAGAGGAGCATCAGTCCCAAGTGCTCACCAGGCACTGCAGAGTGCAAGCTCTTCTTCATTTTTTCTAGGCAGGATGCAATCCCTGCACAACATCTGGCAGTGGTGCCTTTGGCAGATGTCACTGTTGTGTCTCTCTCTGGGAGGCCTGGGGCAGTACTTGGCTCAGGTGGCCACCAGCTTCCCCCAGGAGATGTGGAGGCACTGCCTGGGCAAAGTGCTGAGCTGTCTTGCAGAGGGCTCTGCCTTCCCAACACAGGTTTTGGATGGAAAGGACAGAACAAACGCAGCAGCTCTTGTTTACAGGTTTATCCA
The DNA here is from genome assembly GCA_013398615.1 of Brachypodius melanocephalos. Taxonomy (NCBI): domain Eukaryota; kingdom Metazoa; phylum Chordata; class Aves; order Passeriformes; family Pycnonotidae; genus Brachypodius; species Brachypodius melanocephalos. The sequence goes on from VZSR01000520.1 coordinate 35,284,572, forward strand.
AAACTCTTCCAACACTCAAGGTAAGATTCCTGAATCCTCAGGCAAACACATAGACAAGTGCTACTGATTTGGGTGTAATGAACGGGGAAATAAGAACCTTGCAGTTGCACTGAATAATCACTGCAAATCTGAGGTTGCAAACATTTAAAGTTAACATTACAGCAGCTGTATCATTCATCTTTATTGTTAGAAATACAACATGTCCTCTAGAACTAGGAAAAACGGTTCTGGGAACAATAAAGTAGAATTTATATACATTATATGCTTGTATTTTTAGACCTGAGTGAAGCTTATTGCTAATTTTAGACAACTCACTTTATTTGTAGAGCAGACAGTGTTAGAGCAAAGTGAACATTATTTCCATTTTAAGAAATATTAATTTTTAGTAATATCAATATCAAAGAAAGAAGCTTCTTGTGCCAATGCCTTTTTCTTCTGAAGGCATTAGAGCAAGAGAAAATCCATTAGAAGCTGATTAAGGTCTACAACCATTTAAAACATCACATCTAGAGAATCATTGATAAATATATAAAATTGTATTATATATATATAATATATATCTATTTCCTTTACAATCTAAATGCTTCATATAAATCTTATCTTACCTATTAGGTAGCTCTTCTGTTACTTTTCTCAATCAGTTATGTTTAAAAATGAGATGAAGATGTCTGTCCCATTTAGAAGTTTTCGAACAAATATTTGCTCTCCCAAAGACTGATAATCTGATTTTGTCCGTTATAAATTAACTGCTTTATAAACATTGAAAATGTGTTTCCAATAAATGACATAATAAGGGAGGGTTATTTTCCAGTAAATATGTCCTGTCTTTTATGAGAAACAAGAGAAAAATAAATTCTTTGCATTTAGCCCTTCAGCACCCTATCAGGATGTGGTCCCCCACATCCAATAGGCCATGAAAATTATTTTTCAGGCAGGCTCTCAGTGGTGGAAGATGCATCCAAATCTGCTTAAATTATCCCCTTACATAAAAAAAAAAAAAATTGTTAATATTCACCAAGGCAGGGGGAGCAAGAGGGAGGGAGGGAGGGAAGGAAGGGGAGGGAGAAGATACAGAACATTTGTAGGGGTGTTACCAGCTCCTTTGCCCTGCAATTTGGCCACACTTTGAGAGGAGAGGCCAAGGCTCCACTCCCTCTTTGGAGAGTGTGCCAGGTATTCGGTGACATATCAACTGCCTGATAACCACTGAGGGATGTTTCTCCCATAAAATACAAAGAGGGCCAAGGTGATATTCCTGCAAAAGTTACACAGACCTATGGGAGGCATTAATACATTTTTTGAATTTTTGGTAGGTCTTGCTTGAACAAATTTGAAGGCTGGCATTGGGTCTTGAGCCTTATTAGTTGTGCAAGGCACATTCTTTAAGACAGATAGTTCATGTAACAATTTCTGTAGCATGGCATGGTCTACATTCTTCACTATTTTGATCATTGGCCCAATTCCAGATAAAACATAAACATGGAATTCCCTATCTTCCCCTCATGCTCCTAAATTATTTTCAAAAATACTCCCAACGAAATAGAACACTTAGCTTTGATTTGGATTGTAAAAGAAAAATAATTTAGCTTTAAAATATGAGATAAGGGTACTAGTCTCTAATTCTCCACTGAACTGAAAAAAATAAATATCGTATGCATTCTAAGTGGATGTGTTGAACATTTTAGAAAGGCCAAAAAGAATTAGGGCATCCAGGACTCAATTTTAAAAAGCCTTTTGTTTCTTCCTGATGAATATTGCTTCTATAACTGTTTGCTTACAAAATGCAAGATTAAATTAAGAAGGGCTTGAGAACTGAATGTAGCCCCTCCATTGTCTAACCAGATTTGTATCCTTGTTGCAAGGACACCATACTGGAGGGCAGTTGTGGGGCTTATGCTCTTAAGAAGTTCAACAGAGGGATCACAGGCTCTAGCTTCTTAAATTCTTGTTGGTGTAGATTAATGAAAAATATTCTTCCTTTTAGAAGCAATCCCAGTCATAACAGGCCCCCAGTGTAGGCATTGTATTAAAGAATATGGGAAAATAAGATGGGGTTACGAACTGAAGGTGCTGCTCTAACATCAAGCAGTCCAGTCCCTAAATATGAAAAGCTCCACTGTGGATGCCTCAGTGACTTCAGAACTTCTGTTCTCTGTCCATGTGACCGGACTTTTTCCCTCCTCTACTTCCTAGTCTATATGTATTTGTGGTAAATTCAGTTGGATTTGAAATTCAAATGTCTTCTCATCACATGGAAGAAATTTGTATCTGATATGGTTGAACAAAGCTGCATTACTGTGGTGTGTCTCTGAATCTGTGTATCTTCTGGAGATTGTGGTTGTAGCCCAAAAGAAAACATAAGGAAAACGTGATGGACAAAGAGCCTGGCTTTTGGGCTCAGCAAAATCAGCAGCTATTTGTGATGACAGTAGCAAACAAGCCTCTTCCTCCTCGCACCAGGATGCTGACACGTGGTCACTGCTGGAAGTTAAGACACCCAATTTTGATGCTAAATATTCAAAAGATTAAGGTTATTCATAGATGCTACTGAAAAGAGAGGTTTGAAGAAATCTTAAAAGTTTTTGAGTCTCTAGGCTAAAACTTTGCTGGACCACAAAGCCCATATCAATCCTGTTTTACCCAGAGAAAAAAGAAGGCTGTTATGAGATGTGTTGGCTGTGTGCAGAGATCTGAGAGAATTGTCTTCCTCTCTAGTTACTCACAAAGGCCTTGCTAGTTTTTTATGCCAGGTAACACTTTGCTGAGTGTATCCACCATACACTATCGGGAGTAACGTATTCCTCCCACCAACTCCTATTTATATTGTCAGTTGCCCTTTGGATTCAAAAGAGCTTTCTGAGCAGTTAAACTCCACACAACATATGGGTAACACTCTGCCAAACTATACATGTTCACAGAGTGATTTACCGGGAGAGGATTGCCAGTGTGTGACGCTGGCAGAATCTCACTTTTCCACAGTTTAGGACAAAACCACCTCTGAAACCAGAACAAGCAAGGCCAATACAAGTGCATTGCTCCACAGTTGTGTCTCTGCTGGGAGCTTGTGCTAGTGCTGAGGCTGGGCAGCAGTTGAGCTAAAGACCATCTGTTCTCTAATAGACAACTGTTTTTGGATGCATATGCAACTCTGAAAAACTTGGCAGTGATGATGTAGTCCGGGTTTTCACCAATCTGTTTGACAAAGCCCTGTGACACTTGAGTACCTGGGGGTAGATACTGCAGAGGCAGATTCAGCTGCTTGTTCCAAATAGAAAGTTTCTGTTGTAAGAATTCTTCCCTTTGCAGTTCTTGTGGGGCTGGCAACACCTCTAATTCAGTGGCTGCTTTTCCTATTACTTAATTTCCTCAGTCAGCTTTAGGAAACTTTCTGTGACCATGAAGAAACCAGTCCTCCTAATATTCAGGGTTTAGGGGCTTAGGTTCCCTGTGCTGACTATGATTCCTCCCAGTTATGATCTCCTTGGAACAGCAATAGTGCTTGCCTAAGTAATGCCTCTGTTCCACATGCCATGATGCCATTTTAGCAATTTTTAAGTTGACTACAGCTGAGATTCAAAGTGGGCTATGAGATAGGATAGGCATGATTGCACTACTGAAAGCAGGTTCCAGGAAAGAGACGGGTGGTTTAATTAATTGTATCTGTACCAGCTTCCCAGTGAGAGATTTTTTGGAACTGGGTTTCTTGCCTTGCTCAAACAAGGTAGTAACTAAACAGACACACTTCTCTCAAGGCCCTGCAAATTTCTGTCCCCAGCTAGTGGCTACCCATTTGGTTTCTCAAGGGCAGACACAGGCTATTTACAACCGTCTTGAAGGCTCCAGGTGAAATCAGGCAGAAATACTGACCATACTGGAGACCGACAGAAAACAAAAAGTGTCAATTCAGGAAAATATTTAGGCTGAATGTGATCTAACCTCTTCCACGTTTCTTAGACTAAACAAAATACTGGGAATAGTGCAGGGGTTGATTTACAGGGATCTGTAGTTCTTATGAAGTCTCCTTGTGAAATTACTCATAACACATAAACTAACATGGTTAGTTATAAAAACTGCTCTTTATAGTCTCCTGAACATGCTTAGTTTGTAACGAGCTGATTCATCAAGGTGACTGCTGCTTCTCCCACTCCAAGAACACACAGTAGAACTGAAATCATCAGGATGCAGCTGTGGCTCCAGACCTACACTGTTTATAAGCTTGACCCCTTTTGTACAACCATGCCACTGTTCATGTGACAGGATTCCTGCAGTGAAAGCCTCTTTGGAAGGTACCTATTCCTGCATGTCACCTGCAGTGGGATGGGTGTACTACTGCACAAGGAGGACAAAGCAGTAAAGCTGTAGTAGCTCATAAATAGGGCTGAAATATCTGCATTGTGCTTTCAACTTCACAGTCAAGTGCTATCTAACTGTCCTTGAACACACAAATGAAAGTATAATTATCTGTTATTAATGTATCTTACTGTGAAATCTTTTATAGGAAATGCAAACATGATGAAACACTGTAACACTGTGTCCAGAGAAGTACTATGAATTTTCAGTAAGAGGTAAAATAATCGTCCATGATGTGTGATGGAAGTAGCACAAACCCTGGTGGTTTTTTTTTTTTTTTTTGGTTGTTTTTTTTTTTTTTTTTTTTTTTTTTTTTTTTTTTTTTTTTTTTTTTTTTTCCCAGGGAATGGAGTAAATGACCTTTTTAAAGCTCTTAGCCTTTTTCCTGTGATTTTCTGACTTGAAGCAATGAAAAATTTTAATTTACAATTATTTATTCATCTTCCATTTTTACCTGCAAGTATTGGAGAGCTCTGGAAGGGGCTGGCTGGTATTTGCTGAGTCCCCAGGGAGCCAGCAGATGTCATCACAACTTTTAGTTCTCAGATGGGAAGAAGGACAATTTTGTGTGTTTGGACAGCTGCCCTTCTCTGTGCCTGACTAAGTTTGTGTCATGAGACAGGACTTAAGCAGGCAGGAGACACAAACTTAAAAAAATGGCACTGGTAGATATTTCTGTTCTCCAGGGAGAGCATCTTAAAGTTTCCCCAGTAGATGTGAAATGCAAGTGCATTTCTATTTTAAATTCCTGGAAAAATTTCAATTCAAAAGGCAGGAATTACAAAGTGTGTAAGAGATTGGTATATCTAAGGGGAAAAAATCCTTTTGGTTGCACCTTCAGAATGGCAGAAAATTTTACAATCAGTAACTTCTGATGACCTGAACTTGAAATATGATCTATTTGCCCACTATTTCTTATCCAAATTCCATATTTACATGCACTGCACATGCATCTCCTTACTGCTGTGGTAATCAATCTGAGCTCCTGGGACTTGAGGTGTTTGACTGTCTGGCCTGAAGCAATTACCTGATGTAATGAAGAAATCTCTGCACTTCAGCCTCTGTAGCAGACATGCAAAAGGTGCTCTCTGGCACTTGTGAAATGTGCTGAGAGTTACTAAGTACCAAATGAGTGCAAGTTAGTGCTACCTGCATTGTCCAGAGTGACTGGCAAAGAGCCAGCCCATTGTGGGGTTGGATACCTGTGTTTCTTAGGGGTTTTCCCATTGAACAGAAATATCAGTGCAGTAACCTGCTGCAGGCCTGGCACCGAGCATGCTCTGCCTGGGGAGGATGCGTGGATTGGATATTCAAAAGCAACTCTTCTTGCTCAAGAAAGTTTGTACCCACCTGGCTGTGCTCTCATGGAGTATTTAGGCAGAAATTAGTTTTCATACAGGACTTGATGTCTTTGTTTAAGCTGCTCCAGCACTTTAAACTATCTGTTCTTCCATGAGAAGTGTCTGTGCCTCTCTGGTTCTAATAATTTCTACATGCTGGTCTGTGACCAGGCCCTTCCTGAAGTTTTTAAAGACAACATCTGTGTTATGATCTATGTATCTGTGTTTTGAAGACAGTATCTACAGTATCTACATGTCCATTGTTTCTTTCTCATAAGGAAATCTATTTAGACAGTGAAATAATTAAGTGCACAGCACCACTGTCTATGAGCTGTATAGGTACTCAATTATGGCTTTCTTTATGTTTCATATGAAGATTGCATTTAATATGTGGGCAATGCCAGATGTGAGGTGTTAATTTTTCACTTCCTTGATTTAGGTGCTAATGTCACTTAGCAACCTTACTCATCTTTGAAATGGAACTTCTTAAGGATGCACATACATTGCTAGTAAGAATATAATTTATATTGGAAAAAAATTGGCAAATGGAGCAAATGTATGAACCACTTTCAGTCCTGATGGAAACCAAGGGCTAAGTTTAAAGCTCTTTTGAGAGGTTTCTTTTAGGCCACTACAGAACTGCTCTTCCTAGTTCCTGGTATTTTCTAGTTAAAACGCCATCTAACTCTGAACTTTGAGTCAGTAAATTTTTAGCTTGGGTTTTTGACATTTAGGTTATATTTTCCTTATCTTATTATCTCTCTCACCTTCTCTCAATTGCATTTAATATATTTTGAAAGAATTCTTTTTTTTCCATCTACTGTGACGAAATGATAAAGGTCTGAAACATAGCAAATTCATGAAGCTGAATGACCTGATGCCGGGCAGACACTTTTGCAGCCTGTACTGTGGGAGGAAGTGGTGAGCTCATCTTTGCCAGACATCAGATAATCCACATCAGAGAAGTTATGGAAACCAGGTTTCACTGAATCTGCAGACCAGATAACTCTTTGTATGTACCAAAAAAGTGCCAATACTTTTCCTTTCAGATACTTATTTTTATGCTGGTAAATTAATCCCATCAATGTGTCAGAGGTAGATAAAATTTTAATATTCACTTCCAGGATAACAAAGAACAGTGAGATAAATCAATGATTAACAGTTTTTATGTAAGTATTTTATGTATTCATTCCTATAGGATGATAAGACAGCTGGAAGGAGAAGAAAAGGACAATCAAGGTTGCAGAAAGCTGAGACTTTATCAAACAGAGCTCAGAAAAAGTAACCTTGTAGGCACTCAAAGCCTGGCCCAAGATTCCATCAATCCATGAAACATTCGAGGTGTTTCTTGGCTAGTAGTAGCACATTCCCACATGGTTGGCATGGACAGTGCTGTCTCTCAGTGAACCCTCTGGGTCCACTTGGAGTAGGAAGTTGTGTTCCCACAGGATGTGGTCCATGGGTCACCTCAAAGCACCTTTGCTGCCAGGACTCTGGTGGAGATTCAGCTGTAGATTAGTCTTGCTTTTCTGTGCTACTGTCATAACTACAATATCAGCACTGTTCTCTATGCCTTTTCTTGGAAAGATTCCTAGCCTCCTACACTCAGGATTTTGTGCCAAACTGAAGCATTTAAAAGCCTATAATACACTGTATTATATATTCCTTTAAAGAGATGGTATCTCCAGTGTGGGAGCAATCTTACTTCAGACACTTCCTGGGGTTGTGGCCAGATCAGAATAAGTGACTAAACACAACCAAGACATCCTTCTTACCTCCCAGAAGGCCTCATCTAGCATCTTTACTTGTTCCCTCTTAGGCATTTTTGATTGAAAGCACCTATTTTGCTCCCTATATAATGAAACAATTTTTGGATCCCACTAAAGTCGCTCTATAGTAAATGATAGTAACCTTGGTCAGCATGTGATTATAGAATGAATGCAAGATTTATGCATCATATAATTTACTTTTGATGGAGGTATTCATTTTTCTTTTTGGCATTGTAATGAGCATGGAAGCATTTGCATTGACAGGAGGTTTAAATTACATGCCACCACCCATTCTTCTTCAGTGAGCAGTGGTGTCTTCAAGTTCCAGTCACTGTCCTTCTAAAGGACAGCCACTCCTGTGGTCAGACTTCTTGTCAGCCAACATTTCTGTTCAGTAGAAGATAAGCGTAGGGTGAATATGAAATTTCAGCTACATTTTATTGAGCAAGTGGCTATATTTAACAAGACTTTGTTCTCTCTGACCAAAAAGCAAACAAGTGCCCTTGTGAACACACAGAGCAGTAATAGCAAAGAATTGAGGACTCTATCAAGGCACTGTAAGAGAACAGGGTTTTTAACATCATGGTTCATACAGTTGCCACCCAAACGTGTATCCTCTGCTTGACTGTAGTTATCTTGCAGCTTAGGCACAACGTTGGCATAGTGGGAGTTGGAAGATCTGAGCTTGGACACAGAGATGCTCCCATTCTGAAGGAAGAACATTGTCATTGCACCTACTTTGATGCTCGTGGGAGGTTGGACTCAATGATAATCCACCCTGCCTGCAGCTCCTATAGGTTGATCTGCAAACATCTTTGCTTTTAACCTGCTGCAGACATTCTGTCTCAACTCAGACTTGTGTACGAGTAATGTGGATGGTGTTTGACAATGTGCTCAGATGCTCAGCCTCTTGCTATTGTGTACCAGGTCAAATTGCTACTCCCAGGTAATGTGTAACAGGATGGGCTGCAGCAGATCAGGAGCATGAAATAGAACATAAAAAATAGAGAATTGATGTTCTTCATATGAAAAAGAAACATAAGATACATACAGATCCAATATTAAGGGGAGGAAAACTACCAGTGCTTTCTGTGTGGAAATTTTACTGTTATATCAGTACATTTTAGCTGACATAGGGCTGTTTACCTGAGGAAATAACGCAGTAGAACTGTGATGGGAAAATGTTACTATCCTAAATCCTTATGTGAACTTTTGTTCTAGAATGAGTGACTTCTTGAGTGAGCTTAAACTCTTAAACTCTCCAGCAAATGACAAATAAAAAAAAGATTTCTTATGTCAGAAGTTTCTGCACAGAAAATTTTCAGTCTAGAACTATTTTAAACCAATCCTTTAGATCAGAGCAGAACCTTGGTTTTTTACACATCTAGTGTAATGGAAGATGGAATGATTCAGCACATCACTGAATATAATTTTGTGAAATTGATTTAACTCTTTCTGCCTTTTTGACCAAAATTCAACATGTGAAGCCTTGTAAAACTCACAGCTTCCACTGCTAGCTAGCACCACAGGATTAGGTCTGTTGTCCCTCTGTGGCTGTGTGACTCCCATACTCAGCTGGCTTACACGGCAGCTCTTGCTCTTGGCATGCCCAGACCCGCAATGGTGTTTTGAGCTCTCACTGAGGGCTGAGCCAGTGGGAGACTCCCTGTAGGAGCAATTACACCAATGCAGCTGTGCCTGTAGCACTACAGCTCAGGTTGCTCAGGGGAAGTGGCATAAAGTCTCTGTATGAGACAGTGGTATAATGACATAACTCCATTACTTCACTGAGCAGGCTGTGGGTTTAACTGCCATTGCTCATTCAAGGACCACTTTAGTAATTAATTATGCACATGCTGCAGTTTATGTTGGTAACAGTGTGTCTTCTTCAAGTAGATGTGATAGATTCAGCTGCTGAGACCAGTCCACAGCATGATACTGAAAGCCTGCAAGAAAACAAGCTCTAACATATGAGGTTGCAAAGGCAAAAGTTGAAGCCAGGCTGGAAATTTTGTCCTAAGCACATATGAAATGCAAATGCCTCATCTTTTTTTCCGTTTTGCTGAAAAGAAAAATGAGCTGTGCAATGGAGTCTTTGCCCAGAGTTTTATCTCCTAGTTTAAAATCAAGCAATAGGGAGTCAGAGTGGAAGAACAATGCAAAGTCAGCATGCTCACTGCAAAGCAAACATGAGCGTTATCTTAAATTTGCCCTGAGAGAGCAAAAACCAAAGGTATAAGCTAGCAAAGCATTTTGTCATAGAATCTCCCCTGTGCACAGAGGATGCCTTAACTACCATCTCCTTCAGAGTAATTTGATTTAATTATACTAACATTTTGATGTCCCCAAACTATACAGTAAAAATCAGTGTGTGTCAGTGTGAGCAAGTGTATCTGTGTGTGGGTGCATCTGTAGGAAAGAAATAGGACACTGAGCCTGAGTGCCAGGACTTGAACAAACAGTTGCAGAGGTGGGAGGACCTGCCTGGACTTTGTCTCTTTGTCCATTAGCCAGGACTGGACAGGAATGGTGCTTAGGAATGGTGGCAAATTGCAGTCACCCTGAGATCAGACCTTGGGAAAGAATCTGAGAAGACAGCATGCCTTGCTGGAGCATAGCTCACCTAGGGAGACCTGCTGGCATGTCAAGCAGCCCCAACACTGCTCTATGGCATGGGAAACAGCCAGGAGGGAGCAAAGTCCTAAACCCCACTGTTGCTTTTGTCATCTCAACAGTAATGCATTTGAGCTGGGGAGAAATTTGTATTATAAAGTGCTGTCATCACAGTCTCCCAGTAATCTCAAAAATGTCCAGATTTTGTGCTATCTTGATGTGTGGCTTTTTTCACTTCCCCAACTGCATGAAGTGTGAGACTCATCTCTTCCTGATGCACTTCAGGAGCTGTGGAGATATGCCCTGTGTTAGTAAATATAACCTGCATTTGTTAAAATATGATATACATGGTAGGCAGAGCTAAGATGAAACAAAATGCTCTGGCTGTCTTCAAGTGTCTGTTCTTGATTCTTCAGTGATAAGGTGATCTCAGCTGTCATATCCTAAAAATTGTGGGGTTGCTTGTGTCACATTAAAGGGGACATTTGGAAATTGGTGTTTTTTTTCTGCAGGGGAGATCATTCCTACAAAATATGGCAGGAAGAACACACTCCTGACTTCAGACTTCCAACTCCATGGAAATCTTTCCTTTCCCCTCCTGCCCCTGTCTGTGCTACCCAAGGAAGGACAGCCATGGGCAGAAGCAGAGCAAGATAACATCCTGTGCTAAAGAGGCTGAGCTTTTCTGCAGCTTAAACACACCAGCTTAAACTTTGCATTTATGTTCTACTAAAGTCTGGAATCATTAAGAAGTTTTTCTTCTGCAGCCAAAGGACACAAACTTGACAAAGAAACATGCACACAAAATCTGCCTGTTTGGGAAGACTGCTGAGTCAGGCAGGTTTTCTTGGCTGATGCTGCTGGGCTCTGTGGGATGGCATCACCTCACTGACCAGCAGGACAGGCTGAGCTCATTTCCACATCAGAGCCACTCCAGTAGTGTGTCTTTTCCCCATGACTGTATAATAGACTCAGGATATATTTTGAGAATACTGAAAATTAAATCCCCCAAGAAATAAAATGAAATTAAAAATAAAATAAAATAAAATATAAATTCCCCAAGCTTTTGTTAAAGTTTTAAATGTTATACAATTATTAAGTCACGCTAGACTTTTACCTGTGGCCAAACATGTTAAGTTGATTAAACAGTTATTTCCTCTTCTTTGAAACCAGCTATTTCAACACAGCAGGTCGTCTGATAATCTCTCAGCTGCACCATTTACCAGGCAAATAGCTTCTCTGGGTAAACTAACATAGCCAACCCAGGAGTATAAAATAATGGATAGAACTAGATCAAGCTGTAATATAAGTGCTTCAAATTACACCCAAATAGCCTAGGGAGCGATGACAAACAAAACCAGATTCTCATACTTGTCTCCTGCAACCAATAACCTGCACAACCACATTCACATGTGGCCTGCAACAAGGTGTCCTGAAAAATGCTGGCTGTTTTCAGTGCCCCAACACCGACAACGCTGGATGTTTCAGCATCAGTTCTGGTCAGAGGCTGAGAACTCTGACACATGTGAATGAGCACACAGGGGTTTTGCCACAGCAACTTCTGAGTTGCTGTCACAGGACTGACAGTCATTTACAGCTGTGAAGATTTGTTCTAAAATAGTTTTTCCATGTAACCACGAAGAAAGAAATCTACTAGAGTTTTTAGCTGTGATTTCATCTGTTCTCAGTGAGCTGCTCTCCTTTGTCAATGAGTAGAGGCATGCTGATGCCTGCCACTAATCTGTAGCTGACCGCTTCAGCTCCTGAAGATGAGGCAGAATAAATAATGATGACATCTTATTTCTTGTAGCTATCTAGGGGGAAAAAAAAGATGCTTTTGGTCAAGTTGCTAAACATCTAGTGACCGAATAACAGAGTATCAGTATAACAGATAAGATAAGGAGGCATAGAAAAAGGAGTCCTACCGATGCCTGTTGCACTGCTTTCTTCAGTTTCTGGACTAATAAAGAAAGCAGTGTGAAGTTCTGTCTGTGGGACAGATCTCCTCAGCAGAGCTCTGTGCCTGTTATCCCCAGAGCAGTCACCCAGAAGGTCCCTGGGCTGTGGGTGTCCCTTTGCCAGCCTTCCTCATGGTCTTGCTGCCCAGCTGTGGGGCAGAGCTGAATGTCCTGTGGGCCAGAGCTGAATGTCCCCTGGCCCAACAGGCTTGGTGGGAGGGCAGGCCAGGGGAGGGTCTTTGGGGGAAAATCGGGACTACCACCCAGGGCTAGCTCCTTGCCTCTGATTCCTCTTCCCCCCGTTGCACCAACTTTTGACTTTTGTCCAACATTGATCCACAAGCACTTGGCAGAGCTCGCCAACTGACCACAAAGGGGTGTTTTGGGGGGGATGTTTTCTTTCCAAAACATCAGTTCTTCATCTACCGTCAGCCTAAGGAAAGGGAAGGCCACATCCTTGCCAGGAGGAGTAAAAGGGGCAGATGTAACCTCTGTGCTCTGGGGCCTGCCTGGGATCACTGTTAAACATTTGCTCACCTGTTCTTCCCCTTGATTTTCGTTGATGTTTCACAGGTCCACAGTACACTTGGACGCAGGACCTGTGCTGTGTTTCGCACACACTGTGTGCTCAATCTCTGTCCTCGTAGTTACTTGTTATGCCTGTTTTCAGACTGTTTTCACCCACCTCCCAGGTCTATAAAACTTTGATGATCAGTGACTGAGCACTGGTGAGATGATTTTAACTCTGAGGCACCCAGTATCAATCATCCTCTGCTTGTACTCTCCAGTCCCCTGCTATCATTGTCTGTATGTCTTCATTTCTCGTTCTAGGGCCACAGACACTTCATTCTATGCAGAAGAACTTCTTGTTCCTAATATCTCCTGGTTACATAAAGATTTCTACACAATCATAAAAAGGGAAGGAATCTCAATTGCTGGATAGTTACTATTACAAACAAAGTAGCTAAAACAAAACCCCAGGCAGGCCTGGGCAGGTCCAAGCAAAGCCTGGCAAGCACAGAGAGCCGAGGCCTGTGCCCTTGGTTTAACAGAAAGCAGGCCACTGCATTAAAAGCAACAACAACAGTGCTGTGTTGGCAAAGTTAGAGGCTATACTGGCTTGGGTCTTTCCTCCTGCTGAGCCAGAGCTATCAGATCACACCTGCCTGAAGATTAAATAGGGAGTTTTTCCCTTGATTACCCTTTTTAGAGAGGCTGAAGAGTGTGGGGTGGGAAGTGAGGGGACTTTTGGTTCCCTTCCTCCGGGTACAGCCTTAGTGATGGTGAGAAAAGTGCAAAACCCTAAAGGCCTGCTTCAACAGTGTGTGAGCCCAGGAGGCTGTCGCAGTTTTGGGATGGGGTATTTGGAGCGCTTGGAGGCTGTGCCGACGGCGCTGCCGTGGTGCAGCCAGTGAAACAGGGCTGGCACCTGGCCAAGAGACGGGATCACCCAAACCTGGGATCAAGCACAGCTGAGTTCCATCCTTACACTCGACAGCCGTGTCAGCTGTTTCAATGGCTAATGAATCCGGTCATTAACTGGCCCTGAGATGTGTCTCTGGCTCATTTATATTCCCACGTTGCCCATCCCAGCAAATAGCAATAGCCTAGTGACCTGAAGCCCAGCCTTCCTGCCCAGCCTTCCTCACTGTGCTGTAAATGCCCTCGAGGTGTTCTGTGGAAGGCAGGGGCCTTTGTTTATTCCTGCGCTCCGTTTTTTGGGAAGGATTGAGGAGGGCCTGCTGGCGGAGCAGGAACCGCAGCTGAGCCGGCAGCATTCCCTCCTGCAGGAACACACGGTGCCGGCGAGTGGGAGGGACGAAATGTGGGTCTGCAGGAGGGAGAGTGGGAGGCTGTGAAAAAGAGCTGGTCCGGAGAGGAAATGAGAAGAATGAGTGTAATCAGGAAAACCTGTTTTGTTGCTTGCAGCGGCGAGAGCAGGATTAAGAGAGCAGGACTTGGTGGATGGGGTGGGGGGAATGATGAAAAGGGGCCACATAGCAAACAGCGCAGCATGGATGTAGGCAGGGAACAAGCTGTCTGCTGCTCTTTTGTGCTAAGTGTGGTGCCTGCCTCTTCTTAACACCGTCTCTGGCAAATCCTGCAGTGGAAAATCACAGCACGATGTCGATATAGCAGGAGCTGTTGCCTGGTGGAGCAAGCCTAGCAGAGGCTCCCGGACGCCGCTGCTGACTGACAGGAAATCCCCCGCGGGAGCGGCAGACACCCCTCCTCACACCGCCCTGTCCTCCCGTGGCCGGCACCACTGACGGTCCCTGTGACCTCCCCAACACATCTTACAGCCCGGAGACATCGTGTAGGAGATGCGGTGAGAGGAGAAGCACAAACTGTGGAGTGCCAGCTCTCTGCAGCAGCATAGCTGCTCCTGTGCCTTCCTCCTGCTGCCCCGTGAGCTCTTCTTCCTGGAACACGTGAGGAAAACAGAATTCCAGCGTCCTGCTTGTGAAGGGGGCACATCTGTGAGGGCACCAAGGCACTGAGGGTAGCAAAGCAAGGAATCTCCTTCCAAAAACAAGGATTAACAGACTGCAAAAGCTGATTTCGCTTATGTGGGAAATTCTCTTCAAATCTCTCCCAGAACCACATGGGGACAACTTTCATCCTACTATGCTGTATTTCTGTGTTTATGTCTTCATCCACTGCAAAGTGGTTTGCAATGGAGCAAGCAATATTTGATTCATCTGTGGCCTCTGTTTCTTCCACTCTTGAGGTAAACTGCGAATCACCCTACTAAAATCAATTATTTCCATTTTTCAACTGCAGCTCTAGGGAATTCAATAAATAACCAAGGATCTCACCTCTTTGAGATCTCTACTCTCTAAAGGTTTTACAGTTGCTTTGCTGGATGCCCACTGCTTAACAGCAATTAACAGTAAGGGTGATAACAGCTAAGACTGACCCCACTGAGGCTGCACCCTGCAACTGTATTTATAGGAGATGAAAAGCCTGCAGTCAGGTAGGGGGCCTTGTTAATTACTCCTGTGTGGGTGTTGGGCCACAAAACCACCCAAAGAGACGGATGAGTATGCAGGAATGTGCCAAAAAAGTACATGCACTTCTGACAGTATGACTCCTGCCTTTGATGCTATGAGTTGTTGATATATTCATCTATACTGAGACTGTATTTAATCAAAAAACATCATCAACCATCGTGTTAACGCAGAGCAGAAAGGAGGCTTTCCTTTAGACTGCAGTAGGGGAGACAAGGCTTTGCACCACACTAATAAAATCACGCTTGCTCTTAATTTCGCAGAGGGCATGCAAGACCTTGCTGAGATTGTGTTTGCCTCCCAAGCCATTTGACTCCTCCCAGCATCATTGCCAATGACATGACACCATTTCATCTCTTCCCAAACCCCACAGCTTTAGGGCAAACAGGGCCAATTGTTCTACTTCTGATACCAATTGCCAAGCGAATCCATTGAAGGTTGTTTCCAGCCAGCCTTCAAACTGCCATTTGTTCTAACTAGGTGCCTGTGACCTGAGTCAGATGATTTGCTTATTGCATGCTCCTTACTTAAATTCTTGGCTGTAAAGGGACAAAACTATTTGAAAAATCTCTAATTTTCCAGAATCTCCTTATAGGTTTTCCACAGATCTTATATGACAATATGCTTGCATAATTGCTATCCAAATATCTCACCTTCCCATTCACCTACATCCTCCTTCTCACCACTGAGGGATACATGTGTGAGAAGTCAGTAACTCCATCTACATCTGTTAAATTGGTAACATGTGGTGGAAATCTTCAGATTCAGGGCAGAATTGATCCTCTTGTTCTCTTCTAAGCTGCAAGAAACTCAGAAAGATTTTCTACTAGATTGATACTAAGAATGAAAAAAGGTTTCTGGTACAGAAAGCTGTTGAAGGCAGATTTTCCCAGAGTTGTCTCCATTAGAAGCTTCAGGTTTTTGTGACCCTGCAGTGTTGATCCAACTGTTCCCATGTCAGTGGGTAAATTTCAACCACTTCTGCTTGCTTTGCAAGAATGTTCATAATTTTACCTGCTGACTACCTTGTATTAAGCAGGAGTCTTCCATTGTAACATAAGCATTTCTTTCCAAATGCTGGCAAAGCTTAAGTCTTTCCTTGTCTTTCAGTCAGGTAAAAAAGGCATTCTTTTCTAGCTGAATTTAAAACAACTTCTTCCTTCCTCTTCAGCAAGTGTTGTGGTCAATATCAATCGTTTTTGATGATAAAAAACTCCACTGTTACTAACAAAGAACCATATATGAGTTGGTACAAGTGGAAATAAATCATGTCATGCATTTTCACATCTTTAATTAGTAGTAACAAACAAAATTAATATCTCACTTCAGCTAGTGATAGTTGGGTTAACTATTTTTCCTATGAATAGTGTACTGTTTGTATCTCTATCAAAAATCAGCATGAGGAAGGGATGGCTGAATTCAATGGTTGGAGGAAAAGACATTGGCATGATTTCAATAGTAGTTACTGCTGCTGCCTCAGTACCTGTCTCATCAACATCCAGAGAAGCCCTGTGGACAACCTAGGAAAGAGGAAAACAGAGTCACTCAGACAGTCAACAGCCTCTTGAGAAATGAATCAGAGTCCTTTTAAAGCAGCCCTGCTTGGAGGGATACACTGAGAAGTGAGTAGAGGCAGAAGAGATGTTTTGTTGTAGTCACGGCTGCTTAAGTGAGAGTTGGGATGGAGCTATGGAAATCTCCTAAAAGACCAAAATATTGGGTGAAGGATAGAGCCTCCACCTGTAATTGTCTGCACCTCCAAAACTGAGTCTCCAGGGTGAGCAGGATAGGTTGTGCTGTGCCTGGGAGCATTGGTGGTTTTCCTTGAGGAGTCAGGGATTGATACTCCTCTCATGTTTCAGATACTGCTGAAAAATCTTGGCCAATACCAGTCTTGGAAAAAACCAGAGATGCAGCAATCTAATCTGATCTCCAGTGTCACCAAGGGCCAGCCTCCTTTCGTAAGCTTGCAGGGCCTTGGTGACAAACTGCAGGCAAGCTGGGAAGCTGGGAGGTGTATATACAGGGTGTTTCTGGATCCTAACACTGGTGGATTTTCCTGCATGTTTGTGAAAGAAAGGAAAGAGACAACAGCCACAGACTTACTTTGGAAACTGTCAGCTCTGGGGTGCCAGTGATGCCAGAGAGATCTGCCTTGTTGGTGAACACATCCACAATTCCCATCTTCTTAAGGGTGTTACTTATTTCATAGCCCCCAGAAATAGAAAATCTGGGAAAGTAGAGTTTCATAAAGCTAGGTAGAAGAGAAACATAGAGGGTGGTGAGAAGGATTTTTTTCAACAATATAAATGATTGTGAGAAATTTGTTTAATTTACATGAGTGTCAAATCCCAGGGGTTTGGACCCTGAATGTACAGTGAGCACTAATTCAATTGCTGATTCTCATGGTGATATAAGAACTGTCATTCTTGGTCATAATAATAGTGGTCAGAATGGTATTTACCTGGTGTTTTGTTTCAGGTAATCTGAGAGCACTCTGCTAAGTAGAACAGTAACAAGAACCCCTCTTTAAAGGCAGAGATGAGGGATTACCCATGTTGCACAGGAAAGTAGAGAGCTGATGAGAAATCCTGATAAAGTCTGTTTGAGGAGAAGTGTGGCAGATCCCAGCATTTCAAATCAAATAAGTATTTTTGGCATAACTGGGGCATTTGGCATGGCCCCAGGAAAGGTCTGTTCCCTGCTGCCTGCACGTTTGGATTCCATGTCCTCTAATTGCCTTCCTCCTCTGGGCTGGCCATGACCAAGTTTGCCTTTGACTGTGAGCTGTCTGTAGGCAGCTCCTGCTTAGCATGCTTTTTGTTGGATTTCTTTTCATGGCCTGTCCAGGGATCCTCAGAGCATCCAAGTCACCCACAGTAGTGATTACCCTTTAGGTGGCTCGAGTCTTTTGCTGCCTTGCCCATCAACAGCTTGGGCTGAACACTGAATAGCAAAAGAGATGGGCCCAAAACTGCAGTCCTGTAGCCCTTGTGTGATACTGCCCAGTCTCTAGAAGAGGATGGGACCAAGGGTGTCAGCACTGGCAACAACAAAACAGTAGAACAGAAATTGCCATTTGGTTCTCACGGTTTCTCCCATGAATAACATATTCCTATATTGATCTTCAATGACCTTGCACTACAAATTCATTCAGGTAAGGGTTTTCCTGATATTGCAGCTGAGAATGATATGTTTTTATTTTGATACTTGAGGTATCACATTATTAGCTCATATTCAATTTGCTACCCATTATGTTTTTACTAACTGTACTGGTATTTCTGTGATGATGCACTGAGATATATGGGTGTGAACTGCACTTAGTTGTGAATTAGGGCAGAGCTTGGTAAATTAAGCATGTATTAACTTGATATTACTCATCTACTGTTGCTAAGATCTCTCCCAGACAAACAACGTTGTAAAATGCATTAGCTGATGTTGGTGTCAATGGTTGAAGCTAACAGAAACTCATTAGATATTTATAGTTTCAAAACAAAATGCCAGAAAATCAGGGCATCCACAATTAATCACTTGCCTGTTCGAACAACAACTGAATGCTGCAAGATAATTGTGTAGGACATATCATGTCTGTAAGCACTACTACAAACTGTAAGTTATGCCTTATTTAAGGTTCAGACTTATGCCTGAGTCAGAATGTACCAGTGACATAAGAGGAAAAACACACTAGCTGAAATCTCAGTATAGATGATTTTGCTTAAAATTGCAACCATTCCTCTCAGTCCATGGAGTATTTTAGAAACACCAATCTAGGCTTGCTGTTCTTTAGAGAGGAATAGGATGGTCTCTGCTCTGGTTGAGAGAGCAGCAAGTCACTCAGCCACCCACAAAAGAGGAGTTAAATACCAACTAGTTGCAAGATTTTTACAACTAGAGCACACAAGCCAAAATCAACCCCTTCAGTTCCCAGAATCGCCGCATTCATAGTATTTGCATTCCCCAAAAAGAAAAAATACTATAAATCAGGTGCCACTGCAGCTGACTGGCAGAAGATTACCTCTGGAAGAGATGGTCTGACCATTTCTGGATGGTTTCCTTATCCAGAGTTTGCTCCAACTGCTTCATTTTCCCTTTTGCTGGCAGAACCAGAAATGCAGTAGCACTCCCATTATAATGCAGCCGTACCACAGTGCATGACAAGTCCTCATCAAAATAGAAGTCAAATCTGCCCATCTGGTGCATCATAGGAACTTTCACAGTTGTTTCAGCATCCACAAAGAACTCCCTTTCTTCAGTATGCTCTGGTTTAAAAGGCTTTTCCCAGCTTCCTGATACAGAGAAGGAGAATTTTACTGAATAGCCCATCACAGACTAAATTTTTTATAGCTAGTAATAATATTCACGTATTTCTCCACATGTTAAATACAGAATTTTCAAACATAACACTTCAGAATGTGTATCACAGTAATGTAAGGATCTTTTACCTGTTCAAAAGAGTGCACTGTATTCCACTTTCAATTTATGTTTCAGATGCCAGTAATGAAATAATTAGGTAGTTATTTTGGACCTACCACTGCTTTTCTGTTCAGGAGATCTAAATGGCCTTTCTGTAAACATCATCTGTGTACTCATATACTGCATGCAATTAATTTCTATTGACTTTAATCATAAGCCTCAATTTGTAGATAAAATAATGTAGGCTCTCATATCTGAGATCAGGTCAGGCTTAAAGGCACCTCTAACCCACATCAGAAATGCACAGCGTTTCTGCTTTGTTCCTTAAAGTGTTCTCCCCTATTTGTCACTCTCTCCTCCCACATAAAAATGTTAGTGTGCATGTATAAAGGACTCTGATAGGGTAAAAAAAGCAGATCAGGCTATTGAATCATACATAATTAAAAAGAGGCATTAGGTCATACCTAAGTCTCAGTGCCTTCACTGAAAATTAGAAGAATATGAGATAATTTGAGTTATGGTTGAACTCAGGAACACCAGCTCAGGCTGCATGGAAGGCTATGGCTTGAAACAGACCTCCTGGATCTGTCACAAAGAGGAACAAGACTGTGTGGCTTCCACCTGCCTCCACCTATGCCAAGAGAGGTCCTGTTACCTCTTCACCTCCACTATGCCATTATGGGATCTTCTGGCCAGCAAAGAGCGTTTGGAATTTTCCACAGACCAGCTTTCAGCTGAGGTAGGCAACATTAGATTTGTTGATAAGAATGAATAGTGAGAATGTGAACCCTAGAGGAAACATACCTTTAAAGAAAACAAAGCTAGCCAGAAGCATTACAGTTTGTGGGTCCAAGTCCTTTACCAAATCAGTAATTTTCCCGTGTGTTTTACTCTCTGTATAATCATTGATCTGCTTTTCAGCTTCTGTGGGTTTGTTAAAGTCAGTTGTAAAAGCCTCCAGCTGATACAGCACTTTGGCATCATCTGTAAACCTTTCTAGGAGTTTCAGTTTCTCTGTTACAAAGATGGCATTCCCCATGTTGAGCTGGACTCCACCCTCAGGATGGTTTAGCATGTGGATTAGGTTGTGGAAGCCTTCATGGATCTCTTTCTCCTGAATCTCTGTAAGGTTGAAGCGGAGTCCTTCCAGGATCTGAGACCGTGTGGCTGATCTAGCCCCAAGGGCCAGCATCGCAAAGGCAGTGGAGATGCTCACAGGAGAGAAGAAAATGTTCCTATTGGGTGCCTCCTGTGTAACCTCCCTAAAAAACTGGAACGCAAAGTCAGCATTGTTTGGCACAAGTTTGAGGCAAGCAATCGCTTCATCTCCATGATGTACGTGATGTTTAGGGTCATTTGGATTGTGTCCATCGTGGTCACTGGGTGGGAGCTCACTGTGGGCAACAGTGTGAAACCCAGCCAGTAGCAAACTTAGGTAGAGTGTGGCCCTCATGTTCTCGTATTAAAATGCTGTAGGAACAAAAAGGAGATGGTATTACAGAGGTAAGTGAATTAGTTATGTAGAAAGAGTCATTACCACCACATTAAAAAGTCTTATCTCTTTCTTTTTTCCTCAGTTTCTGTGTTCTCTGGTTCTTGTCAGAAATTTTTTAAATTTTCCCAGGCCTCCTGGCAAGTCTCTGCCAACTTTCTGCCACCCCCACCCTGAATACCTGCAAAGACAAAATTCAGCACGGATTAGTTGAATACACAGCACCCTCAGCAGGCTGGATAATGGAGCATATCCCATCAGAAAACACCTCTTGGCTAATCACTGAAAGGCTGCAGTACCACTCTGCTTTTGACACTACTGTTCTGAATAATTTCTTAAAAGTTCATCATAGAAGAGGTCTGGGTGTTTTGTGAGTTAGGGGAGAAAGAGGAAATTCATGCAAGTGAACAGTAATCAGTAGCTACATATAAACAGAATTTGAGTAAACAGGCAGGCAGGAGATCTTTTAAATAAACATTTGGTCAGATTGATAAGGTGTCCTATTTAAAGAAAGGACAAATAATAGGGTCTGTTCTTCAGTAGCAAACCAGAAATAAACAGAGGTATAGATACCTCTCTAAGGAATAGGTGGGGTTTTTTAAATAGAAATAATTTAATATTTTATATAAGAACCTGAAAAAACGTGCTGTCTCTTCAACAAAAATGTTAGATTGGGTTCATTTTCAGCACAGCAGCAGCAATCAATGCCATTAACAAAGAGCAAGGCCTTTTTTAATCAGCTGCTCCACTGGTCAAAGGGCGAAGCCTTTATCAATGTGTTACACTTGGCTGTGGTAGCCACATTCCATTGCAGAGCTGCACTGTATAAGCTCTTAAAAAGAGACCTTGGAAACTGGGATATGAGTGTCCCAATAGGCCTCATTTTTGAGGAGGAATCTAGGGCAAAGAAATGATGCAAGAGTTGCACAGGGTTTGAGGAGATAATGAGCCAGATTTGCTAAAATTGTGCACAGAGAGACATATTACACCAATTGCACCAATTTCATCTCTGGCATGACTCAACTTGGGAGACTCATCAGAAAGTGCTATGCTTATGGTCCTGCTTCCTTTATATCATCAGAGGGAGCAATTTGTATTAGTAGTTGAATATCCACTTACAGTTAGACTCATGAGAACAACAAAACATTTTCAAGCTATAATCAAATATTCAAACATTTACATGTTCGTTATGAGTAATTTTAAAAAGCAGGCCTATTTACAATAACAGCGATACTGACAAGTGTAAGAACCATAGGGGTTGGGTTCTTGGTAGCTACATTTTTAATTACTGTACACAGTAATTTTAAATTATAGTTTGGTCTCTTCTTATTTGACATTGAAATAGTTCTTGATGTATCTAGATACTTGTAACTCAACACAAGAGCTCCAGTCCTGAGTTTTTAGAACTGCTATCAGTGAGCCAATGCATTAGTCAGACTTTGAAAAGAAATCAGCTCCCAAACAAAAGTATTAGAGCTAAGCCTAATCTATTTCCACATATCCAGCAGAAGTTGCCTGTGGATAAATTATTTACTATGAACTATTTACTCAGCTGCAGTCATAATTTATTAAGAATAACATGAATACCGAAAAAGAGAAACATTTCATTTTAAACATAAGTTGCCACCTGTTCTCTATCTCATCACATTTAATATTTTTTACAAAATATGGCACCTGATAGATAGGCGTTTCTGTGTATGCCTCAACCTACCAATTCTATTTATTTGGAATGCAAAGCAGAAAGGGATTTTAACTGACTTGACCTCAAAATTATGATGAAAGGATATAGAATGGTTTTGCTGTTAGGGTTCTGTAAAATATTAGTTACAGTTTTCTGAAGGCAATTTTCCCTATCCTGATGTTTTTCTCTATGTAGTTACAACGTGTTCTCATTTTGAGGTTAATTTATGTACTTTCATGGAATTAATTTCATTTTATTACAGCTTTGAATTCACAGATAATTAAATGCAATCTGAATCTGAATCATCCATCTGTTACTCAGTTCTGGCCAATCACAGTCAATTCTCATGAGTCAGACCTCACAAAAATCTTGATAATAGTTAGTTTTAAAGGCATAAAATTATAAAAGACTTAGCAACTGTGATTTGTAGAGATCTTTTTTTGCTGTGTAAGCCTTCAAGATACAAGTGGACCTCTTCATTAGTCCCTGTTTTGAAACTAAAGGTACTTTTATAATAAGATTTGCACCCTTTGAACCTTCAGAATATGATTGGGGATTATTATTTCATATTTGATGCTTACTATTTCATTTTATGTTATTGTGGCTTCTGGATTAGCAAGTGATCAGCCACTGACAAATTGACAATGGACACTCTTTCAGCAGGAAACAGAAGATGCAGATTCTCATATGGTCTTAAAGATTGATGAATTTTCCCAAGGAACATAGTTGCTAATGATTTATTAAAAAGCTAAAAGGTCTGAGAATCTGTGCTGTAAAGCCTTTAGGAAATTCTCTGACTGAAGAAGTTAAGTTTCAGAAAGTTCTTTAAGGCCTTTACTTCTGTAATTTCCAGAAAAAAAACCAGTTTATCCGTCAAAATGGCAGTAGAAGTGAAAAGCACTTCAATTCTAGTTCCAAATCTAGTCTGACTTGAATAGCCTGGAAGGAAACCTGTTAACCTCTGTCTCTTTTCTTTGTGTGTATTATACAATGACAGTTTATTTGTGGTGTTCAAGGATAGGTTGCTTCAAAGAAGATTTTACAATCAAACCAGACAATACAAGAGCGTGCCAGCACTTGGAAGACAGTGTTTTCAGCAATTTATCTGCAGTAGACTTGGTGATAACATTTGCTGAATATATTACCTCTTTCCTAGCACATAATATTCCTCACCATGCAACTCAGAAAGAAAATGGAGAACACTGGGATTAGCTGAAGTTACCTTAGAATAATTCTGCCAGAATACCTGGGAGTGGGCTGGACTGAGTTTTCTGACTGACAGAACTTGTTTCTTTGTGGATATAGCTATTTTGTCCATTTTAGGGCTGATTTCTGTCTCTATGATTTGAAGAGATTCTGGAGACAACTTTCTGCTTTTAGAGTCCCATGTAATATTCCAGGAGATGAATTTTCATCCCATACTACTCTCATAAGGGGTCCTCACTGGTAACCTCATTTCAGACAATATGAAAATTTGCACTACTCAAAAACATATGAAGGTATAAATAGAAAAGCTGTTTGCTCACCAGATGGTGCTGCTTCCCTCCTGATTGTTTCTGAAGAAGGAAATCTGAGAAATTTGTTTCCTGAAAGCAGCACTGTGGGGGGACTGGGCACATCAAGTTACAGCACCACAACTACCTGTGGTGTCTGCTGAACTAAGTACTCAGAGACTTGTAAAAAGAATCACCCAAGCACACAAAAATCACAAAAGAAACACTTGACTAGCCATATGTGTGAGAACATGATTTCAGAAGCCTACAGTCCAGGACCACCTATTCAAAGGAGCACCATAAACTCACATGTGCTTTCCTGGCTGGC
The DNA here is from genome assembly GCA_013398615.1 of Brachypodius melanocephalos. Taxonomy (NCBI): domain Eukaryota; kingdom Metazoa; phylum Chordata; class Aves; order Passeriformes; family Pycnonotidae; genus Brachypodius; species Brachypodius melanocephalos. The sequence goes on from VZSR01000520.1 coordinate 35,309,020, forward strand.
CAGAAAGCTGTGCATAATTAATCATATGCACCTGAACGGGTTCAGAGCTTATTCCAGACTGATAATCTAGACATTCACTTCTCTTGTTGTTCAGAGTTTTGATACCTCTATGCCTGAGCCCCTGAGGAGATTGCAGATACAAGCCAAGGGCATTGGACTGTTGAGAGAACACAACCACTGTGAGTATTTCATTAAAAGTAATTCCTTTTCAGCAGAAATGTGGAAGCCTAGTTTATGTTATCCTTTAGAGATATATGTGACTGTTCACAGGGCTGCTCTGTGTTTTTTCTATCTTCTGTGAGCCAGGTTAGCATTGGAGAACTCACCCAGAAAGTGGCATCACCCAACTCTAAGCCTTCTTTTACCTGGAAACAGGTGAACATGAGCTCTCACTCTTCTACCAGGCCACCATTTGCTGTTGAACCTGAGTTACTGCATACACTCAGGGATGAAGCATCACTGTGGCCAAGAGAATAAAAAAGTAGACAAAAAATAATGAGTGCAGTGTTTAGGATAGAGGGGATTTTCTTCTCTCTGCAAGAACAGATTGGGTTTTCAGTTTCTACATTCCAGTGTACACCTGACCAGGGCCTGGTTTCTGGCTCATTAAAAATGTTGACCTCACTGTGATCTTCGAAACATGTGAAAATCAACAATTTCTCCACTTCCCTCTCAATGGGCTTGTAATCTGATGATTACCTCGATAATCTATCATCTAAAAGGATCGGAGACATTAGATACACCATTCCCTAAGCAATGGTATTTCTTGTAGACCTTCAGTATAAAATCACCAGGATTATTTTAAAAGAAGCACCAATACATAAAATAAATGTTCTAAGAATCATCAGGCTTTTAATGAATCCAGGCCTATTTCTTGCAGGAGGTACATCAGGTAAAGTCACCTTTTTAGGATTTCTTGGCTGCAGAGACCGTCTTGCTTTCTGTCAAGACACCCTGTTCTGCTTTTAGATTCTTACTCCTTCTTCCAGTGACTTGACAATGTGTGGCAGCTCATGGCTCAGTTATGATGCCTATGTCCTTTATATCCAGGTGACACAATAAAAACCTCATTATATAGGACAGATTTCAGTATAAGATACAACTCCAGAAAAGATTTAAAACAGATTGCTTTCAACAAGAGGAGATGCTTTTAAAGTCTCTATAGGAAGCAAATAAATCACTACTTACAGCAGCCTCCAAGGATCCTGTTGTCTTCACCAGGACTACCCTGCAGCTCCCTCTCTTATTTATACAGTTGAATAGCATTATGAAAGCAAAATGTCCTCTAGAAAACATTAACCAGGACAGACAAGTGTTATTACTTTAGGAATGGTGCAGAGTAAACAGTGAAGACAATTTTTCTGGGCAGGCACCTGATTTTTGCTGTATATGCATGGACAGATCTGGCCTTTTCTTAGAACAATCCTAAGAGTCTCCTGCATTTCTACACATCCTCCTGATGTGAATCTAGCTTCTCACTCTGGGAAATACTTCACATGCATCATTAAGTTCTGTAAACTGCATGAGTTCATTCAGTAGAAGTAACTGAAGTGAGTAAAATGAACATATACATAATACTAGACATGAGCCTAAGGAAAAGACAGCTGTGGGTGCATGCTGCAGTCAGATCTCAATTTAGTATTTTTCAACAAGGCATTTTGCTTCCTCTATATCAGACTTTTATTAGTTTTTATTTGGCATATTTATTTTGAATTACACACTATTTCCTAATTACCTGCATTACCATTAATAAGGCCCAATTTCTGGGGATGTCCCTTTTAAAATTAAAGCTGCAGTACTGATGTTTGTAGTGGCTGGGGGTTGCTGTAGGGATGGCAGGATGATGGCAGAGATGGGCACCCAGCACTCCTCAGCCAGACTGGTATCACCTGGTGCCCCAAGCAGCAACGGATTGAAGGACAAACTGTTGCCTTGTACTCCCAGTGTGGGCTGGCACAAAGTGCAGGTACTGCCGAAAGGCTGATAGGGAAGGGCAGGCCAGGCCACCAGAGCCTGTTTTCACACAGAGCTGGACCCATGTGGTCAGGGGTCATCTGTGTTTTACACAGCCCTCTCTAAGGGTGTGCTCCTGCAGCACCCATGGAGTGGCAGCCACAGGGGCTGTGCTGATGTGGGTGTGACTGAGGGATTGGAAAATCTCACAGGTCAGTGCCCCAGTGAACACCCATCCAGGAGGAGCATCCCCTTGGGGGGTGGGGGATTCAAGGAGAAAAGGTGCTATGCATCACAGAATCATTTAGGTTGGTAAATACGAGATCAAGTCCAACCTTCAACCCAGCACTGAGAACTCCATTACTAAACCTTGTTGTTAAGGGCCAGATCTACACATCTTTTAAATACCTCCAAAGATGGCAATGGAGGTATTCTCCAGGCAACTTCCCTGGGCAGCCTGTTTCAGTGTTCATAATCCTTTTGGTGAAGAAATTTTTCCTAATATCCAATCTGAACATCTCCTGGCACAACTTGAGTCCATTGCCTGTTTTTCTATCACTTGTTACTTGAGAGAAGAGACCAGCACCCACCTTGATGCAGCTTCCTTTCAGGTAGTTGTAGGGAGTGATTAGATCTTCCCTGAGCCTCCTTTTCCCCAGCATAAACAATTCCAGCTCCTCCAGCTGCTCCTCATAAAACTTGTGCTCCAGATCCTTTACCAGCTCCGTTGCCCTTCTCTGGACATGATGAAGCACCGCAATGTCCTTCTTGTAAAGAAAATGCCTTTCTTGTAGTGCCTGTTAAAGAAGGAATCTTTAGAAAGAAAAACTTTACAATAACAGAATAAATGTTCTGGAAGGATTTTCCTCTGAGCCATTCCTCAGGGGTTAGCAATGAATGGAAGCATTTCTTCTCCTCTCTTTTCCAGCCTGTATGCGTGCACATCTGAAACTACCAGTAGGTATAGCATGAAAGGTTCTATGCATCTAGGGCTGTTGGAGCTTCTGCAAATCTTTTCCTTCCTGGCTTCTGCCTCTTTCTCTTCTGTGGGTGCCTTTTACCTGTGCAAAGGTGGAGCAGAGTGGTTCAGTAGAAGTTTTGATCCAGATTGCTAGAAAACGTGTTTGAATGGTTTACAGACTGAAAAAAGCAGCTGGGCACATGCAGCCTGTTTTTCTGTAAAACAAAAATGAAAATAGCCTCTGAGGTTACAGAAGTTATCTAAAACATAATCAGACTGAATACAAATAACACATGCACTGAGAGAAAAATGAGAGCACAATTGTTCAACTATGAGTAAAGTTACCAAAAAAAAAAGTGAAGGAAAAATCAATCAACTTAATATGACTTTATTTAAGAGCAATTTATTCTTGCAATTGGAAGTGCCATTCACCTGACATTTCTATGGGAGTGCAAGAGGGAAAATGAAGCAAATAATATCTAATCTAGACCAATCGCCAGTGCTATATCCAATGTGATACCTGTTTTCTTTTTCCTCATCTATATAACAGTTTCATCCAATCATGTAAGCCATCCTGAAATTTGCTGAGACTGTTTCAGTATTTGATGTCAGAATATGTTGCATGGGAACTCATAGCTCTCTTTTTATGCAGGCAGTAAGCTTATGTAGGCAGTGCTCTGGTATTTTGAAAAACAGCAATCCTTCCATTTGGTCCTCTTGGTCTCCAACATTAGGTGTGTTATTACTTTGAACCCCACGTTACTGTGGACTTTATTATTATTATTATTATTATTATTATTATTATTATTATTATTATTATTATTGAAATATCTTAATAAAACTGTTTCATTTTTTAGTAAATTGACAACACTAACAAGAATCATCCAGTATGAATTCCCTTGAAATCAGGCTGGCTGTAATCCGAAAAGAATTAATTATTTAAATTAGAAGAACTGTATGCTTACTTTCGTAGTGGAGAAACACTTTTATCTTTTTAAAATATTTAACTAATTTCCCTAAAAGCTATTTTAGAACACACTGGGTTGTTGCTGTTCTGATTATGCCCTCCTATGATAGCACTGAGAGTAAATGTCAATGTGGAGCCAGTGAAAGCTGCATCCCCCTCTCCTCTGCCAGGCTATATTTAATTTGTGGAGCTCTGTGTTTCCAGAGGAAAGGCACTCATGGTTACATGGAACAGTTCAGTAGTGACCTGCTGGAACAAGTCTCAATACAGAGCAAGTACAATTGTGTCAAGTGCCTTCTCCAATGCCTCCAAGTGAGAATACAGCAGACCCTCACCTTCAGGTTCCTTCATCTTTGCTTTGATGCTGTGCATCGGTCTTGCCCCCTAGCAGCCCCACACAGTGGGTCTGGGCTCACCCCAAGGAGGAATCTCTTGCTCAGACATGAATTCCAGCTCCAGTGAGGGAATGCACACACAGTACTGTCCCCTGAGCCCCTGCAGTGAGTCCCTTCCCTTATTGCCAGTCTTAGCATCTGTTTCTTTCTGCAATGCAGTCAAGACCTTCTGGGTCCCAAGGAGAGTTATGTTCTATCACTTGCAAAATCTGGCTCAGATTCTGCTTCCTTCTCTTAGGCTGTGGTTGCACAGTTGCTTTAACCTGACCAAAGTACAGGATGCTGCTGCCAGAGATGTCTCATCCCCCTGCATCTGTGCCATCTCCCCAGGATGGCTGATAGTCTCTGGGGTCTGGAGCCCAAGACAGTTGGAGAGAGGCTGGGAAAACAGGTCTTTTTCAGCCTGGAGAAGAGAAGGCCAAGGGAGAGATTGCACTTGCTGTCCTCTCCCACATAATGGGCTGTGTTAGAGAGCAGATGGAGCCAGAGGTGCTCAGTGTTAATGAGCAAGGCATGGGATGCAAGCTGCAGCAAGGGAAATGCCAATGAGATCCATGGAAAGGAGTGTTCACAGGGACCTGAAATACAAGGCCACATCTCTCTGTGAGGCTGTGAAACTGCTGTCCTTGAAGACATCCAAAACCTGGCTGGACATGGCCCTGAGCAACCTGAGCTAGATTCCAGGCTGGTACTGCTGTGAGCAGGTGGTGGGATTGGATGACCTTCCAGCATTGGAGGCGCCTTCCAACATAAATTATTCTACTTTCTAACAAAAAATTACTGTGAAGCTATGCTCTCAGGAGTCCCTGTCTCCACTTGTGCTGCAGGTTTGCATTTCATCCTGCAGGGAAACTCCCCTCTGCTTCTCACCACATGAATCCAGAGGCTTTTCCCTGAAACATTCAGCTCTTGGGAAGGTGTCATCTTCCTGGTCCTCAGACATGCCCCAGCAGAGCCAGCACAAGGGAAGCAGGCAGACTCCCTCCTGGCTGCCCAGACACAGGCTCTGCCAGGGCACAGTGCACAGAATGCACACTGAGAACAAACAAATCTGCTGGGCCATCTGCCGTGTCCCCAGCACACCACAGCCATGGCAGGTGGCTCACACCCCTCCGTGGGGCCGCCTGTGCCCAGACTGCGCTCAGCACGGCACAGGACTGTGCTCCTCCCAGAGACGGTTCCCAGTACTGACTGAGTCTCAGCAGGAATCCATGTAGCTGCCTTGATTTCTCTAAACCTGCCTGTAATTCAGGCCTGCTAATGATACACTTTCTGATAGCCTACATGGTGGAGAGATGGAAACTGGTGAACCTTGGAACAGGTGAACTTGAATGAGCTATTTTAAAAGTTACTATGACAGAAATATTTGATATGGCCATTTTCTGTCACATATGTCCATTAAGATGGTAAGTTTTCAGATGTGTCCTTAATGGGGAGTTCAAGAAGTTGGGATTTAATTCCATTTACTTTCCAAGTGTTCAAGAAGCATGTGTACAAGATGCAAGTGTCTCAACAGGTCTGACTGCTGTCTTCTCTCAGGACAAGCTAAAGTGTCTCCCAAGATGAATTTGTGTGATTGCAGTGAGGAGAGCTATCTCTGATTAATGAGAAAATCCTTTAGCACAGGAGAACACAGTTTGGAAAATGTTCTAGTACACACTCCTCTTGCACATATACATTTATTATTGAGTAGATATACGTTCTTCTTTCTTAAGTCGGGAATATACAATTTATGTGAGTGTGTCTGAAAACAAATATTGACAGTTCTTTATCTTTTATGTGGACAAACCTCCTTCCTCTCTGTGTCTGTTTGCAATTGGTCCCTATGGAGAATCACTGGAAAGAGATTCAGTGAACATATTGCTTCTATGCTCTAAAACTACATGGTCTGAACATACTCAGTGTTAGATCTTTATTTTGGTAATGGTTGCTTCTTTCACCAAAGGAAGGTCCTAAATTTCTGCAGGTTTAAAATGTCTGCACACCTCTTGCCCTGAGCTGTGAGATACGGTCCATAACAGATTTAAACTCTGGAAGCTGCTCAGGAGTTATCAACTTCTGTACATGTCCTGTGGAAATGCTTTCTGCTTTCAAGTCTCTCCTTAAAAAGTACATCCCCTCTGATCAGATACCTTTAGATTTCTCTGAAATGGCTAGGAAATTGGAGATTTCCAGAATTTGGAGATGCACAAATACCCAGCAGACTGAAAACTAGCTTATTATTTAGCTTGATTTTAAACCCCATAAGCTATCTCCTGTGTGTTAGGCTGATTGCTCCAGCATTTGCACTGTCTTCTCTTGCCCCAGAATCTCATTTTTTGGTCTCATCCACCATACATTGTGATTATTATGCACTTGGACACCTCAGAAATGGAAACCTGGCACTCTTGGAAGGGCTGTCACGTGCCAGGAGCCTCAGTGGGACACATTAACTGCAAACCTCTGCAGTTAAGTAATGCCAGCATGAAGGTGGCTGTGCTGTGCTTTTAGAAATACAGGACTGGTGGAGTCTTGCTCCACTGACACTGATTTGACATTACATTTCTCCAGAGGTAAAACTCTGAGACCTCAGTTTTACTTCCAAGCACAGATATTTATTTACTTGAAAGAGGCAAGATCCAGCATTTTTGTCAACAAGGTGCCTTTCCTGAAGGAAAATCTAAAGATATCTGCACAGGGGGTCTCGAGCTGTATTTGTCAGTGCTGCATGAATTTCTCTATTTCCTAATACTTAAACAGAATGTTGTGCAAATTCAGCATTGATTTAGCTCCATTTTTAGCTGACATTGATTATACTTTGCAACTATTTACATGATGGTGATCATGGACATGTAGCAAACAGATCCAGCTAGTCTTGACCATTACCACAAGTAACCTGGGCATATACAGATACAGTTAGCACAATCTGGCCAAATAGCACACCGATATTAGCAGACAGGGGTTACCCTATGTCTTTTTGTGAAGAAAAGTGGCTTGAAATATCTCTTACACAGTAAAAATGCATTTTCATGCCAAGTTTCATGTTTTCTTGTTTCTTGTTTTGCTTATAAGACTGGTAAGGTTTTATTTTTACTTTCTACCTTCTTTATTACTCCTCAGAAACTCACCCATCTTTTGGGAGATGGTGGCCATGGAGGTGACTGGAGATGGCAAGCTAAAAGGAAAAGCCAGGCTTTTGGGTCTCTGAAGGTTGCAGTTTTTGAAAGATCTGATGCTCAGGTGTTTCCAAATACAGCTATTTTTGGAGATATTTATACTTGCTCTAGTCAATTATCTCCAATGCACAGAGTCTGTCCTGTTCTTCATATTCTTTTGGCTGTTGAACAATGTTACAAACCCAGACTCTGTCATAAACATTAACCAGATCAGGGACAGATAATCATTCCTGAGGAACAGCAAATAATGTCGATATTGCCTGTGTTTCTTTTTTTCACATAAGCTGAGAGATTTTCTAGTTAGTCAGCTGCATGGTGAAGAGGAAAGAGCCTCTGATGGGGGTGAAATACTCCTGTCAAAGCTCATCTTCATCCAGGCATGTTGTGTCAGATTGCCCAGAACAACTTCTGAAGCTTTTGCTGAATCTGCTGAATAGTTTCTTCCCAAATACTTTTTAGATGAAAAACAAAAGCATTTAATTTTGATAGTTTCTGAACTGGAACAGTATTTTAGAAGTTTCTTTAAAATGTTGTCTGACTCTTACAATACCTCCCTCAGCTCAGTAATTTGCTGCTTTTCAGCTGGGGTCAGACAAAAGCTGCTGATCTCTTGGAGAAACTTTCAGCTCATTTACTCAGAAAATGAAAGGTGGTTTTCTGACAGTGTTTTTCATCCAAAGGGCAGATCTGAAACTACTCGTTAGAACTGTTCTGTCATGGTGTTTCATTCACTCAGGAGCAGATCTGGGGATGAGACCAGTGGGAATTAGGAAGGGTGTGGAGGACTGTGTACAGGCACCAACCTGCCTCCAAGGGGAAAGGCTCATCCCACGCACACTCATTTCAGCAGAGTCCTGCTTCTGGTGACTGAAACTCCTGAATGCCATGAAAGTACAAGGAATAGCTGACACAATTGATGGATGGAATATTGTAGTAATCAATTCCTATGAAATATTTTTAATAGTTTTCTTATGAAACTTGTTTGAGTTTTGGGGCTTTTTTCTATTATCTTCAGGGGTGTTTAAGGAGAACACTATTGATGGCTGTGAGAGAGCAGCTGGTCCCAGCTATGAGATGGAAATCAATCACCTCAACCAGTCAGAGGAGACCCCATGTCTTTTGGACTCAGGCAATAGAAGCAGAGGCCTGTGATCTAGTAATGTGAAATGTGCAGTTGTTTGCTCAATAAATTAAATTCACATTTGGAAAAAACAGTGCAGGAAGAAGGATGTATTTCTGGTTAGGATCAAGAAGGGAAATTTCCAGTAAAACTGAAATGGAACAAAACCAACAAGAAACCAGAGATAGCCTGTAAGATGATGGACTGCAATGTGGAATCTGTAGGTGTCTAAAACATGTAATTTATATCCTTTGTTGCCCTTAGACATGAAACATAACACTTTTTTACATTTCCCCTCCCATCCCTGGTAATAACCAGCTGCTACTGCTACTGCAGTTGGTGAATTGTGAGCAAAGAGAAAGGGAAGGACTATTGGAACTGTAATTCATGCAGTGCTGCCTTGCCCTTGTAGTAAAGCATGTTGGACCCCTTGAGTCTTCTTACCTGGCAACCTTCTAACCTGTTGGCTACAAACCCCTCTTACTCCTGTAGGTGCTGTTTGCTCACCTGGACTCTATTCCCTGCCAGAAGCACAAGATGTAAGGAATAATTGCAAAGTGCAACATCCTAGTATTATTTACAAGTATTGAGGATACCACAAAGTCAACCTTTTCACCTTGAGCTCCATCAGAAATTTCCATGTGTTTGTTCCGGCACGTTGTGACACCGGTGAGGGCTCCCTCTGTTCTTTTCTGTTTTCTCTCTGCTCTTTAATATTTGCAGATCAGCTATCCAGATATTCCACGTTTTGACCAGTCAGCACACTACTGACAGGGATTGGGAATAGGAGCTTCTTTAGGCAGAGGTGATCGTGAAGGACTCTGGGTCCATATGAAGATATTTATTCCTGCAGTAGAAGGGTAATGTGGGGTTGCAGAAAAAGGGAAGCTACATACAGGTGATCAGATAGCAACAGTAAAGGAAGCAGCTGCCAGTAATGTCCTCATGCAACAATCATAGAATCTGTCAAGACTTTTGTCTTGGCAGTGCCCTCTATGTATCACGAGTTTATGCACAGCCAGGAATTCCATGTGTTCTCAATTCTTCTCAGCTTGTGATCTGAAATTCAGGTGATACATGATGAAAGAAATTGAGAGTGGAAAGTGGATATTTATATGCATCATTCTCCCAGAAAAATGCAGTTATTGCTAAGTAACTTTTTCATCCTGAAGAGGATGGGGCTTTAGGATGGATACTTCTGAGCTAGGCATAAGAAGGGACCTGGGAGATGTGGTCAGAAGCTAGGTTGATTTAGCTGGTGGGTCTGAACCCAGAGAGGAAATATTAAGAAGAGCAGTGTGTGCATCTCTGTGTGTGATTTTAGTCAGATAGGCACTGGGTGAAAGCTGCACTGTGGCAGGAGTCTTTAGCTGCAGCAGAAACCTTAGGAAGGTGTACCAGGGGAAGAAACTCTCTTCTCCCTTACCTGTGCTGTCCCTGCAGTGTCAGGTGATCTTCCTGGGAAGGGTTAAATGGTCTTGGAGGTGGCAAAGCATCTTTATCCCTTAAACATTTCCATCTTCCCCACACCCTTCCTTTCCCTCCCCACCTCTCAGTCACCTTCACAAAAAAGGCCCTGGCCATAATTTTCCACATTGGCACAAATTCTTTCATGCCCCTCAGACTCCTGCTCTCTGACCCAAAACCAGCAGAAGTAGGATGTCCATCCATTGGAAGCCGCAGATTTGCTTTTGAGTTTCCTGATTCTCTCTTCAGGCTTTCTGCTATGAGGCTTCCTGGATCTATTTCATGCTACATGAATGCCTCTGTTCTGACCAGCTGAAGTCTGTGGAAGCCATCTAGGTACCAAAGAAGTAGATGCCCTAGTTATCTACTAATTATGGGAATTAGACCTTCCCAAAAATCCTACATCTTTTTACAATTTGTGCTCAGCGATCCACATTTGCCCTATTGCTTTCTTGGAAAGTTTAAAACTTTAATTTAAAAATCATCTCCATGGCAGTGAAAATGTCATCTGCCTTCTTAGCTGGCTAAAGAAGAGGTTTTTTTGTACAGAGTAGACTGTCATTGCCCTAATGAGCTTCATCAGCTGGGCATGATTTAATTAATTGAGTGAGTTAATCTATGAAAAAGATAGCTAATGTGAGTTTAATGTCCATAGCTACTAAAATCTAATGGTTTCCATGACACTTTCAGGAGGACCCCCTCACATTCATCTGACCTTTATTGCTTTTTGTACTGTCTTTATATTGTTTGAACAGGCTTACACAGTGAACACACTGTTATACATTAAACAGCAAATAAAGTTTATACAGTAGCTGTAGAGCAAGCAGTGACAACATTGCTCTTCTGGGCACAGCAGCATGCCAGCACAAGAGAGCAGAAATAACACTGAGTGCTCCTGGGTCCCAATGGCTCTGGTGTTTCTTGCTGTTTCCCAAGGTTCATGCCAGAAATAAAGGGCAAAGGGATTTTCACAGAGCCTCTCTAGGAAAAGGCTGGTAGGATGTAGCAAATATCTCCTTCCTCTGCTTTCCTGATTCAGTGTCCTTCACAGCAAAGCCAACAGCAGCATGGCTCCAAATTCAGACATATCAAATAAAGTTGTTTCCTTCATAAATCCTGACAAGTTATAGTCCTAGTTGCATGTGACAGATGCAAAATTTCTTCTTGAAACATCTTTTCTAAATTGCACTTCATGCTTGAAAATCAACCTCTCCTTTGAAGCTGTGTCACTTTTATTCTCTTCCCCATGTCTGATTACTAGAAAGAGAATACCTCAGGCTGTTACCTTTCCAAATATAGAGAAATAGTAGGATTAATTAAAGTAATGATTACAAAGTTGAATACATACAAAGTACCATATGTAGTACTTTGAATTAACTTAATGACAGACACTAAGCTGATCCCAAATAGCAAATCGTGCCTATTTTATTTTCTATCTGTGTTGAGATAGAAAATTTCTTTGTTCTATCAAACTAGAGTGTTGAACGACTTCCTAGTTTGTGGTTTTGAGATTAATTAAGCCTTTAGATCAAAGATATCGTGATGAGATGGTCTTCAGTTAAGGCTAAATAGGAAACCTCTAAGTGGTATATTGATAAATGAAGATGTTTAGTACACTGAATATTGCTAGAGTTACTTAGTCTGACTATGCCCACTCTAAAACACCCCTAAGAATTTTGTTTCCTATAGCCCATAGGGCTCAGCATGATGGACACCTCAAGAAAACAGCCCAGAGTTCACAGAGAGCAAAACTATGTGCAAGGTCTGGTAAAGACTCTTGGAGACCAGCTGAGAGCGGGCATGGTAGCTGCTAGTTATGGTACTTATTGGTACTTACTGGTAAAGAACACAGTGCAGTGTAAAGAGCTTTATATCAGATACTCTGTTGGGAGAACACAGAGTGGTTAATTAGAGCGATCCAGTATGCGACTGGATGTCCATGTGCAGGAATTATTGTGAGTTCAGCTGTCTTAACAAAGTGATCTACCACACACAGCCGTGTATTTCCAGTCCTGCCCACTGCGTTACAATGCTTGCTGCTTTGGTGATCTCAGTGTGCCTGTCAGCCCCTCTGGAGCCCAGGCTGGCATTGCCCCTGGGAGCCAAAAGCCATGCTGCTATGAAAACGAGTAAATCAACAGAATGCGAGGGACACACGCTTTTTTTGCCTGCGCTTTGGACATACATTTTTACCCCTTCAGACCCAAGGGGTTTTTTTACCCTTTGAAGATTTCACTTGCTTTTCTTTGTGATTACTGACCGCACTGGTGATTGCTTCTTTTTATTTCCAAACTCTTTGCAAGCTCTGACCTTTTCTATTGTCTCCTATTTGGTAAGAAGGGGTCAACTCCCACTTTTTATTCACCTGTTATAATAATTTCAATTTGTACTGCCAGACAGTTACTTTATTTCTCACCCCTTATTCACTGATTCACAAACTTATTTTAAGATAACATCTCTAATTATTCCTTAAAAATCTCTCTTGAACACAACCTCCCCCAAACACTACTATTTTACAATTACACTACTGCTTGGAGTGATGAAGGAGTTAAGCAGGGGGATTTATAGTTTTCCACAGTGGAGAAGGAATTATCAGGCTCTGTTCTGTAAGAAGAGAGGGAAATTGTCTTATTTCAGTTGGGGTATAATGGCTCCTTAAATATGACCACTCCGGGGAAAATGCTGAAAGAATTATTCACCCTGCTTCTCCCCACCAGTTACGGAAGATGCAGAAGTTACACCTTTGAGGGAATTGTAAACCTTGATGTCACAGCACAAGGGAAGAAATACCCCCAGAAGAAAAAGCATCCATTCCATAGATGCCATCCAGTAATTTCATGCCATGTACTTGAAGTAAAACTAGGGAAGAAGAATTTCTCCCTTTCAGAGTAGCCCTTTAGAGGCAAAAGGGCTTTTTCCAGGAGTGAGTAGCGTGTTGCCCTTGTAGTATTGTATGAAAAACAAGAGACCAGACTACATTTGTATTGTTAAGGCATTTGTCCTCTTCTGGCCTCTAGTGTATGTAAACATAGCAACCAATAAAAATTTGCATTCCATTGATTTTTTTTTCTGTTTTTTTATAGCATGTAATTCCAAAGGGCCTTCTATTCCTCCTACATTTTTGTTTCTGTAAGATAAACAAGAGATTTACTATGTCTATGGGATTTCACCACCCAGGCAGGCAGCCACTCAGTGCTTATGAGGCTAACTATAATATTTACTTAGTTTGGTCTTCGTTTGGGCTTTAACTGAAATTTTGACATGATCCTGGGTAATTTTATAATGAAATTCTTTGTTCATGAGACCTTTGAGGAACAGTGGAAAATGAAGCTTAATGAAGAAAAAAAGGAATCATTAGGAAATATTCAATGAACCTCTGTTTAACCGGGTTTGTTTTAGGGTTTTCTTGACCACAGAAATCTTACTTCTGTAATGGCACATTTATCCTGTAACCAGATGGCTGGATTCACCAAGCAGTACTCATAATTACTGGCGCTCTGAAAGTTTTACTAGCTAATAATATTTCTGGTGAAAGGCATGGAAAATGATTTTCTTTAAGTCTGCAGTTTTAGGAAAGCAAGTTTTCTAAATTGTTTTTCTAGTTGTTTCTGTAATTGCGCTGAGGCCCTTGCAGGAGTTTCAGATCAGTTCCAGATCAAGCTGTCTCATTTTTGGAAACATGTAGAAACTAATAAACCCTCTCTTTTTGTGGTACAACTGAGTATTCTTCCCCTGAATCCTTACAACATGTTGTTCAATGGCTGAATCAGAGAGCTGGCTCATGCTTAGCTTTTATCTAATTTACTTTCCTTCTTTAATAGCACATGTAGTGCAAGAGATATGGATGTAGATGGGAAAGCAACAAGTTCTCAGAATTTTATTTAAGATGGTTGGGGTTTTTTTGGTATGGAGTTGTTGATATCATCCAACTAATTTAAAAGTTATGAGAGGACTTTCACACAACCTACTCCCCACCTAAAACCCTTACAGGCTACCAAAAATTCTCAAACCAAACAGCCTGCAAGATGGGAAATTAAATTGTTTGGAACTGATGCTCTCAGAGAGAAGAAATCCTGATACTATTCTCACTTTCACATCCATATGCACACGTGGGCCTCAGCAAGGAAATCTGCATCTCAATATTGACCTAAAGCCATCTGCTCTTTTGGGGGCCTGGTTCTTCCATATGAACTGCTCTATTAGGGTCAGCTTGACCACTTTCTGGACTTCCATGAGACTTTTACAGCACTTCAGATATTGATTTTTTTAGGTCTTAAGGTGAATGTCCAAGCTTGCAGAGTGTTCCTCACAGAACAGAATAGATAGTGCTCAGTTTTGGGCACTTCATTCTTGAGTAAGAGTTGAACAAAGGGTTAAGTAAATGCACTGTACATAAGCAAGTGCCACAGACCCTGCAGAGATTTGGAAGGAATGGCTGTATTCCTAAATTAGACAGAGGTTGTGGTTCAGTGCCATATTTAAATGCTAAAATCAATCCTACCTGCAGTACACACATTCAATGCAGCTGGCTACAGGTCCCGTTAACATCCACACAGCATGTGGGCATGCAAAATTTTGATGTAAATGTGATGTACTTGCCTAATGACTCACAGATTTACAAATAAGGACTAACAATTTTCATGGAAAACATTAACAGAGCTAGCAGGAGTTAACAGTCTTAAAAGACTAAAAACCTGATGTACCCCTTTAATACTGCCTGTGCTGGCTCATCTTCAAAGAAACATAACTGGCAAAAACATCCATGTGATTGTGCGTGTAATAGATATTGGCTAAGCCAGCAGTTCTCCCAAGGGCCCATGAGAAATTCTTTGCTTGAATTCTCAGTCATCAAGGAGCTCCAGATTTACCAGAAATAATGCATGCCAAGTAGGGTAGCTGTTCCTGGTTCTCTAACCAAGGAAGTCAAGGGCATTGGCCTTCTCCACAATCTTCTAGAATTCCTTTAATGCATAGACCTGAGATCCCCAGATGCATCTTTTTCCTTGCAAGGCACTTGCAAAAGTGATATTTTAGTAAACTGGAAGGCACTTAAACCCCACAAAAGAAAAAAAGAGGGGGTTGAAGAGACCTAGAGCAGAAAAAGAATCCAACATAACAAGATGTTGTAGTACATTTTTAATATATGATCTTATGTTAGCCAAGGGCAAGTCATGGTGGTTTTCTTTCAGATTTTTTGTTAGTTATTTATGGTTCTTATTTCAATAGGTACATTTGAGACAAATCGAGAGAGTTCACAGTAACTTTGAAGTGCAATATGTTGCTTTTCAAACATGACAGCTTGCTGCCTGTAACATTCCCCATGGCTTCTCAAAAGCCTTAATTTTGCTGAATGTCAGGTCAGACTGTTTGGAAATACAAAAGAAAAACACTGCTCAGATAATCTCCATCCTCACTAGGGCTGACTGTGGGGAGTTTTAGGTCAGGACTCCTGAGACTCCAGCTACAGTACTGCTGTCTCTAAACAATTCAGAAATGCATTTTTTCTCAGGTAGGGCCTTGACACCAAAAGTGTCAGAGGAAGATGACTAGTGAAGGCACAGAGAGACCTGTCTGTTAAAATCTGTGCAAAATGGAGGTCAAACATTGCAAAGTTAATGCAGTCTAGTTTTACCCCTCATTGTGCATCCCGTATCCCCAGTATTCCAGTAGGGGTAGATGATACTTTTTTAGTTTACAAAGGAAGTCATCAAGGATCAAAATGCATATCCTTGAGATTTTAACTAGTTAGCTGTAGGTGCTGTGCTGATGGAGCATGAGATGAGGCTAGTTATCCCTGATAACACCAGGCCACAACACATGGGCAGTCCACTCACTGTGCTGGCTCCACGTTCCTCTCTCTTGGGTCAGTATGTCTGAAGTATGAGGGCCATTGGTATGTTGAAGTGGACGAGGATTTCTTCTACTCTTCAAAGAGATTTTGCTCTCCCACTTCTCTTCTTTCTGTGTTGCTCCTGAAAACATGAAGTTTCTCCGTCTGCTGGAGTTATCTTGGCTCAGGGTGATGTGTTTTCCTCTTGGTAGAATTTCAGTTTCAGCCAGAGCTGATTCAGGCTATCTAGAGCTGGGCCAAGGTGTTCCCTTTGGTTTGCAGGCAGACTTTCTGAACATCTGTAACACTTTCATTTTTTCTGTTAAATCATCATGTTCTTGCTGTACTCCCCCTAGCTCCATGGTGGAGCTAAAATAACTCAGCAAATCAGCTCAATATTCCTGTTCTCTTCCAAACCTTTAAGTGCCTTTCCAAAATCCATGTAAGTTTCCAACAAAGTCTTTGAACTTAACTGCTTATTTGAGAAATCACTGGTTTGCCTTTTAATTTTTTTTTTTTCAGTTGTTCTTATTTGCAGTTGCAGGGAAGTAACAAAAGCATAGCTGGGAACTATGCTCTCAGGAGAAATAACTTTTCCACTCTCAAAAACTGCATTTAACTCATTAGACACCAGGTGAACTTGCACTATTTTCCATAAGAAAAGCTCAGATAAGAGAATAATTAAGAATTTTTACAAAGATTTCTATTTCAGTTGTCTAGTATTTACTAGTAAACAATAAAACTGGGGTTTTTCCTGGGTTTCATTTTGCAGAATTGGGCAGAGGGGAAGGGAAGAAATGAGGCAATACGAACAGTTTCCTGTTTACTTTCATTCTTGCCTTCCCTTTAACGTGTCTCAAGTAGCTCACAGTTAACTGCTCCCCTAAGCCTCACCACTCCCAAAGCAGGGGAGCAATGACTGAGCAAGCTGTATTAGTGGCTGTGGATGAAGAGACTTGTAGCTTGGCAGCCCTGTGCAAAGCTAAAATCCTTGGCTTGTGTCCGACAGCAGACGTTTGCCCCTTCAAGCAATGCTGAAACAATTTTATTTTCCTAAGAGAACAAATGCGTTGGACAGGTATAGCTGACTCAGATTTTCCATGGAGCATTGCTAGTTTTCTTTCTTTAAAATCTGGAGATGGGGAATACAAGGGATGATTATAGAGAAAATATTTTGCATTAAGCAAGTCTAGGTCTGTGTGAATAGGTTGGCTAGAGGTTGTTTGGTTTTTGGTTTTTTTTTTCCTGTAGGACTGTGGAAAGGTCTGTGCTTGCTCACATGAAAGGCTTTATTATCTCTCACTGCAAAAATGCACACTATGGTTTTCTCTCCACCACATGACCTGCCAGGGCTCCCCCAAACCAAAACACGTTGCAGAAGGATTTAGCAGCTCTGACCTAGCCAGAAGCTAAAGCCCTGCAGCAGCGTCAGGGAGCCCCAGGCCCCCCTCAGTGGACTCTTTGATCCACCTCCTCCTAAGGAGGAGGGCAGAGCTGAGGCTGGAAACCCAGGGAGGGAGCAGCGTCCTGAGCTGTCCTGAGGCTCAGCTCAGGCTGTGTTGGAGGAGGGCCCTCCAGCTATCGATGCTGGGAGGACACTGTGCAGGAGCTCCTGACAGTTCATTAGCACCATCGAAGGTAGAACCATGGGTTCTACCCATCCATTAAATGGTGTTACCCATTGTGAGCCCCAGCTGAGGACTGGGTTCTGTGTATCTGCTGTTTGTGCAGAGGGGCTGGCAGAGGGGGCTGCAGGGCAGCCTCTGTGAGGAGAGGTCAGGGCTGTCCTGTGCTGGATGTGAGCAGTTCCAGCCCATTCCAGAGGGCTCCACCACACAACACAGCTCCAGGCAAGATGGTGGCACCTTTGGGGAATGCATCTGAGAAAAAGGAAAACATTTTGTGTAGCGGTTGTGAGAGGGAGGACTAAAATAAGAAGTGAGAGGGGCAGCCCCAGAGACATTCAGATCAACGCAGAAGAAGAGGCAGGTGGTGCTCCAGATTCAGGAGCAGAGATGGCCCTGCAGCCCCTGGAGAAGCCCTGGTGAGGGATCTGTGCCTCTGGGTGCAGCTTGTGGAGGACTGGTGGAGCAAAAACCCACGCTGCTCGGGGACCCTGTCCCTGAGCAAGTGGATGTGGGCAAGAAGGGAGCTGCAGCTTGTGGAGAGCTTGGCCTGGAGCAGGGTCCTGGCAGGACCTGCAACCCCATGGAAAGATGACCATGCTGAAGAAGTCTGTTCCTGAATGGATCCTGCAGGAAAGACCCATGCCAGAGCAGTTCCTGAAGGACTGTCAACTGTCATCATGCTGGAGCAGAGGAAAATCAGGAACAGGAAGGAGTGGCAGAGATGAAGCATTATAAACTGACCTCAACTCCCCCGCCCCTGTGTCTGCTTTCCTGCACCACTCAGAGAGAGGAGTAGAGGAATTAGAAGTGAAATTGAGCCTGGGAGAGGGAAGGGGTTGAAAGTAAGGTGTTTTCAACTATGTATTTACTACTATCCTACTATATTTTTAACTGCCAGTTAATGAAATTAACCTGCTGCAGCAAGCACCTTCGCATGGTGCTGTTGGTAATGTTGGCTTCTGCCTACTCAGCACTCAGGATGGTGCCCAAGTCACCCTTCTGCACCCTGAACAGCAGCTTAATGGAGAGAATCCTCTTGGAGGCACTCAGCAGCCTGAGCTTGCTGGAGTGAGTGGAGGTCAATATAATCAGCTGGCATGTGGACAACAGAGGCACGGCCTCCATCTGCAGCCACCGCTTTCTGGAACCAGAGGATGGATGGGTTTTGCCACATCCAGTTCTCCTAGGGATCCTATGCTTTACTGTGCATGCACAAGACCATTAAAGATGATAATTTGTGCAATGATGTGCAGCTTTCACTGACACAAAAGCTAAATTCTTGCCTTGCCAGAAATGTTGAGCCCCTTATTCTGGAGCAAATAGTGAGAAGTGCAGAAGGGAGCAAGGTTTGAAGCTGGTAGAAGGCAAATGTCAAACTAGAAGGAAGGATTATTCTTTATCAAGGAGCATCCACCATCTAAGGGAGTAAAGATATAACAGCTCTATGTCTCTGTTTCCCTTCTCCTGGAAAGACTTCAAAGATGAAGGAGACTTCTCCTGAGATCCATGGTGGAATGAGAGGGAGGGAAAGAGGACTTCCACAGCTGAAAGGGACAGACTTGTGGTTTGTGAAGCAAGGACAGGAAATGGGAGACACAGGAAGATTCTCAGCCAACAGCAGGAAGTTGTATCTGCATACAAAAAGCCCTGACGCCATGATAACTACACAGAAAATGTATATCTGTTGAAGATCCCACGGCTGCCTGCTTGGGCTGAGTAATTTTATAAAAATGGCCTATAATGTTTGTACTCAAATGTCTGTTTTGAAGTAAAGAAGAATTTGACAGAAGATTTTTTTTTAATTATTATTTTTTAGTATTATTATGCATCTGATCAGTTCTAGTCCTACTTTGCAAAGAAATTCCTGGGATGTGCATGAGCTCTCCTCTCTGCACTGGAGAGCATCAGTGCTCTGGCCTAGTCTTCTTTAGCAGCTGGGTTCACAATTTTCCCCAGGAAGAGCACTCCATCAGTGGTTTTGTCAATAATCATCATCACAAAGGCCCTGTTGAAGGTGATGCGAGGAGGAGGAGGAAGCACTAGACGCAATGGTGTTATTTCTATAACAGTCACTGCAGCAGCCTCTGTGCCATTCTCCCTAACATCCACCGTGGCCTTGTGAATTGCCTGAAAGGAAAACAGACATTATAGTCTAGGAGCAGAAGAGAGAGAAGCAGCTGGGGGAAAATTTACTTGCTTTAACATTGTGAGAGGGTAATTCTTAAAAGAAAGCACCGAATGAATGTAGAACTGGTGTGAAAGATATACTAGTGTCCAGCCTTCAGGAAAAGTTTTCTTCAACAGTCAGTCAAACATGCCTGCTTGCAGAGGCTGAGCAAAATAGGGGATATTTATTATTCTGTTGTTTCTCAGAGTAAGATTTTGCCTTTAATACTGAACACATAAGAAGGAATGTTTCATTTTGCATCAATTTCTGTGTAAGCAAAATAATTCTCTCTGCAAAAACAATGGTGACAAGTTTTATAGAGTTTCTTTCTGTAACACAGGCCAAGGATAAGATTTTTCAGGGCTTTCTGTGTTAGGTACAGCAAATTTGTGTTTAGGAATTCACATGAGCTGTTTCATTGGGTTTGGACAGCCCTCTGTTTTCTTACTTCATGATCTGCAACACATCAAAAATTTCCTCTCGTGAGTCTCTGCTTACCCTTCACCAATTTACTTGGCTTTCCAGGTATCAGTCTCATATCTACATTCCAGGTGTTTCCACATGACATAGGGAGGAATGTGAGGAATCACAAATAATATATGATGGAAGGACCTCTAGAGGCTATCGAATGCCACCAACCCCCCCTGCACTCTGTCACCTCTAACACCTCTGATGAGGCTACTCAGGATCTAATCCAGTCAGGATTTGAGTATTTCCAAGGACAGAAATTTCATAAGGAACTCATACTAGTTTTTGATCGCCTTCACGATGATTTTTTTTTACATAATACCCAACCAGAATATCCCATTTTCTGTCTTCTCTGTGTTGCCCCTTGATGTACCACAGTTCATCCACAAGAATAGTCTATGTCCATCTTGTCTGCACCTTTCTAAGAAAAATCTGTAGGCAGTGCTAAGAATCCTCACTTCACCCTCCCTTCCGACTGGCAGCTCCGGCTCTCCCAGCCTCTCCTCATACATCCAGTTCTCCAGCCACGCAGCCATCCTGCTCACCCTCTGCTGGACTCACTCTGCCCCAGGGTGCCCACAAGTCCCTTGTATTCAGGAGTCCCAGACTGGATGTGTTGAGCTCCAGAGGTAGTCTCACAAGTGAAGGATAGAGGGAAGGCTCACCTCCCTTATGACACAAGGCATATACTCCTTGGGACTCTAGAGAAAGGGATATACTCCTTGGGACTCATTTTGTTTATCTGTTTACTCATTTCTTGTTTGTGAATTGGGGCTATCCCTGTCCCACAAGTCTGCTGTCCGTATAAATTCTGAAGTGCTCAGACAATGTAATAATGGAAAGTATATACACAGTATAAGAATGACTATTCCCAGACTGATGCCATAACTGTGATTCTTGTCATGCATTACTTCTTTAACACCAGCTTTTTGTGAAATTATTCCTGTTACGCCTTCCAGTTGTCTTCTTCTTCAGAGACTTTCAGCTATGTTTGTAGGATCACTGTGCAGTAAACAATTTAGTATTCAACTGTAGGAACAACAGCCATTTAATGCCTAACCTTTTCCTTCCTTTACTACCATCATTAAGCAATTACTACACTCCAAGGGTAGGATCAGCCTATTGGTAGGATTAAATCTGTGCATGAACAAGGCAGAAAAATCTCTTGATTACCATCCCTTCTTGCATACTTACTTTGGAAATCTTCAGAAGATGATTTTTTGCCAGTCCAGAGAGATCAGCCTGATCACTGAACACCTCTGTCACACCCATTTTCTTAAACAGGCTCTGAACATCATAGGAAGCGGAGACTGAGAATTTTGGAAGATCCAAGTAGATTTTTCTTTTCAAAAATAAATAAAAATATGAGTTTGTTGATCCCTTGAAGCAATATCTTTGCAGGTATATATCCATCCCAGAGACCCATGGAGCTAAGGCTTGGCTTTCTAAGACAGTAATAAATCTCATGTTAGAGAAGCAGAAACTGCCGTACCTGTCCCACCAGCCACAGTCTGATGTGTGGTGCAGGGGTAGAGTGATGGTTTATGAAAGTAACTGACTGGGAAGTATCATCTAGACTGAAAAAAAATTAAATTGTATTTTCTTTTTAATTGGATTCCTCCTACTGAAGGCAGATTCCTGAGGGCAGTCTACCCATATGCAGGATCCTCACAACTGGGAGCTGTGACTGGGGGAGCTGAGAGGGTTCCCCTTTGGTATGAAATCATATGATAGCTTGTCTGAGTTAAAGAAGCTGAGTAGTGCTTGTTCCTCAAAGTTATACTTAGCAACTTCTCATGGTATCCTAAGCTTTACCTTTCCCGGATGAGTGGTTTTAGCCTGTTCAATATTTAAACAAAGCCACAATTAAAGTATTACCTTTGTTTGAGTGATCTCAACCAGTTGGACACTGTTTCTTTTAGCAGAGCATCTTCCACCTGTTTCATTGTCCCTTCATCAGGCAGAATAAACAATGAAGTAACATTTCCTTTGTATGGGATTTCTACTACCCAGCAAGACAACTCCTCATCCCTGTGGACATTAAAGTGCTGGTTTTGATGCATCATTTCAACCCTAACAGAATTCTTGGCATCCAAAAAGAAGTCATCATCTCTTGTACTGAGGCTGCTGAAAGGTCTTTCCCAGGTGCCTTTGAAAAAAAGAATGAGTATAGAATTGAAAAAAAAGGACTAATAAAAGCATGTCACATTAATTGATGTTTAAAATAATATATTTGTACTGTAGAAACAGCAACAAGCCTACGTCAGTTTTAGGATGCTTGTTTCCCGGTCATGGAAAGAAGCTTCACCTCTTTTCAATGGTTTTAATAAAAATCACACGAGAATAGTATAGGTTGAGGCTTGCAGCAGAAAACAGAGCCTTTGCCTGTTCAGATAATGGTAAATCTTTCACAGACTCCAACTATACAAGCTTCAATCTTATTCCTTTCATGCAAGTGTCATCTGTGTTTCACCATGTCTTGCACAGCCAAACACCTGTGCCTTTCAACAAATGATCATAAGTTGTGAATATTTTCAGCTCTGAATCTGGTTTAAAATTTATGTGACATTGATCAGTACTTCTGCTGGTCCTTTTATTTTTTCATTTCTTTTTAAAATTTCTCATATAGAAAATGATTCTTCTTACCTGTCTTTCAAATATTTTCCTGCATAATTTAAAAATAGAAAGATGTGCTTTAAATTAGATTATAGGATGTGTTCACAATGTGAAAAAGTTTAGTTTCTTAGAACTTTCAGAGCTTATTTGTATAGCTGCTACCCACGTCTGTCACTCACCTTTAAAGAAAATGTAGTTAATGAGAACCATCACGGTTCCCTCATCAAGACTCTTGACTAAATCAACGATTTTGCCATGTGTTTTTGTTTCCACATACTTATTGATTTCCCTTGTAGCCTCTGGTGGATTCTGGAAGTTGCTAGAGACAGTTTCAGTATAGTAAAAATTTGTGACACGATCCAAAAAGTTTTGAAGCAGTTCCACCCGGTTATCTACAAACAGGGCATTGCCCATGTTCAATTGGACTTCTCGCTGAGGATCATTCAGCAGCTGGAGGATACGCTGAAACCCCTCGTGAATCTGCTGCTCCTCCATCTGTGTCAGGTTGAAGGCAAGGCCTTTGTACAGCTCTCTGAGTGTGTTTGCTCTGGCCCCCAGGCTGAGCATTGTAAAGGCAGTGGAGATACTCAAGGGAGAGAAGAAAATGTTCCTGTTGCCCGATTCATCTCTGATCTGCTTGTAAAGATTAAATGCAAAGTCAGCATTGCTGGGGGCTAGCTTGACATGAGCCAGGTTTTCGCCAGCAGCCTGGGACTGGTCTTCTGGGGGATGATGTATTTGTTGTTCTTGCTGTTGACCCTGGACTTGAAGTCCAAGAAGCAACAAACACAAATACAATGTAGACTTCATTGTCCTGAATAGTTCTGTTAAGAAAAAATAGAGCAACTTTTAGATCTAGAGAAGTTTTTCTTTACTGGATAAAAAGGTTTTGTGTCCTAGATACTGATTTTTGGATGTCAGTCATTAGAACTACTATTCTTCTTGGAAATACTCTTCTACCTGGCCTCTGGGCAGTCTGTTTCTAGTCAGTTCTCTTAGTCTGTGACCAAGGAGCAAAAGAAATAAGACAATAATGTAGCATTGCCAGGGAAGAATCAGCTTACCTGAGGTATTATGTGTGGAATAATTCTTGCTTCTGGCCAGCATGGCCTTAGAGCATTTCTAAATGCCTTGGGCTAAATAGCTGAGTTCATGTATTGGCACCCATCTATCTGGTAAGTGCTTGGCAGAGGGACCAACTTTTGCTGATATATCTCTGTGGTACCCATGGTCTTGTTAGGACTTTGGTTTTCAAGAACTGCAGAGATAGTCAGTTATAGCAGTGTATAAAATCCACCTAAATGCTCAGCTCTTAAACTGTTTATATATTTCTGCCTCTTATATAACAGCTCTGACTCAAGATGTATATTATTTCCAGATTTTACCTTAAGTGTTTCAGCAAATGGAGGCTAAATTGAGAAAGTTTATAAGACACTCTATATTGTACATAAGCTATCCATAAAGTTGCAAAGCTCAAGACTCAAGAGCTTAGGAAAAGCTACAGTGGAATCTGCCTTGCTCTGTATATGTAATTTGACCTTTCCTTTTCCTTTAACTGACATAAGCAAATTTTGCATAACCCCACAGTCCCTCTTCTGGAATTTTGGGGGAAGAACCCTGCAACGTATTGGAGAAGGATGCTCTCCATATAGTGCTTCACCTAAATTATCTCAAATGACAGAAACTCAAACCTGTGAAGAAAGCAGTGACCCTCAGGGAAATAGAGTCAGTCTGCATACTCATAGCAACTGTATACTCATTCTGGAGAATGAGATTCTGCCCAGAATCTGCCTCAGGCTGCTAGGTTCAGGTCTTGCACCAGACTTATTATGGGGAGTTGTTATTTCCAGATTTCCCTTTTCTGGATATCCATTATGAAAAACTGGAGATACAAGCTGTTGAAGTGCTGAGTATGGGAGCTATTATCAGCATGTCTAAAATGCTGGGTACAAACACTGACTCAGGAAAAAAAGGCATTCTAGCTCTTGATAATTAATTTTGTTCTGGGAACAACTTGTTTCATAATTCCCCAAACCTGCCTTTGAGAGATCTCATCCAGGCTACTTGACTGCAAGAGGACTGGTCTTTAAGCACACTAGACAGAAATGAAGCTACTCTCATTAGCCCTACATCAGCCTGGAATAATTGGGACATTGAGATTTCAACTAAATTTGTTCTTCTAGGAGCAGAGACAAGGTTTTGTTCTTCATCTTTGTATTGCTTGTTGGGTATTCATTTTGGACCTCATATCCCTGTCATCCTGTCACTATAGTTAGGAGCTGGATCACTGAATGAATTCTGCCTCAAACATCCAGAACATCCTTCCAGAAGCTAATATAATTTCCAATTACTGTACAAAACAAATTAATCTCAGCAGTAAATAGCAGGCATCACACAGAGCATAAATTCAAAGACTTCTAAGAAAGTATAATATGGTACTTACTGTGCTGGACTTCTCTTTCACAGTGCTTCTTTGCTCCTATTAATTTTCTTCCTATTATTAGTATTCCTAGTATTTACTTCACTGGTAAAGATTAAACAGGGCAAATAAGAATTATTTGCAAAGCAAAGAGTGAGTAAACTGTTTTTTTCTGGATATCAAATATTTAAAGTCTTCTTCCCAGCACACAGCCAGAATGATGCCAGCACCTAGGGCTCTAAAGGGAGAGAAAGACCAGGGACTTTGCAGACTCAAAGTAAACTGTAAGTAAAAGATCTATACCAATAACTGTGGTAAATGAGTTCCAGAAAACAGAACATGAGAAGAACTGGAAAGCTAAGAAAGGCCAAAACCCAGGATCCCCTGTCTCGCTGAACTTTCTACAAAGGATACCCTAATGCAACAATGCCGTCTAACTGAGTACCCAAGGCAGCAGCAAGTTGTTCAGGCACAGCTCCACCCTGCCCTAAATAGCATTATTTGATGGGCTCAGAACACTGGTTAACTTTTTGAGGGACCTTTGATGAGTATTGGAAACTATTAAAGTGGAAAGCAAAGCATAGCATGCCTTGAAAAATAACCAAAATAAGAAAACAAATGGAAGAAGGAAATAGGCAAACTTTTCCACAGCAAAATGTTAACTTGGGAGAAAAGATCTCAACCCTTTGTGCCGTCTGTGCATAAGATAAGCATGAATTACATACATATCATACATATCTTACACTGGGATCCCTCTCAGAGGAAGCTGAAACATAATTTAGCTGTTTAGGAGATTATTTAAGGATGAAGTGCATGGCACTTATCCTAATTAGCAATGACTAATTATTTCCGTTGAATGTACATGATTTCGCCGCAGGTAAACTTACAATTTATCTACACACAGGAATGAACCATCATTGTTATTGCTATGTAACTGCTCTCTCTTACAAGACAGAGGCAGGGTTGGTCAATTAAATATATTCCTACAGAGAGGGGCTTTTCCATATTATGTGCAAGTACTCAGAAAATTTATTGCAGTGTTTTGTGAAATGACCAAGTCTCAGGAGTAGCAAGTGTGCTGTTGCTTAACTCTAGCAAAGACAAGATATTTTTCTCAAGCCTAGGCCTGCCTACATAGATAGCATTAATCTTTCAGGTCAGTCCTAATGCTTGGCCAACCATCTGAAGGGTGCCACTGTTTCTTGAGATGAATTTCTGGGAACAGCTAGCTGCTGCGGTGATTCCCCTCCTTTCTCCCAGGAGATGCAGCAGCACTCAACATGTCAGGGAGGGAGTGGAAAGTTGCTTCTGTCCCTGCTCACAACTCTCAGGCACCAGATCCTCAGACCCTGGCCCAAATGTCTTCCTGGACAAGGTTAAGACCAGCAGTTCCAGCAGACCCACAAATGAACATTTTCAAAGAATCAACTTCCCAGCAATTCCAGACAGATCAGCATGGTTGATGAATCCATTAGTCACACCCAGTCCTTTCAAAATCTCCCTTAGGTCATAGGTGCCAGAAATAGAGGCTCTTGGATAATGTATGTTGCTTCTGTTGAAGGCAATGGAAAATGAGGGTGAGTCACCACACATAGGTATCACCTGCATGTCAGCTAGGTGGCAAGAATGTGAAAACACAGGGAGAGGAAAACAGTTTGTTTCTTCACTGCACATTCCTGTTGCTGAAAATGACTGTGCCCCCAGAACACAGGGAAATGCAAGGCCAAACTAGAAATTTGGTGTAGTTTTGCAAAAGGAGACGCATCCAGGGGAATTGCACATAAGAGAGTGTGGAGTTCCTGGATGCTTTGAGATAAGTGGTGACTGGGACAGAGGGATTCTTGCTCCAGGAACCAGGGGAGTCATATAAAGGACTGACAAACATGGCCTGATAATGGTCTATATGGAAGGAATTAAGGAATAATTTTGTTATCTCTCTCCCTACTCTCTGCCAGTGACTCTGCCCAGTTGTGCAATGTGTCTTGGTTCCTCCTTATAGGAGCAGTTTCATCCCATGTCATTAACTTATTTCCGTTGCTGCTTGGTCATCAGATCATCATATTGCAGTTGCTGCTTGGTCATCTGATTATCATATGCTGGCTTTGCAAGTTACATTTGAGGGCTTTCCAGGGCAAAGGATTTCTGACTGTAAAATCAAAAGATCAGCAAGATAATTGTGTACACTGTATGATAAATCCTCATGCAGCTTTTTCTTGTTTTCCTGCAAAGATGTATCATTCGAGGTATGTCTACAAAAATTCATCTAAATGGACTTCTTGACATAAAATGACTCCACTAAAATTGGGAGATTGGTATCATTGCAAAACTGGTGTAAGTAGAATAAAAATCATCTCCTTTCAGTAATTTTATTTTTTTCTGTAAAGGGCATATCAAATATACTCTCCATGACTTACAAATATTTCATCCTTTTCTCCTCAAATAATGAAAGTGCTTTAGGCTCCCATTTCAAAAACTAGCATGATTAACAGAAAGAAAAAAAAAGCTGAAGGCTAACCAAAAGTCTGTGACGGAACAGGGAATAGAAACTAGACGTTTCCTACTTTGTTGTCAGCTTCTTTCACCAATGCAATAGGAATTTTTGAATTGAATTTTCATATAAACTCATAATCTGCTAGAAGAAAGCTGTATAAGAAGAACGAAATACTCTATGTTTTTTCCTTCTGTAATATATTCCAGAAGAAAATAACCTTTTATTGTCGAGCGTGATTCCTTTCCTCGTAACAGACATTTTACCTCAGATGATTTTTTCATCAGTGTTCAGAAAAATAATATTTTATATTTTCTGCTTTGTCCATACTTAATCTCCTAGCACTGAACGAAAAAGTGCATACCAGCACTTAAGGGCATACAAGCATTTAAGGCCTGATGTGAATTCCACTGGAGTCAATCAGCCAGCATTGTAATGTTCAACATGGGTAATCTGTCACTGACAGCTCATCTCAGATTTTCCTGATATATCTTCCATTGAGTTCCCAGCTGAAGACAGTAGAGTTGTATACCTATCTGGCACTACCAAAGCTTTTTAAAACTCATTGTTAGAAGTTTTGTAGAAAACACTCCAATAAAATGGGTGAAAATAATTGATAGTAGGTAGAATTCAAGATCAAAATTTTTCTCTCAAAATGTATCTTAGCTTGAATTTCTCTTTTCAAAAGATACGTCAAGCTCAAGTAGTTAAGACTACAGACCAAACCCCTGAATAAATGACAACGGTACAAGAACTTTGAGATGGTATGTGTAACTCCCAGAATTAAAATAAATGACAGAAAATGAAAATTGTTGTGCCCTCATGAGTGCCAGTAAGATTAAAGGACACCTCTTCCAGCACCTGAGCCTGACTGGTGGCTCCAGAGACCAGAGAGAACAGAGCAAAAGTGTAAGAGAAGCTGACTAGGGAGAAGAAAACACTCTTGCCAGGTTCTCAGGCAGTCAGTTGCCTGTAAAACCGTAAGGAAGAGTGCATGTTTCTGAGGACTATCCATTGGCAGCACCCAAAGGGATTTCCATTGTGGCCCTGCTGTGGAGCTTAGATTTCTTACTCTGCTTGTGGCCACTGAGCTGTCAACAGTTAAGGACAACAGGCTCACATGCAGCATTTCACGCAGTCATGGATAAAGAAAAAGTAAAATTGTAAATAGATTTCATATCTGGATTTCATATCATGCCAAAAACAACTCCTAAATTAATCCATCTGGCCCTTTGAGAACTTCTGTAGTTATTGCTTTATCAGGTTATAGCCACATTCATCATTCTGATTTGTCAGTAAAATAACTTCTAAAAAATTCTAGCAATCAAAAAATACGAGATTTCCTTTGGTCTGGTACTGTCTTTGAGAATGAATCGATCACCTGGGATTTGGTCATATCTCTCTGGCTCAGCGCTAACTTGGCAGTAGTATTACTGCAGTCATGCTCTGCTTTAACATCACTGCCAGGTCTGAGGAGCAGGGAGCTGTGCTCTTTATCACCTCCATCTCTGCCTGCTCTCTCTGCCTGCCTCTGCACCACTGTTGGAAGGGTAGCTGCATGATCTTGGCCTTGGGTGCTGAGCCTCTCTCAACAAGGGGTCCACCTGCCAAGGGAGACTCTCCCATGGCCTTTTCCTGCCGGCTCATTCCAGTTTGCAGTGTCAGGCCACACTTAGCAAGCAGCCGGGTCATTGAACTAGTGACAGACTTTCTGGATCATAACAAAACTCTTGGTTTCAGTATTTTTAAGTAGGAAAGGGGATATAGATGATGGACAATGCCTATGCTTCCACAGTAAGTTGTATCACATTTTAAATTGCATTTGAGTTCATTTATGTTACAGTGTAATAGAATTAAACTTTCATATTTTATGCTTCACAGTAGTTTCTATGTGCTCAGCTTTGAAGTGTTTCTGGTATCATCAAATCATTGTGGTATCATTTAAGGAACAGCACAAATCCTTAAAGAGGAGCAGCCTTTTGAAAATAAGCATTCACATTTACTGTGAAAATAAGCATACACAATTACAGCAAATGCACAGGACTAACAAGGAGAGACCACCCAAACACATCTGTGGTGAGTGCGTGGGGGTCTCACAGTCTGATTTGAAGTAGTTTTGAAGGGCATTGATTTAACTGCCTGGTCTTACTCCACATCAAGGTCTCCAGTTCCCTCATTTCTGAGAAATAGTTGTGAAAGCCTATCAGTATCACCTGGAACATAGTGTTATTCTGTTGCCAGCAGAGGGGGAGCTTATAGGGCTGAGTGATGGAGAGACACTTTCCCACTCCTCCGTTGTTCACTCTGGCTCCATTTGTCCCAGTACACAGAGCGGTTCTGGGAAACAGACCTGGCCATCAGCCTTCAGACATTCACATTCTGTACTTTTAGTACAGTTTCAGACACATGCCATTATATGATTCTTCCAAACAAGTGCTAAGCATGTGTTTGGAGTTAGCACAGGCCAAGGGACTCTTCCAGTAAGTAGATGGGATGACTTGCAGGGTCAGAGTTTAGCAATGTGGGTATGACCTGTGATAAGCCGGTTGACCTCATGGCTAGAGAAGAGATCTTAGAGAACTTTATTTACCAGCACAGATGTAAACTCTGGAGATAGGATTCATGTCAGTGTTTGTTTTTCCCCCTTCCACGTGTTCATATCCTATCCCTTTCAAACATCCACTTACAAGAGACTTCCATTTACAAGAAATACAAGATTAAATCTGTAATGCAATGGCAGTAGAAACTTCTGGATACCTAGCCAACTGAAATGTTTCCCAGCACTGCTTGCACATAGGATGTTTGTATAGAGTTTGTTAGGTTAATGGCCGGCTCAAATAAGCCAACACGATGTGGGTGGATGCCATCGGCTTGAATGTCCTAAAAGAGAGTATGGATTAAGACTTGACCTTCAAAGAAAGTGCCCAGGCCTGATCTAAGGTCCTTGACTCTCCCAGTGTGTAATTTGCACCTAAGCCTCCCTTTTACTGGAAACCTTACCAATGTCAGAAGCCAACCTGTAGTTTGCAGAGAATTCATTTGGATTTATCTACTCAAATTTTATTTACTTACAGTGTTTTAACTGAGTCTTTCAGCTGGATATTACCTTGCTTTTGAAACATGGAATGATCACTAAAAGGCTAATTTATCAAATTCTCCACAATTCACTAATAGGTATATCTCAGTGGTTATTTTCTATGGAAGAATGAAACAAAAAGAATGTTTCTAAGAATAACTGCACTCTTTCCTGATTTCTTTGGGGAAAAAAAAAAAAAACAAACCAAAAAAAAAAAAAACAACAACAAAAAAACCCCCGAAAAACCCCACAACACCCTGTTAGTAACTCTTGGGTTATAATTTTAATCACAGTGGACAATAATTCCATAAAATGCAATTCTAATCAATAAGACCAGCCACTGACCAGTCATTTTTCAGTTGGGTTTACAATTTTCCCCATGAACAGGATGCTCTGAGTGTACTGATCAATGATCAACAGCAAGAATGGATGATTGAATCTAACAATGGGAGGAGCAGAATGAGGAAGATAATCTATGCTGCTGGCTGCTGCAGCCTCTGTGCCATTCTCATGAATCTTCAGCAGGGCCTTGTGTGTAGCCTACAATAAAACACAGCAAGAATTAATGTATGTTGAAGATGTGGTGTGAAATTGCTCAAAATAACACAAATTTAATTCAACTACTGCCTTTCACAAAAATTGCTGTTAAGCCAGGAACCAGGAAGAAGGGTGCTACAGCCCATTGTGGGTTTTTTAGCAATGTTGTCTCAAAAAGCAAATATTCACACACTCAGTGTTCCTCACCACAAGTGTATCAATGCAGCCCTTAGCAACTGCACACCTTGTGGAATTAACTGAAAGTAAAATAGCCAAGCAAATTCACAGGGAATGTCAAGGGAAAGGGAAGGGAAATGGGGCTCCAGAGCTGCTCTGTAAGCATATTCCTAACAGCACATGCCTTACAGTTTAGCCAGGTAGAAATTCAATCTTGATGCCAAATTTTTTGTTAAATTATTGTTGGGCATTTTCTTTTTCTTTGGCATAATCTTTTTCTTTTACTAGCCCCAAAATGTTAGAAAATTGTAAGTGCTGTTTTCAGAATGGCTGTAAAAATGCTAGTTTTCCTCCTCACATTATTTTCAGTGATAAATGGGATAAATGGGATGTTTTCCTCAAATCTGGTCCATTTTATGTTGTTAGCACTCAACAGAGCCTTCAATGGTAACAGCAGTTTCTAAATCCTTTAAAATTATAGAATGCATGTTAGAAAAATGCCATTTTTTTGGTGTCTTTGCTGATGCAAGACATGCACAACACAGTTACTCACAGGCACTTCTTTTACATGCAGAAAATATGCTGTGTTTATTTTCCTGGTTAAATGCTAAACACACCCTTCCATCTACCCTACACCTTTGGTTGTCAGACAAATGAAAATATCCTTTTCTCCAGATCTTGGAGAAGTCTAAGGGAGTTTAAAGGGACTTTATCAGGTAAATATTCTATTTCAGAGTATCAGCCAGCCCTAGCAATAAATAAAATTTCACAGGTGACCTTGGGGAAAGGTGACTGGCTGTTAAGGAATCCACACATGGCTGTTTCTGCTGATAAACTTACTTTTGAAACCTTCACATCACGGTTTCCTGTGATTCCAGACAGATCAGCCCGATTGGAAAACACATCAGTTACACCCAGATTCATTAAGATCCTCTTTAGGTCATAGGTGCCTGAAATGGATAGTTTTGGAATATGCAATTCCATCCTCCTGCCAATTCAAAAGTAAAATATGGTAATTATTGCAATCAGAGCATGCTTTGGACTGAAGATTCCTAATTGATGGTGGTTGTCATGTGCTAAAATGCTGGCCTTTTCATCTAAAACACATGGCAAGAAAAAGAAGATAGGAAGATGCTGGTCTGGAGGATAGGAAAGTATGGAAGGAGAAAGACATCAGTTCGTATTTCTTGTATGATTCTGCAACACAGCCACTTTATGAGACAGTAAACAGTAGTCCTGCCAGCACTTTTGGGATAAAGTTTGCTTTCTTTTTCTAACCTTGAAGGTTCTGCTTTTGGAATTTACACTCCATTCCCTCTGAGGGATCTGATTGCTATGTCACAGTATTACCATTCTTAAAATATTTTGCTTGAGACAAGGGAAATGGAGACACTTAATATCAACTAAAAAATATATGGGGGAAATAAAATTAAATTTCTCACATCAGAGATCTCTTCTCTCATCACAAGGCAATGCTGATTTTAATTTTTGCTGTAAGTATCAAATCATTTGTTCTGATTGTTTATAGTTATTCTGTTGTTTAAACTTCCCATCAAGAATACAAGATAGTAACTGTAAAACCTGACCATAGTTTTCAGACTTTGGATTCTGACTACCTCGAATCATCAAATCAAAATACTGTATTTACCGTCTTTGAAGAGATCTTTCCCGTTTAGAAACAGTGTTTTTTGTCAGGGCATGTTCCAGCAGTTTCAGCTTTCCTTTGTTGGGCAGGATAAACAATGCTGCAACATCTCCCTTGTAAGGAATCTGCACCACCTCACAAGACTGCTTCCTGTCAGAGAATGCTTTGTAAAATCCATCTCGAATCATCATCTCCACTTCAACTGAGGTCTTTGCATTCACATGGAAATAGTCCTTGTGAGTCCCCTCAATATTGAAAGGATTTTCCCAGTAGGCTCAAAACCAAGGGAGAAAGAATGGAATTGAATACTTATTTCAGTGAGGATATAGTAATACAGTCCAGACAAATGTGCAATAAATAAAACAATGTCTGAAGATGTACACTTATACTTGAAGATAAAAAGTATTCCAAGTTTATATCTTATTCTCTGTAACAATTAAATATCACAGGTTAAATTTTGTATGGACTAGTACACCATCTTTCTAAGTCAGATAAATTAAATGAAGTAATTTCAGCATATTACCTTCTGTTTTATTTAAAGAAAATGAAAACTGACCAGAATCCAGGGATTTGCTGTCTGTTTTCAGAATATTGCTTGTAAAGCAAGTTTCACAGTGGATGTCTGATTTTTAAAAGGTAGAATGTTATGCTCCTCACGTGTTCTTTTGTATGTTTTTCATCTTGTAGCACTAAGGAAAAGCTTACATACTAGAGAAACACAAAGTTATGGACATGAAATAACTGCAGTATGGTAAATGGAATAGTGCCTCAAGGTCTTTAGTCTTCAAAACGGCTTGCTCTTGATGTTTATTCAATCGAATTTTCTATGATATTTCATTTTGTAATAAAAGAAGGTCATTCACTAAACAAATAGACAACGATAACAGCTAGCCATTCTGCAAGTATGCTTTTCTGGCTTTTTTTTTTTTTAATGTTGAATAGAAATAGCTTAATTTGAAAAATAAATAATAGAATGTAAACTCCACAGTTCTGATTACTTTATAAGTAACTTTTATAAGTAAACTTCTATAAGTTTAAGCTTTCTCCTCTGCCCTCCAGAAAAGAAATGTATTCTGGTATGCTACTCAGACTAGGGAACCTGAGACTAGGGCACTCAAACTTATCAAGATTTTGCTGAAAGTTCATAATTTCCAAATATTTTCCAATTATTCCTTTCTGGGTGGGAAATTACATGTATGTCCTGCGTGCTGTTACAAATGAACACCCAAGAAGAAGTTAATAATTTCCAAAGCAATACATTCAAATACCCCTTGGGACACGTGTAAAATGATGGCAAGGTATAGAACGCTGGGACTCCAACTTCAGAGGTACTTATCCTTTTGATAGTTATGGACTGTAAGTAAATTAAAGTTTTTTGGCAATTTTTGTTAATCATCATTTTCAGAATTTAGTTTTCTACTTCACACATACAATGCGAAAACATTTTAATTTTTAAAATAATTAGTAGATGAGGTTTGACAGGATAATTTAACAATGCACAATCTGTTGTGCTCTAACAATTCCCTGAACCTGAATATTGCAACTTTTATGCTTCAAAGTCTAAATATATGCTAGAAAAATTTAAATGTGGGAGATGTTTCAGAGTTGAAAACTTCCAATTTTTTTCATGATAGTCTCATCTAAACACATTCATTTAAAAATTATTCAGAAATAACTTGGTGTACTTGTTTTACTTCAGGTGAAACAGCACCAAATAGATGCAGTGAGTAGCATCTATGCAACTTACCTTTGAAAAAAATGTAGTTAACGATTACCATCAGAGTGTTTGGATCAAGGTCCTCAAGTATTTGGTTTATATTCCCATGGGTTTTATTCTTTACATATTTGTTGATCTCTTTTTTAGCTTCAGTGGGATTCTGGAAGCTACTAGAGACAGTGTTTCCCCTGTACCATTTTTTGATATCCTTCAGAAACCTTTTCGTTGGCCTCAGGCGTTTGTCCATGAACAGGGTGTTCCCCATGCTCAGCTGCACCTGGCTACCAGGACGGCTCAGCAAGAGCAGGAGTTGATGAAATCCATGGTGTATCTCCTCCTTCTGGATGTTGGTGAGGTTAAAGGCCAGCCCTTCCAGCACCTGATCCTGGCTAGTGCCTCGGGAGCCCAGGGCCAGAAGGGCAAGGGCAGCAGAGATGCTCACTGGGGAAAAGAAAATATTCTTGCCAGGTTCTTGAGTAATTGCTTGCCTGTAAAACTGAAAGGCAAAGTCTGTATTGCTTGAGACTATCCTTTGGCAGGACTCAAGAGGATCTCCCTCATGGGAATGCTGCTCCTGCAGGTCAGCTGTCTCCGGCTGGTCAATGTGATGAGCAGTCTGGGTCAGGCTGTGGACATTGAGGTGGAGCATGGCCACCAGAAAGCACAGTGGGAGCATGGCCTCCATCATTCTTCACAGATACTGCGTGGACAAAGCATAAAAGGTCTTTGATGCTGGAGGTTGGCTGTATCGACATCTCATTTTTTATTGCTACTGCCTTCAAGTGGAAATTGCTGTTATCTCCTGACCTCCTCCTTTGCTATGGAAGTGTTTTTTAAATCCTTGTGCTTCTGAATTTACCTTTAATTCCTATCCATTGCTGCCTACTTCAGTTCTACTTTACTCCAGCTACAAAAGTTCCTTGTTAGTGGGGAAAGAAACACGTGAGTATTAAAGTAGAAAAAGAGTTCAAGGGAGAGAAGTGAAAAGGCACCTTTTTATTCTCTTTTTTTTTTAAATGGCAAAGCAACACATTAGGAGCATTCTGATTAATTCTTTTGTGCTTATCTCTTAAGACCTCCGAGGATTATTATGCTATTAGGGTTTGAATGAGGTTTGTGTTAAATGACAGTGGTAGAGCAATATATCAAAGGGAAACAATATGAGATTGCAGAATTCAAAAGTGCTGTTTTCTCTTATTCCTGACTCATTTTACCATACAAATTGACTAATAATAAGAGCTGGTAATTCTTTTTTTTTTGCTTCGATACCTGATTAAATTAGAATATGTTTGTCTATTTTAAATGGCCACTCATGCGTCACTTGTCTTCCAGATGGGTTCCTTCTTGTATGTGTTCCACATCTGGTTATGGGAAGGTGAGACCACTGGTGTGGACTTGCCCTCTCCTGTCTTTCCGAGCTTCATATTAGCAGGAAAGTATCCTTTTGTAAGGTAAATATGCCTAAGGCCAGAGTAGTGTGCAGCAACAGGATGGGATCAGGGCATCTTGGACATTTGTAGTGACTGTGGCCGCTTTATGCCTTTACTTTGTTTTTTCACTGCTTTCTCTTTTACCAGTTAGACTGAAAACATGCTGGGATAATTTGTCTAAGATGCTTAATCCATCAGAAAACAAGAGCTATTCCCATTAAAAATATGGTATTAGTGACTGGAAAAGCTCCAAATAGCCTTCACCTAATGTCCTACTTGAAACAGAACTGCTTCAGGCAGAAGATCGCATGCTACCTGCTTACCCCGCAGTCAGTGGTAAAGGCACTCAAAGACATGGGTTCAGCAGAGCAGATGAGATGTTTACTGGGATTTTCTCCACCCTGGGACAGCACTCTGACTACTAAGATTTGGGTGAAAAGCAGCCAGCTTGTATTTCTGCAGCTTTCCTCTGTGTGGTTGGGGTAAACTGGAATTTACAGAGGACATTGGCATAGCAAAATCAGTTTGTGAATTTTGGCTGGGCCATCTTAGTGTAAGCAAGACATTTACTTGTTCACTTCAGTTTTGATTATTTGATCATAAGCTTTAGGGAAAATTAGTAACAATAAATAAAATTGACAGTTGAAAAGTCTGAATACTTCTGTTATTGAAGAATATTTGTTCTAGATGTTTTTGAGCTATTTGGGATAAATATTCAGAGCAGAGTTATACTCTGTGGAGCTGCTATAATGAATCACCAGAACTTGCTATTCAGTATTTCTTGAAATTAATTTCAGCTGTCATTTGAGTACTTGGAAACTAGGTTTCACCCTTCAAAGCAGATGTGCTTTATGACTCACTTAGCTGAATACCATACAGCTGGGTCAAAATAATTAAGGTAAAGATAACTGGGTACTTACTTTACATTCAGAAGGCTCTTGCTCTCAGTGGGCTGTGCTGCTACTTGCTGCTTTACTCGTACTGCTGTTTTCCTCTGTGAAACATTACATGGCTTCAGATACATATTACCTAGAAGCACAAAGCTGAATGCTGATGAAGCCAGTGTTCTTGGACCTCATATGCATATGTCCACATCTCTTCACTCCAAACAGAACAAAGACCACAGGGCCCAGGCTGGTCAGTAGAGCAGAGTGTTATATCCCAAAGGGTACAGCACTCTAAGCAAATATTTATTGGAAATGGTGTTTTGGTGTCAAGAGCAGCTACTCTGCCCTATGTGCCACATGAGATGAATATAACTCTTTATCTGGAGACATAGTTTTGCCCAACACTAAGCTCTGAAGGCCAGGGTGAGGGAGCTACAAGGAGCAATGCTTGTCCTCAGTCATGCTGGCTGGACTCTAGTACACCTCACTGGACTCCACTCATTTGTCAATATCTCATCTTTTATTTCTACATAGTAGAAACTGCACAGGTCATTACTGCAGCCAATGAGTCCTCTTGGACTCATAAATAAATAAATAAAGAGGGTACCTCATTCAGTCTTGTAGGAATGGTGAATTTTAGGTCTGTGGTAAGTCATTGGATGGTCTCCTCACAATCAAATGATTCTTTCTGTATCTCTGCTAAGGACCACCTAGCCTATCAAGATCTGAAAAGTACTTGATTAAGCACTTGAAAAGGCTGTATAAAATATGTGCCATCAGTGTAAGTGCCCAAAGACAGTACTGAACAAATGCAACTGCTGTAATGTATACAACCTAGCCTCAAATACATCAAACAATAGCAAATGATGGAAGAGAGTAACCCAGGAATATTAACCAGGAGTAAATCGAGGCAGTCTCAAACATTTTATAACAATCCCATCTTCCTGGGAAGATTCTCAGGAATCTTCCAAAGGAAGCTGAAGATAGGTGCTGGGACGCGGGTTTACCACCATTCACGAATGAATGAGATGTTCAGATGCATGATTTGATCAGCCAGCCAGGAGAATGCCTGTTTAGTCTCTCTATGCCTCTGCTACACTTTGCAGGGTTTGGTTTGTTACTGTCTGCCCATCTAGGGACAGCACAATCCCCTTGATACTGTAGAACCAGGGAGATGTAAAACTGTGTGAGCACAGCAGTTCCCAGTCCCCAGCTATGCTCCTTTCAGAGGTCATTCTTCACCTGCTGGGGTCCATGGCCTTGGTCAAGCAGATAGGTTGCCTGCATGGTATTTGCAGACTCCACATCTTTTTTTTTTTTTTTTTTTTTTTTTGAATACAGCTTAGCTCTGCATGTTCACCTTAGATATAGCCAAAGTTTGCCGTTAAGTATTTTGATTTTGACTTTGTATTTTTTCTTATTAGAGTACCAATTGCTGCTTTCCCTTGGAGCACTTGTCAGGAGAGGCTTGATGGAATAGCCTGTTTTATTTTTTTTGCCAGCCACAAAACCTTTGCATTTAAATTGAATGAATGTATAAGCCAGAATGTCTGATGGCACAAGAGCAGTCTTTCAGGGAAAGCAAGAGAGGTGCTCATGGTGCTCCAAGACAGTCAGGCTGTTGGTGGTTTTGGGCACTTCTTTAGTCACAGAGGTGAGCAGTTTAAATATTTCACTTCTGTTAAACATTACATGGATTTAAAAAAACCTGTTGAGGACACAGATAAATGGTGATTAGGAGAAGGTAGGAGTCAGTGCTTGCTGGGCCAGCTGTCTTTAATGTTTGTTATCCCCAAATATGCACAATAGCCATCTGCAGACACACACTGAAGGGGAGAGGGTCCATGGCCATGAGCAGCTGTACTACCACATACACCTCCCTAGCTTATTGCCAGCTGGTGACACAAGTGCTGAGGCATCTCCTGAAGTGTGTTGTGGCCTGCACTGGGGCTTTTTAGATTTCTGATCATGCAGCTTGGGCACCTGCTTCAACATGGTACTGAGAAGAGCAGATCAGAAGAGCTAGTTAACGCGTAACTTGGTTTTTTTCCCCACAAATGAACTTGGCAGCAGTTCAGAAACTCTCCTACATTCAGAGGTTTTCTCTGAGCCTTGGTTTGGTCACAACAGAAGAGGAATCCTGGGCAGTGGATCTCCCTGTGCAGCTGCAGGGCCAGCTGAAGCAGAGAGTAGCAGGAGAGAGACAGTGCTGTAAAGAATTATATGCAACCATTGGGGCTAATTCTGGATTCCCTCAATGACTCTGAGGTGCACCAAAACATGCTTCAGAACAGTGAGAAAACTGTACTGAAGACACAAACACAATTGTTTTGCTGTTCAGACATTCATTTGTATTAGCCTCTTGTTGAAATTCAGCATGGATTGATTTTTGAAACACTTTCAAAATCTGCTTCTCTTTCCTCATTTATCCTTCTTGTCATGAGGTGGTGGCTTGAAAATGAGGTTCATCACCCTGCCAGGGAGGTCAGCAGAGGTTCTCCAAGACAGCAGCTGGTCCACCCCAGGGTCTGCTTCTGGAGACAGGAATGTGAAGGCATGCCTACACAGCTACTTTGTTTTACACCTTAGTTCCTTCTTAAAAATGTGACTGTATTCCTACTATTTATTCAAAATGCTTCTTTTAAAAGCTACCTAGCTCCTTTCATCAGCAAATACTCAGCATGCCTTGTCTGCAGCTCCAACCATGCCCTGCTGAATGCAATGCAGACCATCACTCTATAGAAACATTTTCTCAGGCTGTTACAAAACTCTCCTGTAATTCTGGGCACTCTGAAAGAAAAGTAATGGCACTGCCTCAAAGCAGCAAAATGTCAGCCTTGGCTGGGGAAGGACCTGGAAAAAGTATTTGCAGGGCAGTTTCAGCCACCCCACTCTAGATCTATAATATCCACCTGACAGAATACATATCTGGTGTGGGTGTGAAACCCTCTCTGCTGGCTGGCCCAAGGCTGTCTTCGTGTCCTGTCCGTACAGACAGTGCTTGCATTACCAAAATTCACCATTGCTTATCCTGGCCCTGGGCTCCAGCTGAGAGGATGCAGTGACTGTGGGGGAGCTGAGGGGTGCTGGCTTTGGGGCAGCAGTCAGAGATAGGCTGAAGAACTCACCCAAAGGATGTCTTGGAGGCATGCATAGTTGCACTCAGATTTTCCTTTTGATTTCTATTCTTGCAACAGGACTGAAGGGTCTGCCCACGCCTGGTTTTGCAGCCAGCAGGGAAGGAAGGTGGATGCATGGAAGGTAAGCCACACTGTTCTGCCATGGCTCACATAAGAACATTTCCTGCATTTGTTTTCCCACAAATATTTTCTCAGCTCTGTTATCCCATTTGACAGAACCCATGTGCTCGTTTTTACTGTAGATGGAGTTTAATGCCAGGACCTTTTTTCTCTAATGAGTCTTTAATAATTTGCATAATTTGAGAGGTAAACAAATCCATGTCAAACAATGATAAGAGAAGCTACAGAGTATGAATGGTGTTGTCAAATTATCCAAAAGGAACATAGATCTGTGATTCACATGTCAGTCAAACATAATATAGCAGGAGTTCAGTTTCTGACTGCAATTCAAATCATTATTTCAGGATAATGAATTTTGTATTTAATAATTTTAAAATGTGTTCAAGATTTTCTCTGGTTTTCTTTTAATATTTGTCTATGTAAAAAGGTGTCTCAGAGAAGCACAGTGAGAAACACAACTCAGTTATAAAGAGATGTGAAAAATTGTTGTGTCACCATTTTCATAATTCAAAGCCTTGAAAATAATATTTCAGAATTAACGCGTCAGGAAAGAAAGGAGCTGAACCCGTTTTGTTTCATTCATTAAACTCTCAAAACCTTCTTTTTTATGTATTGTATTTATTGATTCTGGGAAGAACCAGAATTTATGAGTCAAATACACAGTTTTCTGTGTTGTGTGGAAAGTGAACTGCTTAAATCTGGAAACGGATCTCTTGAATCCCTTTTATGGACCAAACAAAAAAATGTCCTAATAATCAGTCTGCACTTCATGAAT
Organism: Brachypodius melanocephalos; assembly: GCA_013398615.1. Classification (NCBI taxonomy): domain Eukaryota; kingdom Metazoa; phylum Chordata; class Aves; order Passeriformes; family Pycnonotidae; genus Brachypodius; species Brachypodius melanocephalos. The sequence goes on from VZSR01000520.1 coordinate 35,350,158, forward strand.
ACATTTGGCAGATGTTTGAAATAAATGTTAAGGTGTTTGATATTTGCTGTCCAAGTCATGTTTTTTTTTTTTATCCAAGAGCCCTGTCGTTACTAAAAGAATGTAATTTTAAAACTCCAACTTTGAAAACGCTAGTTGTGCTAGTGGAAAGTTTGTCCATGAAAGTGTTACTGGTCCTAAGTAGTTATGTATTTTTTTGTTTGTTTGTTGGTTTGTTTTTTTTTAGTAGTAATAATGATTGTCTTACAAGAGACTTTAAAACCAGCATAAGACATAAAAGCACAGGCTCTGGATGCACTGAAATGTCTGTCAGTGATTTACTTCATTTTACTTGTTAACACACTTGTGAAAGAAACATAATTTTGCTCTTATTTCTAATACAAACACAGGTCGTGTGCAAAGTCATTCCGAGCTGATGTTTTGTGTTTATCCTCTCAAGAGAGACAACCACGTTGATTTTTGCCATTGATACTAAAGAAAAGTCTCCCCTCGTGTTTTCACTTGGCTTGGACTGTCAGCATTGCTGAATTTCTGTGAACAGTTACACAGTAGCTGTTCAATGAGCTGTGCCTAACAAAGTAATAAGGTTTAATTAGCTCAGCTTAATCTGACAGTGTGCTGCTGGCACATTATCTGTTTGTACAGCTGGCTAGTGATGCATGTATGCATATGAAATAAAGACCACTGCTTGAAATTGTTCTTTGCTTCTAGTATTGTGTAATTGAATTTCAAGTTGTCTTCTCCTACAGACTCTGCTTCCCTCTGTACAATATAAAAACAGGTCTCAGTTAAGCAGATTGACATGTTCTTCAATTTGAGTTTTATAGAGGCTGCTTTCAAACTACATATTTCATGTTCTTATTGTTTAATCACAGCAAAAGCTTGGATCACACAAGAACCCAAAATCTGTGCAGTCAAGCCTGTAATCCTTAATATCTCCAACATGCAAAATCATTTCAGGGTGCAAAAGCTCTGAGTAGAGCACACAGGCTGCTTAAGGCAGCGTCAGGTCTGCACAAGGATAATAATGGATTGAAGTTTACAGCATCTTCTTTTATACTGTAAAAATAGGATTTATGCTTTTTTTTTTCAATGATGTTGATGTTTATCATGCCTTACATGGATTTACAAACTCAAAACTCTGAGCCGAGGTTTCATCAGTGTTTTTTGCTACAGACAGTTTAACCTCCAGCTGTAATCAATGATAACCACTGAGTAGTGAGAAGACAAGATTCAGCAGCCCTGGCTAGTGCAGCATCACTGTGCTTCCCAGCAAAATTCAGGAGGTCTTTGTGAACATCCTGCAAAGAAAGTGGGCAGTAAAAATGCAAAGGGAGGTTTCTGATGCAGTGGCTCCCTGGAGTGATTTCATCTGAGGAATCCCAGCCCAGGGGCTGGAAACAGATCTACCCAGTGGAGAGCAGGGAACTGGAAACTCCAGAAAGAAGCTGAAGTGAAAAAGTAAGGGAGATGTTCTGTTCTTCTCTGACAAAACACGTGTGTTCTTAGTAATAAAATCTTGTTCAACTTCTGTTCAGCTACATTGCCCAATGGTTTCTTACAGCAAACTTATAATCAATATAGCAGAGAAACATAAGCCCCTGAGATTATAATGGGACATTAAAATGTATTTCTAAAGCTGTCCTGCTATATAAAGTATTTTACTTTTTGTGAAAATATTGTCAAGAAGTGTCCCGGTGTATTTTCCCCACAGGTTTTGTGCCTGTGCAGCAGAATCTTAGAATCAAAATCTAGGATGGATAAACCTCCAGAGGCCATCTAGTCCAGCCCTTTGCACAAAACATCAGGTTTCTCATGTACATGTCTCCAAGCATAGGTATTTTGCAACCTCTCTGGACCACATCTTCCAGTGCTTAACCACTGCATGGTAAAAGCATGTTCCTTTTTAGAATTTTCTACATTCAGTTCTGTTCTCTGATCTTCATCTCTTTGTCATGATCCAGGAACTTCTGGGCTGTCATTTGCAAAGAAGCCATTGCATTTTCTCAGGTGGACCATGCTTAGCATTAATTGAGAGAAAACTTCCATGGATCTTCTGCTCTTCCATTTATCTCAGGGGACGTCTTTGTGAAGCCAAATCTGCATGGATGCTTTACCCTCCCTACCCCAGGAGGTCCTCACAAAAAGCCTCAAAGGAGAAAATTAAATGTTCATGTCACCTGCTATTGCCTAGATCTTCTTGTAAAGACAAAATGTAAAATAAGCATTGCTGGTGCCTAGAGTCAAGTTTTAACTACACTGCTGCTTTCCAGGAGATATAGGTAATTTACAGCTCTTGAGAGGTGTTATTCAGTGGAGTGATCAGTTAATTTATGAGAATGAAACCCAGTCACACAGTGGGCTTTTTAATTGTTGGCTGTCATTTACAAGATAGTGAGGAAGGGAATTAACATCTGAGTGAGAAAGTCAAAAATATTTGTTACAGAGGTTAGGCTTATACTAGCTCAGATCTGTGAACTCAAAGACCAGAGTAAAACCAATGAGGAATAAAAATGCAGTTTTAATTACTGTCTTTGAAGTAGTTTCTAAAGAAAGATTAGAACACCCAAAAAATCCAGAGAGCACCAAAAATAATTCCTCATTTTTTTCCACAGAAATGAGTTACAAGACTTAGATCTCGGTGGTCAGTTGTGTTGCCAGGCTCTGTGAATACTGAAGTGTTTAGAGAGGCTGTTTTCACCATAAACTTCTCTTGACCTTTCATCATCTTCCCCCACCCAAATTCTACCTCCATCCAGAGCAGACATGTCACATCCAACTGGAGTGCCTTGGAAAGAAAATGTAGCTGGGCTTCTTGGGGGGATCAAGGGAAGAACATTTTGAGAATCAATGTCAGTAAGAAAAAACTAGATAAAACAGATCTTGCTTTTGAATCTAGAAATAGAAGATATAGAATATCTAGATCTAGATAGAATTCTAGATCTAGAATAGAAGATATATCTGACTGTTCTTATTGCCTCTCAACTAGCTTGCTCTTTTAATTTTACTGTGTTGAATTAAATTAAGATGTATATCTGTGGTGCTTTCATCTGCACAGCAATACAAATACAGCAAAAATACACCTTTTAAAGAAATAAGAATTAAAACTGTGTGTTTGCCCCAGCTGTGTTTTTTGACTCCTCTTTTTCTTAATTTCTTCTTAGTAAAGAAACGGAATTATTTCTTTAGGGGACCCCCATGTTGCGCTACCCAAAAACTGGCCAAAAAAGTGAGTCATCTCAGATTGGAATGGGTCTGAGTATTTGTGATTCATAGCAGTGTATTGAATGAGTTGGAGCATGAATTCAAGACTGGGTTTAGCCCTAGCATACCAGATGTACAAAATCAAAAAGAGAGAGTGAGCCATCACCACACTAAGCATGGCAGGGAGCAGCCTTTGAGCAGATGCTGGCATTTAGAACTGATGTAAATGTCTCAGGAAAGAAACTGCTGCACTGCTTGGCAAATGCTCCATGTCTTGGTGCAGGGAGAGCCCCTTGTACTCCCAAAATAAGGAAGAAGGAGCAAGAAGTGTTTGTGGCACATCGGCTCTCAGCTCCTACATGTGACCTTGCCTTTGGGAAAAAAGGTCAAAAAGCCATCACCAAAGACTCAAGGACATGTGAGAGTCAAAAGCCTAAAGCCTTATATATGCTCTGAAGTACATAAAAGACTATGCCAATGAAAGTGTCACAAAATGACACTGGTGTGGAAAGCTAACACAAGGGCAGAATGTTTATTCTGAGTGTTTCCAAGTTTTAAAGCCTTAAAGGTCCTATGCTTTTCTTTGCAGAGGAGTGATGTCCTTGAGCAGCACTATCAAACCCACCCTTAAGAAACTTTACCATGGGTTACAGGCAACATGAGCTCTAACATATCTTATCTCATGTTCACACCTCTTGCAAGATGCCCCCTTAGCCAAGGTGTCCTCTCTGCCCTTTCTTTTATTGCTTGCACTTCACACTGAAGGCAACCGAATGAGACTGTAAAAACAATCCTGGAGGCTGTAAATAATCTTCTGAGGGAGATTACTTCCTTTTCATCTTTTCTCAATGCAGGCAGCTAGTGGTTTATGTTCTTTTAGAGGTATTGTGATAAAAGTCTAAGATGTGCTTTTCAGTTAACACAAAACAATTCTAGGTCCATTTAAACTGGAGAAATCTCATAAGCCATGTCAAAGTCAGCTACTCAGAGGGAATGAGAGATCTGAAGAATAGATTGGAAGCCCAACAGCCTCAGAGCACGCTTTGCTTATAGAGTCATCAAGTTCCTATTGATTTGTAAACCTATTTCTTTCCCAGCCCTTTTTCCCAGATGAAGCAACAAAAAATGACCAAACCATATTGTATTTGAAGAAGAGAAATATGTCTCTTTTCCGAGGCTTCACAGGAGTCAAATAACCACAGATATTTTTTTGTGTCCTGGCTAAATGACAGAGCACAAGCCAGGAATCTAATATATAGAAGAACTACTGAGTTAGTATTATGGCTTCCCATTAAGAAGGCCTGGAAACATTTGAGTGAAATGCATTTGTTTGCTTTGTTCTTACTTTCACCTTTTGCAGTCTCCTAGTAGCCAGTGCTACAACTAAAAACACCCCATTCCAGAAGCCAGGTTATCTAGCTCTGTTTCAGCCCCTCTAATACTTCAAGCCTATTAACTATCTCTTGGAATTCATCTACATGCCACAACAGGTCATCAACCCGTGCGCTCTTTGTGCAGACATCAGGCTTTTCTCCAGTGGAAGCATCTGGACATCCATTGCAAGGTACCACCTGTACTGACACCCCCTTCCTTGCCAGTCCCACCTGGGTGCAAGCACCAGGCTTCTCAGGGCTGTCTCAGTGGACACACTGGTTTTGGCTCTGAGCAAGAGCCCACCTTTACAGCATCTAACACTTACCTGAGCTGTGGATCTCCTCACAAATTGCAGCGCCCTCCCTGCATGCCCTGCCCATGCCAAGTGCTGCAGTGCGTCTGATGTGACACGCCCTGGTCACACACTCCAGAGCCATTTATATTTCCTGCAGATTCCCTGGTCCCCTCCTCACCAGACTGGCTCACAGGAGCTTATGGGGCTTGACAGGCCCTGGGCTGCTGCTCAGCTGAGCATGGGTAACTCTCATGCTGCAGGTAACTCATTCTGATATGCCGGGAGCATTTGAGGTTACCAATGCTCTTTGAAGGTTGTGGGACAGCACTGCTTTGAGGCATATACCTATCAATGGATTTCCTGAGCCTAGAGGTTACTGCAGTTGGCAGGTGATGGATGCTGGCTGTGAGGATCTTGACCATTGCACCTTCATAGCTGCCAACTTCCCAATGGCAATGGAAGCCACATTTTCAGCCTTCATTCATCACCAAGTTCTTTTAAAACTGAGAAATTCTCATAACATTTCCCAGGAATACCTGTTAATTACTAATTGTGTGAAAATTACTAGACTATAAGACAACAAAATTAAATACATCACAGAATCATAGAATGGTTTGGGTTAGAAGAGGCCTTGAAGATCATCTAGTTCCCAATCCATGTCATGGGCAAGGGCAATTTCCACCACAGCGGTTTTTCTCAGGGCCCCATCCAGCCAGGCCATTGACACTATCAGGGATGGGACATCCACAACTTGTCTGGGTAACCTGTTTCAACGCCTTACCACCCTCACAGTAAAATATTCCATTTTAATATCTAATTTAACCTACTCTCATTCCATTTGAAGTCATCCCCCCCTTGTCATGTCATTCCAGGCCCTCATAAAAAGTCCCTCTCCATCTTTCCTCTAGGGTCTCTTCAGGTACTACAAGGCTGCAATTAGGTAACCCCAAAGCCTTCTTTTCCCCAGGCTGAACAATTCCGGTTCTCGCAGCATTTCTTCATAGGAGAAGTGTTCCATCCTTACTCTGTGCATTTAACAGAGTATTAGTTGGCCTTTCCAGCAGAATATGTAATTTGTTGTCAGCCCATGAGATTTACAGCTGTTGTTTCTGTTATGTGCTTTTAGTTTCTCCCTAGTGGGTGCTCTGCAGCACTGGGAACAATGACAGACCTGTGCACTGGCACTAACCACTGGCTGTTGGAAATAGGTAATTTTCTTTTATACCACAAGCATCCTATTTCTCTCTCTGGCCCCACAACAATACACAGTTTCCTGCTTTTGCTTGTTCCTTCTTTTATGATCTTTAACACCACTCAAAATTGCTCCTGGTTTTGCTCCCAGAGTCTGCTGAACTTCACATAATCTGTAGATGACAGTTAAATCTATTTCCACCATGGGTTAGCCTGGGTTTCTGAGCTCATCATTTACGTTTTTAGTCTTTGTTTCACTTCTAGTTCCTAAATATGGCAACAAATACAGTTTACTGCTATTTCCACACTGCTTGTTTTCCTTTTCTCTTTGTTTCAGAGAGCCACTCAGTATGTGTTGTTCCAAAGTTCCTGCCATATTGGCAATCCTTTTTCTATGGCTGTTAACCTACAAGAGAAGACTGCTCTCAGCCTTTACAGAGACTGCTTTGATCCATATCATCCCAGATTTCCCTCGGGGTCTGCACAGGCAGTGCTGAGGCTGCAGCTCGTGCGTACACATGGTTTCCTGCCCTCCCACATCACATCTTGGGTAGACACCAGTGCAGGTGCATTAGGAGATGTCCTTTGCACTTTGTCCCTCATGTGGCTCACCACACCAGCTCCAGCCTCCAGCAATGCCCCTGCACTGAAATGGCCCATCACAGCACTTGCATGCAACAGCAGCAACTCTCAACTAGCTAGGATGAAAGTCCTTCCCTAATTATTCTTGGTCACAACACTCACAGCCAGAGAGCCAACCAAGAAACAAAAGAAGCAAAAAAGAAGCAGACTGTCCTGAGCAAACCATGACTGTAGTGGGTTTGTGACAACCTTAATGCTGACATTTTTGGTGTGGGATCATGCAATCCTTCTGTGTTCGTTATTTACTACACAAATTTGCTGCACATTTGAAGTGAGGGGTGTGCCCTGTTTTTTGCCAAAATAAAAAGAAAACCAAGGCAAGACGTGTATGGTTCCTACACCTGTCTGAAGATGATTCCTTACCAAGATGAGTTCTGGTCATCCAGTTCTTAAATCAGCTTCATTTTTGTCTATCCACTTTCAAATGAGTTGAGGCAAGGTGATTTCTCAAAGCGAGATGCGGTTGGCAAAATAGAATTTATGTATTTTTTTCCTACTGACAAACAGAGACTATTGATCTGAGGTCCATGAGGAACAACAAACATAGTCTCTTGATATTTGCCTACAGAGTTATTTGTCATTGCAAAACTGGACTTTGACAATTCATCCTGAGTTAGACTTGTGATTTGGCGAGAAGTTTTAAATGATCTTCTGTAGAGTAAATTTATCTATATTACACCGAGACCAAGTCCTTATATGTTTAGAGGCGTGAAGCCACCTACTTGTTACTAAATACAAACATACTAAATACAGTTATGAGAAACTTTTGTCATTGATTTATGTGATTTTGAGGAGGACTTTGAAAGTGAATATCAAGTGTTACCTGTCTGCAGAAAGACATGGAGTGTTTTTTCTATTCCATATTGATATTCTTGTGCTACAATTTACTCATATTGATGACACTGATTTAATGTGAAAGAAAATAAAGGTCCCCAAACTAAAAAAAAAATTGTGTTTTAGAAATATTCACCACAGTTTTTATGTTACATTTTCCACAGACAACTTAAGAAACTAAGGTCTAAAACATTATCATTTATATTTTTTTTTTCTACCAGTTTGAGATGTTCTGTAAGAAAAGACTTAGTCTATAATTTACATGTTTTCTTTGGATTTCAATATTTTAATAAGATGCACTAAAATGTTGATTTAAAAACTAAAGCAAAAGATAATATAATAATTTAAATATTTGCTGCTTTGTAAGTAAAGTTGTGTTTCTTTCATAACATGAAACTATCTAGTGTAGCTGGATTCAAGGAACTTTAAGTTAAGAAAAAGTACAAATATCAATTCCCAGTTTGTTTTTACTCTATAACAGTAATCCACTGCTAACATTTAAAAAAGTCACTTCTAAAATATTTTCTGCATTTTTAATATGTGTTTGTGATAGCTTAAACCACGTTAACAGTCCCTAGGAAAGCTTTGCTGTTCCTACTGAGGAAATGCAAACTTTCTGGAGTTAAAATTTTCATTCTTCCTTTTTTCTACCACAATCTGTCAAGTCTAGCTGGAAAGTGAATATTGAAGGTGGCATTGGTAGAAACAAGAAATGATGGTGACAACAAATCTATGAAAAGGAAAGTGGTGCTATGTCACGGACTCCTCCATCAGGCTTTTATCTCAAGGCATTAGCAACAATCATTACACTAGTAGGATAAAACAGAAGCCTTTTTTCTGCAATGGATTCCTTCCTTAGTAGGATTAAAATTATCTGTACAGCAAAAGCAGCCTTCTTCTCTCCACGCAGAGGGCTTCTGCCTGAGGAGGAGACAGAGGAAGGCAAACTAAAACAGCTGCACTCATCAGCCCTTTACTTTGGTGTTTCCTCCAGCCTCTGTCACTGATCCTGCAGTTTCATGCCATACTTGGTTCCAAAACCTAAAGAAATTGATGAAAATTCACTCCAATATTAAAAAAAATCTGCATCTAAGAGTAGTCATCAAGGGTTACTGGATTAAAACTTACAGGATTTACAACTTGCACCTCCTTTTTCCTGCTTTTCCTTCACATCCACACCCTGTGACTGTACAGCAATACCTAATCAATTGGAGACTTTGAACCAACTGAATACCCCACAGGAGCATGTCAGAAAGGACTTACAAAACTGCTGAAGAGTGACTTGTATTTCATGAACACTACATGCTATATTCAGGTGCAGGCTGTGGGAAATCCTAGTGACTTTTGGACAAGCAAAAATAGTTTTTTCTGTTTTAATGGGTTAATAAGGTTTCTGAGGATAATGGTTGAAAGATGAGCACTAGCACAGAGTGGTATGCATACATCAGTGTGTCACTGCATCACAGGAATTTAGCCACTGATGTGCATAAGGTTTGTCAATCAGTCATTTTTCTGAGGGTTTACAATTTTCCCAATGAAGAGGACAGTGTGGGTGAATTTATCCAGAATCATCAGGAGAAATGGTCTGTTGAATCTGACCCGAGGCGGGCGAGGAAAATCCCCAGATCTCCAGGTCACCTCCTTCACCGTGGCCCCGGCTGCCTCAGTGCCATTCTCATGAACATTCAGCATGGCTCTGTGGATCACCTGCAAGGAACAAAGCAAACAGACTCCAGTTGACAATCCAGCAACAAGACAGCAGCCTGCCACGGTCTTCCCTTTGGCCATCAAAGGGAGCCCTGCCTGGAGCAAGAGTGAGCAGCAGCAGCTTCTGGGAAGGTCATCACCCATTGCTCTGTCCCACCGCAGCACCAACAGCCATCACACCACTCAAGCCATCCTCCTTCCCTGCTTGTGCAGAGAGCAACCCTCAAACTGCAGGCAGCCAAAGACCACTCAAGATGACTGATGACAAGAAACTCTGGAAGCAAAGAAACCTGGTAATTTAGCCGAGACTCAATTTTGTCTTTGGCAGCTTCGTGTATTATTGTGAATTTACCCTGTCATCTAGCTGAAAAAAATAACATTTTGAGAACACTAGAAGGGCAGGAATAACAGCCCTTTGCCCTCTGTAGGAAGAATTAGAGGAAATTTTACCAAAACTAATGCACTACATTTAGATAATTTTGTTTAGTAGCCAAAAGAACATTTAATTATATGTATGTTTTCATCCTTGTCCTCCAACCATGCCTCTCTAACCTCTTGTAAGTATGTTGGCTTCAGGTTTATGAAAGACAGGGCTTTCTTTGCCTCCAGACTGGCAGTTATTGATAACTGAGTGATGCTTCGGAGAGACTGGGATAAGCTTTTCATGGGATATTAATGTCAGGTTCCTGGGAGCAGGCAAATCCTGTGGTTGCTTTCACATGCTGACTTACTTTTGAAACCGTCAGTCCAGGCTCCTCAGTAATCCCTGAGAGATCAGCTTGTTCAGTAAACAGATTGACCATACCCATCTGTTTAACTATATTTTTCACATCATAGGTACCAGAAATAGAAAATTTTGGAATGTGCAGATGTATTTTTCTGTAACAAACAACACAAATAGGAACAAATCATGATCTAGGCAACACTCCTCAGTGGCTTCAGTGTATTGACATTTCACGTTTGTCTTTCTAGATCTTTACAGCCCTCTCTCAGGGTTCAGATAGCACTTCTGATCAGGTGGAGGGTTGGAACAGAATCTCCTGCCTCTGCAGTGGGGTTCAAGGAGTGGTTGGAAGGCACAGCTATACCAACTCAGTGGCAAACAGAGCTACTACTGACAGGTAGGAGGGCTTTTTCAAAAAGATTGTAGCTAGCTGACCTAAGGCTGTTGAAATACACAACAGGGCCTTGGCCAGCACAGAAATAGCTGCAATAATGGTGAATTAATCCACTTTTACACAGAATGCCCTCAACAACCTAACAGCCCACTGCTACTCTACTGTAGTTTCCCAGTGCTTGTATGAAACAAGGGTCTCTTGACCTCATCATGGTGCTAAGTAATATTTAGTTGAACTAGGAACTTAACCCAAGATGAATCCAAAGTTCAACGACCTATTTGTTCACTAGCCACAGCTCTTTTTCATTTTCCAGCTACAAAAAGGGAAGTCCATCACAGAGGAACTATTAAGTGTACAGAGTTCAGTCAAAAACCCTGTACTTTAATGTTTTGTCTCAGTGACATAAACATGACTAATCTGTAACATGGTCACCTCTCACCTTAGCAAAAAAAAGCTTACCTGTCTTGGAGGGACTTTTCCCATTTAGTTACAGTTCTTTTCAAGAGGGCATCTTCTACCTGCTTCATCTTCCCTTCATCAGGCAAAACAAATAATGCTGCAACACCTCCATTGTAAGGTATCTGAACCAGCCAACAGGACAGCTCTTCATCAAAGTAATTTCTGTAGTAACCCTTTCGATACATCATGTCAACTTTTACAGATGTTTTCTGATCCACAAAAAAATCCTCCTGTTTTGTCTGTGCTGTACTGAAGGGTTTCTCCCAATGGGCTTATGACAAAAAGAAAATTTATTCAGTGGAATACAAAGAGGAATGGTCATAGTGAATAAAAGAGACCCAGTCCCACAGTCTTCCTTTCATTAGAGCAAATATTCTTTTCATGTTACTGTGCCCTCAAGTGTTACAGCATTGCGTCTTTTTTTTCAGTGCTTAAAGAAAAGTACACGCAGGTAATACTGGAAACTCAATCTATCACTACAGCATGAGTCTATGATCATATGACAAAATTAACCAAACTCAATGAAGATATTTTTTCTAGAATTTCATTAAAGCAGATGTTTTTACTGGCAACAAATATACATGGGCTTATAGCGATACTTTCCGGATACTGAACATGATTTTCTCTATTTAAAATATTTAAATTTTTTCTCTTTTCTTTCTCTGTAATAAGCATTAGCTTTGCACTCTTTAATAGATCTTACCTTTAAAGAAGACATAGTTAACAAGAACCATTGCAGTCAGAGGGTCAAGATTTTCCACTAGTTTAACAATTTTCCCATTTGTCTTTTCCTCAATATAACTGTTAATCTGACTCTCAGCACCAACAGAGTTGTTAAAGTCAGTAGAAAAGACTTCAGATTCATAAAAGCTTTTGACATCAGCCACGAACTTCTGTAATGGTTTCAGTGTCTCTTCTATAAAAAGGGCATTGCCCAGGCTCAGCTGGAACTCACTGTCTGAACGGTTCAGCCTGTGGAGGAGTTGGCAAAAACCTTCATGTATTTCCTGCTCCTGAGTCTTTTTCAGGTTAAAGGCAAGCCCTTCCAAAATCTGTGTCAATGTCACAGCCTTGGCACCAAGTGCCAGCATTGCAAAGGAAGCAGAGATGCTTATGGGTGAAAAGAAAATATTTTTGTCTCTTGCTTCAGATGCGACCAGCTTGTAAAAGGAAAATGCAAAGTCGGCATTGCTGAAAACTAGTTTGACAAAGGTTTTGTTCTTAAATGGAGAAACTTCTTCCCACTGAGAACTACGTCCTGGATAATATTTCCCTTTAGCATCATCCTGCTTATTACGGTAGCGAGGACGCTGATGACACAGGGCAACAGTATGCAAACCAACCAGCAATAAACACAAGGAGAAAGTGGGCTTCATTTTGCTTTCAGCTGTTTCTGGAAAAGAAATAGACATGCAGAACACATCATGGAAACTAATTTGTTCATACTGTGTCCTCTAGTAAAGTAAAATCATGCTTTCAGCACACACCTGTTCTCCAAAGTCCCCCACACTTATAATCCACATTTCTTATACCTGCCAGCGTTCCCTGGAAAGAATATGCCCTCTGATTAACTATTTGTTTTTATATACATAGTCTAGTTCTCTTTCAAAAGAGGTAATTTAAAATTTTTTTAAGTTCGTTAACTTTAATATTCTCCTACTCTTTTAAAATTTGTAAATAACTGTAAGCTTATGACCTTTTCCCCAGAGTAACTGGCATGAATTGGTTTTGTACTCAGTACTGCAGGAAGGTTACTGCAGCTCTGTTAGCCTTCCTTAATTCATCAAATTATTAGAGAATTTAATCCATATTAAACAAAAATGTGATATAAGCGTAGATCATACTATCTAGAACTAAAATTACAAAATACTCTTACAGTTTCTTCAAAGATGAAAGGCTAGATCACTGATCTTTGTGACATAAAAGTCTATAGGCATTTCTATTGTTTCCAAACCAAATTTTTACTTTATTATGTGAAGTATCTTCTTTAGTACTGGTTCTTTCTGGCTTTTGAAACTTATTGTTTTTTTTCATAAGAGGTATATTACCTATTTACACGTACAAAGGCACCACTCCCAGGCAACCACCACCACCACCACCCCCCAAAATGAAGTGTAAGAGATCCATAGGAAAACTAAAAGGGTACTTACATTGCTACAGTCTGATCTTGTCTGCTCATCCTTATCTTCAGTACCATCAAACAGAGTTAATCAGAGCACTCCGTTAATCATTAATTAGTTCAAATAAAAGTTGCCAGCGAGGATGCACAACAAGCAGTAATGACATTGGATATTTTGGACCATTTGTCCAACCCAGACAAACACTAACAGTGCTGGGTGATGGGGCTGCAGACAAGAAGGAATGGAGCAGGAGCTGTATCTCTGTTGCTTCCATACTTGTGGATTGACAGGAGGAACCTGCTGCTGTGGGTGTCTGGCAAGACAGCCCCCAGCCTTCCCTTTCCTGGCTGGAGCAGAAGGCTGTGACCGGGTGTGAGGGACACCCCTTGCCTGGGTCTGTCTGAGCCAGCCCCACTCATGGATCACAGCATCCCTGCCAGGATGCCCTCTCTGATTCATCCTGGGGCACTGCTGGAGCCATAAACTCTCTGGCAGGATTTCAAAACAGAGCTTGGATTTAGGAAGTCCTTCTGCCATACTGCATACCTCAGTCACAACCTTCAACACCATGTTTAATGGTTTTGGGGATTTTCTTATGCAGAGTAGATTGTATGTAATTGGTGAACAATCTCTAAGTTTCTTAAGAGAATAACACAGGACATTATCACTAGTGAGACATTTACAATCAGTAAACTTGCTTACTCATTGCTGTTGGCCGTCACCTGTGACTCAGTGTTTGGGGAACTGGGAAAGAGTTTTTGCCTGGCTTTGTAGAAAATATACAACAAAACCACGACTGCTAAGAAGCAGCACTGACTGCAAAGAGAAATCTTTGGTCAGAAACCATGTTCTACCTACCAGAACAACAAACCATCAGTCCTGAGTGACAGCCATCCGTTCAAGTGCAGCATTTTGCCAGACCTGCAGCTAAAACTTAGCAAGAAAATCAAAGTCCCTATCAATACAATAACAAGCCAGAAAGATACTGTTGTTTCTTGTTTGAAAATGAGTTAGAATTTGTCTTGTCCATTCCTTTATTTTACCAGGAGATGGTGGCACAGATCTCCTTTTCCTATAATCCCCAGAACTCGATGCTCCATGCATAACAGTTCTACGAAAACAGCAGTATAGAAGAATCACACTGAAAGGTTGGCTTCTTTCAAGGGTCTCACTCATAGCTGGTATACCAAAATAATTACATTTCACTAGTAGAATTTGCCCTATGGACCTTTTTCTCTTGTTGTAAAAGAGTCCTTCTTATGCAAACAACTTCCAGAATAACAAGTTCACCAGAGATTAAAAGTTCTTATTTTGAAGTGAAGTTGGCTACCCAGAAAAACCTCTTGGCGTTTAATTAAATGTAAATTGATATCTTGCATTCTATATTTTTGTGATGCAAACATGGCCTTAATCAAGCACTAAGAAAATCCCTTATGTAGGTATTTTGGAATTACACTTAAAGTTTATTGTTTCCAAAGCCAGAGAGAAACTATTAGGGCTAAACTTTGCAAAGCGTTATCATTTGTTATTGTACAACAGATTAACATTGTTGGCCTCAATGCAGAAGCAGCAGAAAGATCAAGTAGCTGAATAAATATATTCAATGAAATTAAATTTATTGTATGATTCTATTGCTCAAATTCCTTTTCTTAAACAAGTCTTTGAGACTAAAATTTTAGGATTATGAGGATTCTGACAAATTATAGATGGTTTAACACAGCAGCTCTCTTCCCAGTTTCAGTGGAGGCAAAATACAAGACTATGAGGTTGCCCTTAGACTCTGCAGATCACAGTCTGGCAGGTCAGCAAAATTCCATTTCCATCAATGACTTACATTATCATGCATCCACAGGACACTTTGGGATCTAGGATGTACCTACACAGGCTTTCTGTCATGGTTGCTGCACCATCTTTCCCAGCCTCCCAATATAAGAGTGTGCAGAAGTGCTGGAGCACATCTGCTTCTGTTAGATGCCTCTTCTCAGTCCCTTTTGGTGCCACTGTGAGTATGTCAGGGCTGTGACAAAGAGCACACTCACAGGCATGGGCATGAGGTGGTAATCTTTGGCTGGGCCACTGAGACACACAGTTTCTCTGACTTTTACCCATAAGATTTACCAAGAGACAGAGCTCTTACTTGAAAGATAGAGGAACAGAAAATAAATTCTAGTAACCATCCCTTGAACATTGACATTATGGTATGGCTTCTTTGATGGCTAGAGAATCTGCATCTGTGAGAGCAGGAAACCTAACAGCATTCATACACACTTTAGGACATATTACATCCTTCATCTCCTCTGTGCACAGATGTTTTCTCCTGCTACGAAGCTCTTTCCTGGCTCCAACCACCTTATGGTGACTATAACATGTAGGTTGGACTTGATAATCTTGGAGGTCTTTTCTAGCCTTAATGATTCTATGATTCTGTGGTCCTGTTTTATACTGGATTTTTCATTTCAAACTTCTTTCTTCAGCAGAGCCTCTTCCATGTGGTCTGTCTTTCCTACATGAAGCATAGCAAGCAATACAGAAACTTTTCCTTAATAAGATGATTTCTCAGTTCAGTTTTCTTCAGACATGTAATATGAGAATCTCGTTGTTAACAGTTTTCCAATGATAAAAAAATACATCCTTGTTTAGCAAAGTAATAAATCATAAGATTTTTTTTCTAGATGGCTTATGGAAAAGAAGCTGAATGCAACAAAAACTGCATAAAAAAGATTTATTCACTTGTAATAATTTCATCTCCAGCACTAGAACTGAACTGAAAAGGTACTTTCATCACTGAAATTCTTTTTTCATGAGAAACCACCAAAGTAATTTGCAGCAACCTCAGCTGAGATTGTGTAACCAGGGTATTAGTCATATCAAGGACATTTACATGAAATGGATGAATTATAGTTTTCTTTAAAATTGTTAGTCTGAGGAAATTACTATTACCAAATTACTTAAAATGGATTCACTGTTATGCCTGGGACTGGGAATTAGTGAAGGATATTTCCAGATCAGTCTTTGGCACCTAACAGTTTAAAGGGAGTGAATGATATCATCTGTGTGCTGTGTTTACATCTAATGAAAGCAGTCCCATGTGGGTAAGGGCAGATGTGCAGTACCCAACCAGGAATGTAGTGTGGATGGGTTAGATTTGAAGGGTGTCTTACAGGACTCAGAGATACATAGCTTGTGGTGGTCTTCCTGCTTTTTTGCTCTTGCTAATTTGTACTTCTTCTAACTCCCACTGCAGTGAATGTTTAAAGTCTTCAAGTGAAAAGCACATTTAAGAATGCTCATATTTCTCTTGTGCTTTTTCTGTGATTGGAAATCCTAGTGCCTGTGTGCTTTGGAGACATGATTTGAATGCTGGATTAGGGATTAACACTGTTTGAGTTTTTTTCCTACCTCCAAAACTACCAAGACTCATGTCAAAGATGAGTAGCTATGTTCTCAGAATCCCCATTCAAAACTTGCCCCACCTGGGAACTATCACAATCAGCTGGTTTTTAAGATCTTAGTGATTCTCTGCTCGAAATTGCTGTGAGTACAAGGAAAATGCCTGCAGTTTTTGCTTCACTAAATCTACTGAAACATTTAGAATAGGGTTGGCTTACAACCTGTTCAAATTCCCATTTCCTTGCAATAATAGCAGTGATCACAGGCTGTGCAGACGACATGGCTGTGGGGAGAGGGTGGATGTGCCCAATCAAGGCATTCCAGATACCAGGGCTGAGGCTCAAATTGCATTGCTGGGAACAAGAAACTCCAAAGTACTGGTAGCACCTGAACAGCAGAGTTTATGTGAGCAACTGGTGCTTCTGTAACTATCCAAAAGCTCTGTGTCTTTTGGCATTACCTGCTCCTCTCCTTACTGCTGAAAGGAGCACACACTGCAGCAGCCCTGCAATTCCACTGCTTCATATTTTGTAACAACATTCTACATGGACTCTGCCATGTGGCAAAGCAAACAGAGAGTTACTGACCAAAGATATTCTGTCATCAAGCAGAGTCCCACTGGGCCATAAACAAGGTCAGCTAGAATAAATTTACAGTCTCCCACACAGCTTACAGTCTGCCAGGAGATGTTTGGCACTCTGGTCTGCTGGGGCACAGCTAGGCTGCCTTCCAGGTACCCAGCCCTGTGGGTCTATCTTCCCTCACAGGAATTCTCATCTGAGTGGAAGTCTCTCTGAGTAAGTCCTTTTCCTCATAACTTCCCATAAATCTGTCCAATCAGGGCTCACGGACTCACAGCAGGCCATTTACGTTGGATGTTTATTATAGGTGGTCACATGCTTCACGGTAAGCTGTATTATCCCCTTCTGCTGACTGTCATTGCAGGAATTCAGGTGGATTAGGTTTTAAAGGTTACAATCTTTAGCTTATAAAGAAGGTCTGGTTTTCTTTCAGGGCTTAGTTTGGATCCAGCTACCCCATAGGCTGAGAGAATGTGTGAGTGCATTGTAGAGGAATAAAAACATCTCCAGATGAATGAGAAGCACCATAAAGCACATGTGTTTACCACAGATTAAATACACAGTTCCTAAATGAAAATTTTAGCTATTGACGTCTATCAGAATCGTTCCTTTTTTGTCTACCTTCAATAACACTAATAGAATGAAGAGGGTTCCCTATCAAATATTAAAACGAAAGAAAGCTGCAAGGACAAGTGATGTGAAGTAGACCAAGATAGTTTTTCTTGGAATTAAGAAAAAATGCTTCATCTCCCTACAAAATCTTTGCAGAAATGTCCAGTTCTGTGGGGGATTCAGGTACAGAAAATCCTCAAAACCTTGTGCATTCAGGCCCAAACTCAGAAATTAATACAGGGTTCAACTTGAGACTTTGGAAAAGGCTTCCAGGTCTAGAGACCATAAGCAAGAATGTGGGTTTGCAGTTCAGATAGAAACATATTAAGCTAGGTAGTGGAAAGTTTTAAGGTTTTAAAGTCTGGATGTAGAAGCAGTTATAGAAATAGTAAAAGTTTTAAGGTGTAGCAAGTAGTTTTGTGTGTCACTATATGATTGGTTAAGAAAGTCCAGACTATGGCAAGACATGATACAATTTAATTAGAGATTGATGTGAAAGTAGAAACATTCTTTGTGGCAGTAGTTTATCGGCTAATTAACCTTTAAAAGACCTTGTAGCCTGTGGTCTTGTGACCACTGATGGCCACAGACTTCTGACTTACATGGTGAAGATGTTCTCATCCTTTGTGAGACTGTAGAAGAAGAGCAATAAATCATGCTTTGAAACATATCTCCATGGTCCTGTCTCTCTCATTATCCTGATACAGTTCCTGAAGAATATTATCAGAACTGTGCTGGGAGTAATATCAGCTAGATATGTTCAGTGTCCAGGCTCTATAGATCTTCTTACTGTGAACTGTAGGCATTTTTCTGCTTTTACTGTATGTTTAGCACGAGACTTATTGGTTTCCTGTCCCCTACACATCCCCTTCTTCCAGAGAGATTTAGGATGATCCCTCTTCCTACCCTCAGTCCCTGCCACAATTCAGGTCAGCCTGCTGTTCTGGAGCATGAAGTTGCTCAGCTGGAGGACAACAGTAGGGATGCCCTACAGCTTGGTAGATAACTCCCAAACCAGCATTCAGAGCTATCTATCCCATTTCATACTTTTCTTAGTAGCAGCCATCCTTCACAGTCCAGTAGAGAGACTACCAATGCAGCTGTTGTCCTGCTGTCTCAAACTCAAAGGTCTGAGAGGTAGATGGGGGAGGAAGTTGCTTTGTATGTTATTTCCCAAAAATCCTTTGTTATCTCCTGGCAACTGTGGGATTTTTCCTGACTTCTTTCCCTTTAGCAACAGTCCAAAAACCTGTTTTTCTGCCACCCTGATAAAAATCTCATGGCTCTGATAAAAATCTCACCATCCTACCTTCTAATCAGTCCTGGCGCACAGATTTATCAGGATGGGATCTCACGGAAGCTGCTCCCAGGTCCTGTTGAGTTTGTATAGGCACTGCAGAGCAGGCTGCCTCACACCACAGCAATTTATCATTGATCTCAACTCTAGAAAAGCCGCTGCTTTGCACAGAGGTGTGGTCTCTCCCAGTGCCCTGGGTGATGGCATCTTGCCTCATGAGGAGCAATAGCTCAGGGCTTCCACCGAGTTCTTGCCACTTGGAGCACAGGGACTCATACGAGGCAGCGATCTCCAAGACCCCCTGAGTCAGAAGCACAGCTCCCCATGCACCAGCCCAATCCTACAAACACCAATGGGCCCTGAAAAGCACCTCCATGTAAGGTGGGCCAAGTTGGGAGAACAGCTCAGAAGGCCAGAGAGGTGTCAGGAGTGGGGAGCTCGTTTGTTGATTTGGGGACTGCATTACCTTTGAGGTGCTCAAAGCAGACTGCTAGGATCACTGTAGAAATGAGCAGTGCACATTCAGCCTCAAATTTCTAGGGATGGGGTCTCAACTCCATGTTCAAAACATGTATCCAGGATCCATATGCAATGGCATGAAAGCAGTGCAGTGAAATAGAAGCTGTCAAAGTTAGCCTCTCCTTGAGGCAGCAGCTGTGCAGTAAATGGTTTGCTATGGAGTTTAGCCGCAGTGCAATAAGAGTGGGTGATCTACAGACCCACAACAGCAAAAAAGTGCTTAGGTATTTCTTGAAAAGAGGTTTTACCCAAATAGGCACATAAAGAGAGAATGTGAAGAATCACAGTTTCCATATGAGATCAGTTGCACTAATTTAACAGCTTTAAGACATATTTTACTGATATCTGCTATGTTAGTAAGATCGACTGAAGGTCTTTGTTGGTTTTAAGAGATTTATAGAATGATACAAGAGACTGGAGTAATTCCCTCAGTGATATACTTAAATTACATTGTATATTTTATTGATCATCCACAGCTGATCAATTATTCATAAATGACATTTTTTCACAGACAATTCTATGCCTAATGTCACTGTCTCTAAAAGTTTTTTGCTGACCCTGTGGAGTGCAGAGACACTTACAGTAAGAGCTAAATCAGAATAAGTCTATTGTTTCAGGGATTGTTCTCTTTGTTTTCATCAGTCGTTTCTTAAGACATCCTAGGCAAAGAGTTGGAATATGTAAGAAAGAACAGGTTGATGGAGGATAAACAGCAGCCTATGTATCAAAGAGTGATGTAAGGAGGAGAGGACTCTGTAGGGTCCAGCTCAGGTGAATACTGGAGAAGACATAGTAGAATGACAAGAGTTGTTACCTGTTGAGATAAAGCTTTTGGTGAGTAATCCAGAACTGGAAGCAGAGATAAATCTTTTTTAAATATAGCTTTTAAATATAACAACATACTTTAGAAAAAGTTATCTTCCATGGAAAATTTGGAAAATGTATTAATAAGTTGAATTTTTGTGATGGTTTGACCCCGGCTGGATTACAAATGCCCACTAAAGTCATACCATCACTCCTTTCCTCAACTGGAAAATGTAGAAAAAATAAAATGAAAGGTTCATGAGTTGAAATAAGGATAGGGAGAGATCACAAGCTGATTACTGCCACAGAAAAAATAGACTCGACTTGGAGATATTACTTGAATTTATTACCAATCAAAACCAGAGCAGGATGATGAGAAGTAAAACAAATCTTAAAAACACCTTTGCCCCAACACAGGGAGAAGGGCAATACGGCTCCAGTTCATCACATGGTTCTGCTGCTGCTTCCTCGTCGGGGAGAGGAGTCTTTTTCCTGCTCCATCGTGGGGTCCCTCACACAGGAGACAGTCCTCCACGAGCTTCAGTGTTTTTTTTCAGCTTTTACAGTTTTTTATGAGCTGCTCCATTGTGGATCCCTTCCACATGATGCAGTCCTTCAGGCACAGGCTGCTCCAGCACAGGTCCCCCGCATGGTCACAAGTCCAGGCAGCAAAACCTGCTCTAGAGTGGGCTCCTCTCTTCATGGGTCCACAGGTCCTGCCAGGAGTCTCCTCCAGGGTGGGCTTCCCATGGGATCACAGCCTTCTTTTGACCATCCACCTGCTCCTGAGTGGGCCTCCTGCATGGGCTCTAGGTGGATCTCAGCTCTCCACTGGATCTCTATGGGCTGCATGGTGACAGCCTGCTCACCATGGTCTACACCACAGCCTGAGGGTGCATCTTTGCTTTGCCACATGACGCAGCTCCTCCCCTGTTTCTTTGCTGACCTGGGTGTCTGGAGGGTGGTTTCTGTCTTTTAATCTCAATCTGCCCTTCTCTGGCCTCAATTACTTCTGTGAAATAACTTTATTCTCCAATATGTTACCACAGAGGTGTCCCTATCATTCCTGTTTGGCTCAGCCTTGAGCAGCAGCAGATCCATATTGGAGCTGGCTGGCAGTGGCTCTGTGAGACATGGGGGAAGCTTCTGGCAGCTTCTTAGTGAAGTCACCCCCGTAGGCCCCCCACAGGCTCCTGCTACCAAAACCTCACCTTGCAAACCCAATACAATTATTGAACTGGGGAAAATGTTACATTTTAAAAGTGTCCGATGATGGTGATTTTTTACAATGTTGTTTTCTTATTAATTTCATAATGAAATATCTCATTTACTTCTAAATATCCCTCAATCAGAGACTAGTTAGCAGCACTACCTAGCCCAAAACTGCAAACACTGTAGCCATTATAACTCATACCCAATATCAGTATGCCAAATAACCTAGCAATTACTCCTTAGTAGGATTAACAATTTTCCCCATGAAAAGTGTGGTGCTGGTTGGTTTGTCAGAAATCAAAATAAGGAAAGGCCTGTTGAATTTGATGGTTGGAGAAGGACGGGAACCTCTGGTAAATATTATGGCAGTGGCTCCTGCAGCTTCAGTTCCAGCCTCATCAACTTCCAGCAAGGCCTTGTGAATTGCCTGCACAGAATAGGAGAGAACAGTGTGGTTTATATATGGGACAGAAAGCAGGACTAAAATAAATTCTCCTCATATTGGACATTTAGGAGAGAAAAGGAGTAATAAATCCAGTGGATGAAAATTTATTGTATGATGAATCTCCAACAGTTTGAAACAGGAGTATTTTCTATGTCAGGACTGAGCAAGGAGGGCCAAAAATTACCATGGACACACTGAAATGCACTCTCGCCAGTGCTGAGTAGAGTGGGATAAAAATACCCCATGTACAAGTTAGTTTACTTTCTTAGATGGTTTGAACTTCTACTAGCAACATTTATTTCAAGGTTAATTATACACTGCTATTTAAATGTTAATATGGAGCAGTGTTTGGCATCGTTAGCATTAAATCATAGCTCAAACAGACATAGTCAAATTCAGCTACTGCAAACTGGAGATTTCCTGAAAACTTTGAGAATATTAAAAATTGAGATATTATTCAACACAAATATCATAATGAACTCCTCATTTGTAGTTTACGTGACACAACTTCATGTAAACTATTATATTCCAGTGCCACAAAGTTATTTAAAATGTTACCCAATTTTTCTAAGCATTTAATATCCAGCTTCTTAATAAGAGCATTAAAGTAATACAAAAGTGAGCCAGCAGATTCTTTTGCAGAAAAGCACAATTACTGAGCTAGCCTCTACATGTCATTGTGAGTTTTACTTAAAACTTCAGTAATATAAAGAGAGAAAAAAGTCTTTAAAAATCCCAGACACAACTGAACAACCAACTACCATCCCATCACCAGCTCCGTCTACTTACTTGTGAGACCTGGAGATCGTGATTGCCACTAATTCCAGACAGATCAGCATTGCCTGAGAACACTTCAGTAATGCCCATTTGCTCAAACAGGGTTTTGACATCGTAAGATCCACTAATAGAAAACTTTGGTAACTGCAGATTCAATCTCCTGTTGATCAAAGAGAACAAGAGAGCAGTGAGCTGCAGCTCGTTTCAGCCAGCAGGGTGGATAGTGCACAGCTCAACAACACTTGAAAGCATTCTTTTGATTGCAAATTTGTTTGATGGTGGCCTTTGTATTCCTTGAGCAATTTTGGCATCCTGAGAGATGCACCATCTTCTTGTATCTACATTCTCTATTTGATTTTGGGAGAAGAAACAAATTTCTTCATTGTCGCTCTTTCATCCCTGTGCCACATGGGCAGCTAGTAGAGTTCTTTGGCTAAAGGGTTACAGAGAGCAAGCAGACCACTAGAGGAAAGACTAAAGTAAGGGAAAAGGAGGATAAAATCTAAGATATGGGAAGGAAATGAATCATGTTTACACCATGAAAGAAGAGGTAAGAAGTCGAAAAGTAGCCAAGCAAGTTTTAAGACAGCTGTTACAATGCTGTGACCCCTTCTGTCAGGTCACAAAGCCTGCAGTTTCTTAGTGATTCTGCTCTGCTCTGACTCATTTGGGGAATTGCTTAAAACTTCCCTTTACGAAATCAGGACATTGTGTCCAGTAGGAGGTGATGTGAAACTGGCGTTTTTTCTTAAAAACAGTGATGTGTCCTCAAATATCGCAACCCATATACTCAGAGTTACCTGAACACAAGTTTGCTATCCCATTTACAAACAGTTTCCTTGGAGAGAGCATCTTCCACTTGCTCCATCTTTCCATCATTAGGCAGAATAAGCAGTGCTCGTGCAGTGCCCTGGTAAGGCAGCTCTACCACCACACAGGAGAGGTCCTGGTCGTAGTAAATGTTCGAGGGACCATCACGGTGCATCATGTTGACTCTAACAGTTGCATTTGTGTTCACAAAAAAATCATCCTCGTATGTAAGCAAAGGATCAAAAGATTTTTCCCAGGCAGCTAATGGGGAAAAAGAGATGTTGTTGCACTCAAATGTGAAGATCATAAAGAATGGCTCATCTAAATTAGACCAGCTTTAATGTAGAACACTGGAGGTACATTGATGGGAGAAGAGGCTCACTAAATCCCTTCAGCCTCCTCCATAATACACAATGAAGTATTCCAGCTGTGCAGCAAGCTCACCATATTTTGTGTGAGAACATCATGTTTTGCTGAAGAACAACCAAAGCCTGATGATTAGTTGAGAGTCCTTCTTCTACTGTAAGCCTACATAATGCCTTTAATTCCATTTAAAACCAATCACTTAAGCATTCAGTCACAAGGCCTTCTTATGCCTTTTCTGCTATGCCATAGCCCAAGTCAGTGCAAGCAGACTGCACTCTGCCTGGTGTGGAATTCATCAGCAAATAAGGAGTTCTAACCTTTGAACAAGGCTCCAGAAGCACAGACCCTCAAGGTGCTACGCCTCAGGTTTTCATGCAGAGCATCAAGTAGATCTACCATAAAACTGAGGTCCCTGTGCAAGGATGTCAGTCCACCAAGTCTGACTGGCCTGTACAGCATAGAGATCTTGGACACATCTTTAGTCATTATGGCCTCAACCAGTGGGACTATGTGCATCCTTGTCTATGAGGCATAGAGTGGAACTTTTCTGTCCACAGCTTTCAAGCAAATTGAATCAAAACCATGAAATCAGTATTTCTCAACAATCAGATACTCTGCTTTTGGACCGATCTAATCTTTAATTGACAGCTCCTGCACAGTTTAGCTCTCTCCTAAATTGTCACTCTGGTAATAAATCATCACAAGTTCCCTAATTTTTTTTTTATTTTTATCAAAACTATCTATTGAAATATTATGCTAAATGTCTTACCTTTAAAGTAAATATAGTTAACAAGAACCAGTACAGTACTTGGATCAAGATGACCAACTAATTCAGGGATTTTCCCCTTGGTTTTCTCCTGTACATATTTATTGATTTGATTTGTAGCTTCTTTTGGTTTATGAAAATCACTGGAGAAAATATCTGCATCATAAAATTCTTTGGTATTTTGTAAAAATGACTCCTGTGGTTCATACCCAGTAGCTGTAAAAAGGGCATTCCCTATATTTAATGTGATATTAACATCAGCACAGTTCAGTACTGACAAAACTTTGTGAAAACTTTCATGCACATCACGTGTGTGAGTCTCAGTCACGTTGTCAAAGCCCAGTCCTTCAAAAATCTGAGACAGAGTGGTTGATTTAGCACCAACAGCCAGCATGGCAAAGGCAGTGGAGATGCTCAAGGGAGAAAAGAAAACATTTTTATCAGCTTCTTTTGATGAAGCCTGCTTGTAAAATCTAAATACAAAATCTGCATAGTTAGAGCCTTTCTTGTCACAGCTATATGTTAATAAATTTTCTCTTCCATCCTTCAGATTGGTATTGTTGACTTCACGGCAAATGTCTTCAGGGCAGCAGTGGGTTACAGCACAAAGAACAGCAAGGAGTAAACCCAGGCACACGAGACACTTCATCTTCTTTTCAAATTATTCTGCCACAAAATAAACAGTCATTAAAGGAGCAGATGGTAATGATGTGCTTGTTAGTGAGAAATAATGAATAGTTTGTTAGCATAAAGGTTGCATAGTCCAACTTCAAATATCTAATGTACGTAGCCTGCTTAAAGTTCTCATGGGCACAATGTCAAACTTATTTAACAAATTCAGATAGGTTATAGATGAAAATGTCAGGCATAATGAAGTCATAATATTCCATAGTAACTGCTCTGAAAAAGCAATACTTTTTTCCATTGACGATGAAAATACAAAACTAAAGTCCATAATAATATTTGTTAACATGACATTATCTTCCCAAAATGCTGTCTCCTATAGGGTACATCTAAACAAACAAGTTATTACAAGGTAAGACAGGGTGTGGGTTTCAAACATATCAGATACCCTACAGCATCGGCCCAAAAGAAATTTGATAAATGTAAGGAAATGTGAGGCAGCTCACTACTCACTGGGACTGAGTAAATTCCCTCACTTTCCTCAGGGCAGCAGCACATGGACAGAGAGCTATCATGGACTATCCTGTGGTTGTTAAATTCACACCCCTATTTACTTCATGTGTACTTACTCACATGGCCAGTTACTGGGCACAACAGATAAGTGATGGAAGAAAGTCACCTGCATGTACTTCAAGGCAAAAGCCTGGAGCATCCTCTGCCATGACAGCAGTGCACAGAGAGTGGGCACAATGACATGTGGCAAGCACCAGGTTTGCATGAGATAGTGAGGTGTGTGTTTGGAATGAAAAAATCCTCCTTTTGGGGGAGATGCAATGAGAGTTTGTAACTTCTTAAATGGTGCTTTGCCCCTCACCACGGGTTAACCTGCGTGCGATGTGGGAAGGACCTGCGTCAAAGGGGAAGAGAAGCACTCATCCCATTTGGACATCAAAGGGCACAGATAATTCCCTTGGAGATTACAAGCTCGTTCTCCTAAAGCTGACATGATAAACTTCACATGAGCTGCCTGCTCTCCACACAAGCTGGAACAAGTCTCTAGTTACTGAATTCAGTTCCCTGCTGTTCTGGGGAGGCATCTCATATAAACCCTCTTCAGAACTGTAAGAAATTATCAATGAAAATAAGCTTTTTGTCCTCACATATTCAGCGTGAAAACATTTCTAGAACTTTTCTACTGTCATGAGTCTTTTTCTGGTTTCCTGCCAATACAGCCTGTTTTTATCCTTTTCTTTAGGGAGTGTATTTTCCCATGGCCACAGTAAAGTTCTCTTGATCCTACATTCATTCCTAGATGTAAAAGATGACTGTATATACTATCTAAAGATTTAGAGTTTCTGATGGCAGACCAAGTTCAAGGATTCTTGGTGATTAACCAGCTGTTTTATTTTTTGCGTTGATGTTCTTTCTTGTTTTCATAGCAAACATGTAGATGGCTGTGTGTTCTCTTATTTGCTAGGGTCTGAGTGTACTGAGTCTGCCCAAGATCAGCCAGGGCCCACTGCAGTTACCCACAGTAACAAATGGTAACACTAAATTTGAACTTCCTTAAAATAAATGATGAAGCATGGCCCTAGACATGAATATGATTCAACCATTTGCATCCCTTAAGCAGAACACTGCCTCTTTT
>VZSR01000520.1:35382980-35482622 GCA_013398615.1 Brachypodius melanocephalos
AGTAACAGAATGGGAAATTTTGTTTGCTAGTCAAAATCTTTGCTGTAAGTATTCTGATGAACACCTGTAGTAACAAACTTTCTGCAGGGAAAAAAAAAAAAGATAAGCAAAAAGAAATCAGAATTTTTAAATCTAGATCAATATGCAGACAAATTAAACAAAGCACTGTGTAAACAACCATTGCACAAGCATCTCAAATCTATTACTTTTAACAGCAAAACTCTTGGAACTGTGACAAAACTTCCCTAACCCAAACTTGACAATCCCCTGTCTCCTACATACTGATATGTCCTCTGACATTCTTTTCCTGTCTTTCCTCACATCACACACAGTCACTTGCAGCCCACTCTCATCTTGGCACACCATTCCTCTACCCCTGCTTCCTCCCTTAGCTTGGAGACCACTGGGAAATAAAGCCTGTTGAAGAATTATAGCAGAAGGCATTCCCAAAGGAACCACAGCAAGACCCTTCCTTGAAACTTAACCTCTGGGGATGAGGGAAAGCCTGATTTTCACAGAATACCCAGGTGTCTTCTTGCACAGAGCAGCACAGCATTATGGCACTTCTGGGGCAGGGGTCAGCAAGGATGGGGCTCAGCCGTAGAGAGCAAAAAGGTTAATCAGGTCACAAGAACTTCTAGGTGACAATGTCCTGCTCTGGGGTTCATTGATCAGCCAGTGAGAGTATTTTATTTTTCTCGATGATGCAATGTTTTTAAATTAATGCCTTTGGTAGAACTTAGGTGGGTGGGGATTATGAAAACCAGTTTGAACCGGTCTCTGGCCTTTGTGAATGCTCCGACTCTCATGCTAATGATGATTGAATTAATCTCTTAACAAACACGTTTGTTTTTCTAATTCGCCTCCACACACTTAATCACTACAGCTCCAAGCCCAACACCCAAATATTACAGCAGAGATGGCACTTAGTCTTCCCTCATCTCCAGAAATCTCTGATGTATTGGGATCCTACCTGAGGTAATTTCTGAAGCACAGTGAATAGGGTCTCCACACCAGAAACAAAATCCTGAAAGCCAAGACTATCAAAGGGGATATTTTCTACCAGCATATTCCAAACATATTTCCCTTCCCAGTGTAGTGTAAAAGTAATTATTTTTACTTCTGCTCTATAGGTATTCAGTGACCAGCCAAAGCTAAGAAGTTCCTAAACCCTTTGAGCTGGAGGTCCCCGCTTATCTTTGATGGTGTTAGGGTTATACCCAAGCTACAACTTCAGTGTTCTATTACTTACAACCTCCTTTACAAATACTCAACATTTTTACCACACCTGAGAAACTTTCCTAGATTGCACAAGTGTCCAGATTCGTCCCATAGCCCTGAATGTTCCACTCAAAATCCTTTCTCAGAAAAACTTATTGGAAGTTGGCTGAGAGAGAAATTTCCATGTAGATAGAAGAGTCGGAGAAACTGTAACATTTTCATGAATATTTGACTTTGTCAGCATTTTGAAAGAGAAATGAATAAAATGTTTCATGCTATTTTTTATTTTATAAGATAATATGAATTGATCTATTTTTCTACTATTTACCAATAAAATGGAAAACAAAGTTCAAAATCATTTTTTGGCAACTTGCTGAGAATTTAAATTTTTGTTGCAGCTTGTGAAAAATTCAATGTATTGAAATTTCTCTTGGGAGAGAAAGGTAATTTATTTTATGTGAAGATAATACAAATAAGGGACTATGAATATTATTTAAAGGCAATTGTAGACAATTCTGACTGGAAAGAAAACAATTGTTTACAAGACAGTTTTGATCGTGCACTCAATTCTTCAAGTCAGGATGGAAAATCCTCTGCATCAGTTGTAGAGGATATGAGGAATGAGGGTGTCATTATTTTGCCTGTCATAGTTTTGTTCTTATTTGCCTTTTTTGGTGAACTAAAACCAGATTTATCATATACACTAAGGTAATAAATGTCAAGGAAAACCAGTTTAGAACTGGTATACTGAGAGCTAATTCACATTAAAAAATAAATTTTATTCAAGTTTGTCATGAATCTGATGGGAAAAACTGATTGCTAATGAGATATTCCCATTTTTTAAAAATATACATTTGATAGAGAAATAAAAGAACAAAACCCAGAAACATTAAATAAAAGAGATCTTTTTGAAAGTTCACTGATAAATAGCAAGGCATTCATGTGATTGTAAGAAGTATAACTAATGGTTGCAAAAAGAACAAAACTGCAAATATAAAGGCAAACATAAATTCACCTACTTCAACCATTCAAAGTGATGAAAAGATCCTTTTAAACTCTCAAAAAAGCCCCTACTTTTAATTTTTTTTTTTAATAATGAATGCTCCTTATCTACTGAGTTGTATAAATTTGCTTTGATTTTTTAGTAATTTTCTACTAAAAATTGAACTGAACCATTGAGCTGATGGAAGTGTTGCTGTTAATTGAGGAAATAAAAATGTCCTAAGAGGTATTGGACACTCTTGGGCACAGCAAGAGGAAACAAATACTTCGGCTTTGGCTGTAAGTAGAGGCTGTACACTCACAGTAGAATACATACATAGTGTGTGTCTATACACATAAACACAAACATTCTCTCTTTCCCTTTCTTTATATCTCCCACTGTTTGGCTTCCTTTTTCCTTGTCACTGAGCATAGACATTACATGTTTGGTGACCTATCCAGCATCACTGCAAAATCTCTGTCCTGAGTGGCAATGATGAACCTGAAACCATCATGCCAAGCATAAACCAAAGGCTTTTCCCCTTGTGTTCTTTGCCTTGTATTTAGTGGCAGTGACTCTCCTCTGATCAGCTGGCCACTGAGTACTGTGAGATCCTTTCCAATGAACAAGGTGAAACCACCAGCAAAGTGTGTCATGTTGCAATTTATTCAAGTCCCACATAATCTCTGACTTTTCTGAATAATGCACATCTGAACTCAATGCTTGTAAAAGGTATTCCCTCCCCCACCAGTGTAAAACTGTTTTTAGGTCCTGCTCTAAGGAATTTTATAAGTTTTCAGAAGTATGTGGCATATACCAACCAAACCATTACAATATGTGGACATATCAACTCTTCAAAGAGTTATTTGGCAAAGGATTCTGGCTACTGCTGTAAAAGACAATAAAATGTTTCTATAAACACATTAGCAACAAGAAACTCAAGAGAATCTCCATCCTTTATTGGATGAAAGAAGGAAGATTGTGACAATTGTTGAGGATAATGCTGAGATTCTCAGTGCCTTCTTTGCCTCAGTTGTTAATAAGACCAGTTGTTCACAGGGTACCCAGACATCTGAGCTGCAAGACTGGCACAGGGAGATGAATGAAAATCCCGTGAACCAAGGGAAAATGGTCAGCAGCTTCCTGCACCACCAAGACACACACAAGGGTACTGAGGGTGCTGGGGGAGGAGCTCACCACTCCAATAATTTATCAGCAGTTCTGGCTCACCAGAGAGGTCTCTGACAAACAGAGGTTGGCAAATGGGCTGTCCATTTACAGGAAGGGCCAGAAAGAGGATTTGGGGCATCACAGGACACTCAGCCTGACCTCAGTGCCAGGGAAGGTTATGGAGCAGATCCCTGTGAGTGCCGTGACACAGCATGCAGGGAGCAACAGGGTGATCAGGGCCAGTCAGCACAGGTTTATGAAAGACAGGTGCTACTTGTACCAACCTGACCTCCTTCTCTGACAAGGCTGAGTGAATGAGGAATGGCTGTGGATGTTGTGTACCTGGACTTTAGTAAAGCCTTTGATCCTGTCTCCCAAAGCACCAAGTCAAAACAGCCACCTGCAATACTGCAGGCTGGGGGCAGAGTGGCTGGGAAGCTGCCTGGTGGAAAAGGACCTGGGGGTGCCATTTGACAGCAGCTGGACATGAGCCAGCAGTGCCCAGGTGGCCAAGCAGGCCAATGGCATCCTGGCCTGTGTCAGCAATAGTGCAGCCAGCAGGACCAGGGCAGGGATTGTCCCCCTGCACTCAGCACTGGTGAGGTCACACCTCAAATCCTGTGCTCAGTTCTGGGCCCCTCAGGACAAGAGAGACTTGCTCAAGTCTTTGAGTCACTTGAGAGTTTCCAGAGAAGGGCAACAGAGTTGGGAAAGGGTCTAGATAGTCGGCCATGTGGCTGAGGGAGCTAAGGGTGCTTAGCCTAGAGAAAAGCAGGCTGAGGAGAGACCTTCTCACCTTCTACAACTCTCTAAAAGGAGGAAGGAAGGTGTAGTCAGGTGGGGGTCAGTTTCTTATCCCAAGTTTCAAGTGACAGAAGAAGAAATATGGCCTCAAGTTACACCAGGGGAGTCGAGGGGAGAGGGTTAAATTGAGTATTTGGAAATAATTCTTCATGGAAAGGATTGTCAAATACGGGAACAGGTCACCCAGGGAAGTGACTGAGTCACCACCCCTGGTGGTGTTTTGATGTGTGGATGTGGCACCTAGGGATAGGATTGGACTTGACTGTTCTGGATTGAAGGATAAAGTTGATCTTAAGGGTTGATCTTCCAACCTAGAAGATTCTATGTTTCTATGACAGTCATGTTTATTATTTAATATTCCATCATACTTATTCCTAGAACTACAAATTCTGCAGTTTCAAAAAACCTGAAGTTGAACTAGCTATTCTGCATTTCTGATGCTTCCCTGCATCTTTTTGAAAAAATTGAACATCACATTTGTCACTTCTTGCTAGTGTGGTATGGAGACAGTTTAACTGTTGCATCAGTGTGGAAAGTTTAACATTTTTCTTGAGACAGCTAAGAACAGTTGCATGCATAATAAACAGGCAGGGTAATTTGTTGTTTCTTCCTCCTTGGCTACTTTTTTTCCCCCTGAATACTATTCTATTGTTCAACTTGGAATAGTGGTTTAAGCTCATCCACTGCAAAGGAAGCTCATGTGCAATGGATAGAGCTTTTCTGTTTTGCCAGTGCCCCCCTTGAATATTTCTTTTACACTTTTAACATCTACTGGTCTCCCAGGCTGTTTGAAATGATTTCTTTTAAAAAGGATATATTATTTTGTGGCATGACTTCTGCAAGTTCCTTTCCCTCAGAGTTGTCCTTGTCCTTTCTTATTACACTTTTAATGTTCTGGGATTGTTCCTTTTGGCAAGGGGGCATTCCCTGAGCTGATAATGACTTCCATTTCTGAAATTTTTCTTCCTTTTCCTTTTCAAGTTGAGGTTTCTTAGATTTACTTCCACATGCACTGCTGCACATTTTTACAGGAATGTAAGCTGCAAGATCTGGTTATATCAGACAACTGTGACCTAGGAAAATGTGCAGTGCCTTTAGATTGATGTAGATTTCAAATACCTGTAAGAACTTGTAGAAAGTACCCTGTCAAGGTTTGCTATGGATCCACTGATTTAGGTAAGTTTAGTACACCTAATTCTCAGTTTGGGAAACACGAAATTTATTTTTTCTTAGGGCCTTATTTGAATGCCATAGAGCAGCACACGTTCTAAAGGCTTTGAAATAAACATCTTAACATGAAGTGAATCTCCAGCCTTCCCAAAAGGTTCTCTGCCTAGCAGAGATAACCTACTATTTACTGCTCAGGCTAAAGGCAGAGGACTTTCTGAAACTCATTACTGGCTTTACTGTGCTGACCTAATGCATATGAGCAGTAAATTAATGATTATTTGTTGACACTCGTCAAAAAAAAAAAAAAAAAAAACAAAAAAACCCAGCTTGAAACATAATTAATTCTGAACTCTGAATAATAGAAGTAAAATAGCAAAATTAGAAACTTTTTAATATCATGTTTATTAATTGTTGTTGTTCTACCAGAGTACATTTGTCTGCATATTTAAAGGCTGTACAAAGACTGGTGTAAGTGCTTAATACCTATCAACAGACTAACCCACTTTAGTCAATAATTTACCCCTCCTGCAACCAGAGATTAGATATATACCAGCAACATGAGCAAAGAAATAAAATAATGGTAGATGTTGTAAAAACCAGAAGAGAAAAATAGCTTGGAAAGTGAACCAGGAAATAAAATAAGCATGTTCATTATGAATGTGACTGATTATTGTGTCTCTTAACAGTGAAAACAGCTCTTTATAGTATTGTGGCTATACTAACCATGAAGCAGATGAGAAAAAGAGTACCAATGTTGTATTACTGGACAGTCTGGGAACAGAAGGGGTTATGTCAAAGGACATAGCAAGTACCATTGATGGGGTATGGTTTTCATAGGTAGGGTGCCTGATCCTACAAACAATACTGGAATGGCACTTGGTACCATGGGTAATCTCCCAGGTACAGACAGTAATGGCACAGACACTGGCACCAGGGGGAGATGGCTTGTGCTTCCTGCTGCCTGGGGACTCCTAGAAGCACTTTAGGTACAGGTATAAGCTAGAAGTATTCTTCTGGCTGCTCTGAACTGTATATTTGATTTGTAATAATTGGCTCCAGGGTACCAAAGTGCATAGATCAGATCTATCTCTTCTTTTCTTAGATCAAATTCTTAGAACCTCTAAAGTTTTCCCTGGAATGAGTCTGGATTATAGATTTCACAGTAGGCAGGGCAGTATATATCTGCAGGGGAGAAACACCTCTTCTTTGAGACCCCTTTGCAGCAGCCAAACTGGGACAACAGCCGACAGGCAAGGGTGTAATAGACTCACTGGACAACAATGGTACTGTGCAAGGTAATAAGCATGATGCGTCTTAAGGTCTATGCTAGTTATGAACTTCATGTTGGTAGGAGAATGGAAACAAATAGTAAAGTGAAATAACTTGTACCTATCTGTCAGTCAACATAAAAAAGTAGAAGAGAAGGCAGCTATGAGGGAAGAAGCAGACGCACTCCAGCCTCTCCACCCACATGTTCCTCATCTTCCCTGCTAGAAGATGTATCTATGCTGTCAGTATCACACAGGTTTATTTTGTCCCAGAGCTAATGACAGTTCTGCATGAATGCAACCTCCTTTAAAAAAAAAAAAAAAAAAAAGAAAAAAAAAAGAAAAAAAAAAAAAAAGAAGCAAGGCCCAAGCATCATGCAACTATGACAACTTAAATTGATGAAGAGTCTCATCTACAAAAACCAGTGGATAACATCAATCAAAAGGTGGAGAGCCCCTCTGTAGCCATGCCATACTCATCAGGTCTAATACTTGATTTAAGAGTGGTCATCACCACATACCTAATTTGCACATTGACTTAATCTTTTTTCAGAGGGTTCACAATCTTTCCCATGAAGAGTATAGTGTTCTCCGCAGCTATGACCATCAGGAAGGGCCTGTTGAATATAGCGGTGACTGGAACAGACATAGGCACTATTTCCATGCCTGTGGCAGCTGCTGCTTCAGTGCCAGTCTCATCCACCTTTACCACAGCCTTGTGAATAGCCTGTGAAGAAACAGACATTTTACAAGTCAAGAGGGTACAAAACTAGTCACCTAAATAAGAATGAGAGTTAAAAGTGCCTAAAGAAGGTACTGGTAAGAAGCAAGCGTCAGATAGACAGATGTGAGTCCACTGCTTAAAGACAGCAAAGTTAGGGGGAAAAAAAATCAGCAAATTACATGCAGCACAGCTTTCTAGCCCCAGAGAGGAAAAGTTACTCTCCACTGGAGGGGTATGTCCCTGCTAGTGAAAACATTTGCTTTGTTTCTTTTCTTATTCCTTTCATCCACTCATAGAGATCTGTGGCACCCCAGGAGAACTTGCCACTGGAAGATTTGTTGATGTAAGAGAAATGCTTTTATCATATGGTGAGAATGGCTTCTCTCCTATGGATCCTTGTAGCAACATGCCACTGTCTTTTAGTTTCTGTTACTCCATTGGTTCATTAAGTCTATGTAAGCTCATGTCACCCTAATTCCACCCCTGTTTTCCATATATGTGTGTTCCCCAGAACGTTCTCTCTTCCTTTGGTCCTCATTGGTTTCTGTATCCCCACCTATGTCCAGTTGAGGTTATGAGGGCAGTTGTTTCCTTCATTAGACAATTAAGTTTGCCCTGATTGTCAGCTTTAAACTCTAGGTTAATTGAAGCATGACCTATCTGTAGCTTTTGCCTGAGCTTGGCAGTCATTGTTCATGTGTGTAAAGCCAAATGTTCGTAATAACTGCATTTTCATTTCCCCCCAACAGTTCAAAAGCAAGCAGGGTTTTTCCTCTTCCTTCACCTCCATAAAATACAGTGATAAATCCTACAGCTCCCTACTTGCCCCGAGCAGGCTGAAGGAGGCAGACACAAACAGAGGCAGCCAGTAGTGACTGTAACAACACACTGCGAGAGGGTACCAAGGTGTCGGTAGGTGATGATTTGGTCGTGTCTGTTTCATAAAGTTGCCCCATGCGGGTCAAAATAGACTTCTAGATTAAAAAACTTACAGGCTTGTAACTT
Organism: Brachypodius melanocephalos; assembly: GCA_013398615.1. NCBI lineage: Eukaryota > Metazoa > Chordata > Aves > Passeriformes > Pycnonotidae > Brachypodius > Brachypodius melanocephalos. The sequence goes on from VZSR01000520.1 coordinate 35,391,325, forward strand.
TCTCCAAACCAATTGCTCATACAGTGCAACTAACAGGGACAAACCGCTCTGTATCCCATCAGCTGCCTTTTCCTGTGAAGCAAAGCCTCCTTACGTGAGTTTTGCATCATGGAGAGCTGTGCGGAAAGTGATGCAAGTATCAGTAACCATGGGCCCATAAAACAAGAAGCAGGATGACTTACCTGGGAAATTCTGTGCTGGGGCTGCCCAGTGATCCCAGAGAGGTCAGCCTTGTCAGTGAATAGATCCATGATGCCCATTTTATATAAGATATCTTTCAGGTTATATGTCCCATAAAGCGTGAATTTCGGAAGATACAGATTTACCGAGCTGCCAGAAAAGAAAGGTGAAAATATGGTGAAACATTCAATCAGTTATCACAGAAAAACATCGACTCATAAGAGACAAACTGATTTTGCTCTCTCACTAAAGACATTTTGCTGCAGCCTCTCTCTAGCCTACATAGGAGATGTAAATTTTCTGAAGTTAGTGATGTCTTGTGCAATCTGCTGGAAGCACCTTCATCATGAGTCATTGCTGAGGATGCAGAGAATTTACCTTGTGAAAAAGAGATTCCTTTAGGTGTCTCAAGCTGAGCACAAAAGAATTCCAATGCATTCAAGTTCACTGGCTACTTATTGGGGAAAAAACTGGCCTTGTGTTTTTATCATATAAAACAGGACAGGTAAAACAGAACTATATCCACTGAAGAAGCAGCATAATAGTGAATAGTGATAGAAAGCATGGCAAAATAAAAGAAAAAAGCAAATTTACAGAATATCGTTAGTCAATAGATAATTATTTTTCTGTGTCAAGCCCAGTGTCTGACTTACTCAATTTTAAGTGACTAGATTGCTGCTTTCCATAAATTAAGCAAAGCTCTATGTTTCTGACTAATTTCTTCCTTGTTTGTCCCCTAAGCATCTTGCAATTACTTTTCAAAGGTTAATCTCAACATTTACAGCTAGAAGCAGCATAATGAGACAGAGGTTAGTGATAGTGCTGACATTAGGTACTATTTTCTGGTGAGAAACCAGGACATCTCTCCAGGACTTTAGGTCAGGGAGATGTGGAGCACTTAATGAAGCCAGCCAAAGAGAAAGTCATCCAGTGAGCAGGTGGGAAGGAAAGGCCCATACCTCCAGCACTGCACACCATCTAGTGCCAGCTCTGGCTGTATCCAAAACCAGGAATGCTGGTGGGTTGGTAACAGTTTGCTGATCTCTTACTTCTCCCTAATTTCAGTCTGTGCTGATTGCTGCCCCAAATGAAGATGCAGCTATCACTGAATCATCTGCCTCACTGTTACCTAAAGAAACTCCTTCACAAGCCCCCAGTTGTTTCCAATACAGAGGAAGGGGAAAGCCACAGACACACAACAGCAATGCAACCAGGTAAGGAGCAGTGAGATACACTTTCAAGAAGTGAAAGTGATGTTTTCTCTATAATTTAGCCATTTAAAAGATCTCAGCTACCTGTACTTGTGACACTTCAACAGTATCCTCTTACAAACATAGGTAGCCCACAGCCTTTAAATGATTCAATAAAATACTTTCATTTATTAAGACCTCCCAGAGGTCTCCAAATAATAGCAGATGCAATCAACTGTTTTAAAGATTTAAGGGAAAAGGAGGAGTTTGTGTTATTATTTGTGAGAGAGAATGGTTATGATGAAAAATGAGCAGCATGAAAAAAACTTGTCTTTGTCTGTGATTCTTTTTTGTATTATAAGATGGAGAGAGGAAATACAAATCCCTCTGATAATCTTGATAATTGTAAAGGCAATTGTTTCTTTGGCAAAAATTATACATAAGTATCTTGATTCACCATCTTATTTGTCCTATAGTCACAAGCCACATAGTTACTCCCAGAAGTTTCAAAATTGTAAAGGTGCACAGAGAATTACATAGTTTTTTCCTGGGGATTTTTGTTGGTGGGGGGTTTTTTGGTTGGGATTTTTTGTTTGGTTCTTTGGGGTTTTTTCCCCATATGAAAAAGGAGTTATATTCTTTTGATAATATTTAACAGTGAATCAGACTTAGGAGTATGAAACCAGTTTTGGGTTTCCTGCATTTTGGGTGTAATTTTTGTCTTGAGAAGGGGCCATCTAAAACATGATTTTCAAATGTCTGTGTGAAGGTCACTAATGTGACACATCAAATTCATGGATGAATACAAGGGCTTGATATTGCAAACGTTGTTGTGACTATGCTTGTACATGTATTTTCTGAAAAGCTGTTGCCATACATGACACTAAATGTAAGAACTCTATAATTTTTGAAGTTGTATAAACTTTCTGCCTTCTAGCCTCAAAGCTACCTTGAATTGAGTGTAGCTTACTCGAGTTTTGCCCAAGTCCTCAGAGAACCCAGGTAAGTGTCTCTGCTCTATACCTTTATCACTGAGCTTTGTCCTTGCAATTGCTGAATGGAAATTGTTATTTCAGTGTTAACTGTGCAGTTGTTGTTAATTTTAATAGGCAGAAATTAAGAAGAGACAAGAAAAAAGGCTGAAGTGGTAAGAAGTTACTTCTAAACAGAAGGCTGAAGACCTCCCTCCAAAAAAGTGAGGAGAGGTCTAAGTAAAAGACTTGAGCCTATTGAGAGTTGAAGATGGGAAACAAAATGCAGAAACAGCAAAAGTCCTGATCTGTGAGAGTTTCCAGTGCATGCAGTATTGAATGTGAAAACACATGGACATTAAAAAGTGAGATTTGACTTTGGCCAGGGGAGTTCTTCTCCTGAGTAAAGAAGAACTAAAAATGACATACTGATTCTGTGTCATACCCCAGCATATTTGTTTCCTTGGCTACCAGCTAAACCAAGAACTTCAGAATTTTACCTTTTTGTGACTAAAGTCCTCCACCTTGACAAACGTTCACAAGACAATCTTTTCTCCAGCTTCCTCATTCTTCCTCTATCAGGCAGAATAAAAAATGCTGAAGCACCTCCTTTGTAATCCATTTGCACCACAGTGGAAGACAGCTGCTCATCGTAGCCATGCTTGAACAGGCCCATTCCAAACATCATTGGGACTTCAACAGCCTTGTTCCCATCCACGAAAAATTTGCTCATTTTAGTGTATTTTGGATCAAAAGGTTTTTCCCATTCAGCTTGAAATATAAGAGACAGAGTTACAGGATTTTTTGAGGACATGAAACCATAGGACATATTAACATAGGACACATTATTAGATGACAGAAACTAGAACAGTTGGATCAGCTTCAAGGACAAACCAATTTGCAACAATTACTTGATCTTACTAAATACTCAGAATAATTCAATAGCAACACATGGTGGAATGGAATGTAAAAACACTCCCTCAGATCTTACAGCAGACTGCAATAGCCTTCTTTGAGATGAGCAATCAAGGGTTCTAACTTGTGCTTTTCCTCCATGATAACAGTTTTAAGGAGCCTTTAAAGTCCTCATATAATGCAGCTTTTATCTAAGTTCAAAAGAAGATTCTTTCATTTTCTTATTCCCAGATCAAAATAGGCTTGTAAAGGGTGATATGAGGGATGAATTCTCCAGAGAAATTAAGGGATCTGGGTTACTTACAGAGAGGTGTTGATACCTCACATTAGCTGATGATGTATAGAGTCATAAAGAACTTAATTTTACCAGACTGCTGAGTTAAGAAACAAAACAGTAACAGCAGAAACCTTTTCCACTGTCATCTTCACCATATTAAATTTTCAAAACTTTCTCACTTAGTATGGTGAAACAAGCCATCTACACTGAAACTCTGAAAGATTCTTATCGTTGGTGGAGTGGAATTTCAAAGCCAAATTCTAGGTATCCACATCTTGTTTCAGAGGCGGAGCAAATTTTTAAAAGGGGAAAATTGTGGAGTTTTGGAAAGGTTCTTTTGTTGTTTTTATTTTAATTTTTAAGAAATCTTGTTGCTCTCTAGTAAATTTCATCTGCTAGAGCAAAACCAACATTTTATCAAATGTAGTGGGCAAAAGTAGAGCTGTGTCAATAAGTAAAAGAAGTTGCATAAAGAAAAGCATGAAACGAGATGCCACCATTTTGACTTCTGATTTCTATTTGAACATTGATTACTAGGAAACTTGTTACAAATTAAATAATTACTGTCTGCGGTTTCCACCATCTGACACAACCAGCACTACTGAATAGCTTTTGAAAAAGTGAAATGGGACCTCTTTAGTGCTGTCTTGGTCTCTGAAAGCATAGACTGACAACTGCAATCCTCTGAACAGGGAAAATATGTTACTTTTATATATTTCATATACTTTTATACTCTCCATTAATAGTGGCTTCTATCATCAGATATATAACACACAGGACTTTTACATTATTATGCGTAAGGGAAAAAATAGCAAAATGAATCACAGAAATATGAATGACACCAGTCCTGAAAAGCTTTAACAACATTTATCTAGTGCTTAACTCAGGGAAAGCCAGCTGATTTCAAGAAGAGCTTTGCTTGAATGCTGGGTAGGATGTTAAGACCACTACTCTGGGCTTCAGGAGAGCAAACTTTGTCCTCTTCAGAGATCTGCTTGGGATAAAGCCATGGAGGGAAGAGGGCCCGAGGAAGCTGGTTTGTCACAACAATCTCATGCAGCACTACAGGCTGGAGACAGAGTGGCTGGGAAGCTGCCTGGTGGAAAAGGACCTGGGGGTGCCATTTGACAGCAGCTGGACATGAGCCAGCAGTGCCCAGGTGGCCAAGCAGGCCAATGGCATCCTGGCCTGTGTCAGCAATAGTGCAGCCAGCAGGACCAGGGCAGGGATTGTCCCCCTGCACTCAGCACTGGTGAGACCACACCTTGAGTGTCCAGTTTTGGACCTCTCAAAATGAGAAAGACATTGAAGTGTTGGAGCATTGAGGGCAACAGATCTGGGGAAGGCTCTATCTAGAGAGTCATTCATATGAGGACCAGCTGAGGAAGCTGGGGTTTTTAGGCTGGAGGAAAGGAGGCTGTGGCGGGAGAACTTCACTGCTCTCTACAGGTGCCAGAAAGGAGGCTGTAGACAGGTCAAGGTCAGTCTCTTCTCCCAGTCGACAAGTGATGGGGCAAGAGGAAATGGCCTCAGGCTGTTTCAGGAGAGGTTCAGGTTGGATATCAGGAAGATTTTTTTTCATTGAAGGGATTGTCAAACATTTTAACAGGCTGCCCAGGGATATGGTAGATTCACGATCACTGGAAATGTTCAAGAAATAACTGGACTTGGCACTTAGTACAGTTTCTTTGACATGGTGGTGTTCAGTCAAAGGTTGAACTCAAAGATATTGGAGGTTTTTTCCAACCTTAATGGTCCTGTGATTCTATTGGTATTCAAGGATGACCTCCACCAAGCACAGTAGTGATCCATCCTAACAAAGAAGGAGTCAGGTAAAAATGCCAGGAGGCCTGTGTGGATGAACAAGGAGCTCTTTGGTGAACTCAAACACAAACAGGTAACCTACAGAGGGTGGAAGCAAGGACAGGTAACCTGGGAGGTAGAAAAAGGCATTTTCTGAGCCTCCAAGGATTAGTTTAGGAAAGTTAAAAGTGTGATAGAATTAAATCTGGCCAGGGACATTGAGAGCAACAAGAGAAGCACCTAAAGGTATGACAGTGATAAAAGGAAGACTGGGGAAAATGTGAACCCCCTCCAGAAGGAAATGGGAAACCTGGTTGCCCATAATATGGACAAGGCTGAGGTACTCAATGATGTATTTTGCCTCAATCTTTACTTGCAAGTGAAGGGACTGGGAGAATGAAAAACTGTCCTCTGTGGAAGAAAATCACGTTCAAGATCATGTGAAGAACCTGAAGGTGAACATGTCCATGGGACCTGCAGATCCTGAGGGAAATAGATGGAACAGCTAAACCACTAACCATCGTGTTTGAGAAGTTGTGGCAGTCCAGTGAAATTCCCATTGACTGAAAAAGAGAAACGAGGGCTCTCGTTTTTAAAAAATGAAGAAAAGGAAGACCCAAGAAACTACCATTCTTTCTCATCTCTTTGAGTGGCAAAATATGGAGCAGATCCTCCTGGAAACTATACTAAGACACATGGAAAATTAGGAAGTGATTGGAGATAGACAACATGACTTTGCTGAGGGTAAGCTGTGGTAAAGGAAGAGCAATTGATGTCATCTACCTGGAGCTGTGCAAAGCATTTCACACTGTCCTGCATGACATCCTTGACTCTAAATGGGAGAGATGGCTGTGACAAATGGCCCACTCAGTGCATAAGGAGTTTTCTGGACGTTTGCATTTGAAGGCTTGCAGTCAATGTCTTGTTGTCAAAGAGGAGATCAGGGATGTCCAGTGGTCTCTTAGAGGTTGGTATTAGAACCAGTGCTGTTCAATATCTTTGTTGGTGAAGTGAACAGTGGAATTGAGTGCACCCTCAGCAAGTTTGCCAATGACACCAAGATGGTGTCATTCTGTTGATATGGGGTAAGGAAAGGATGCCCTCCACAGGGAAGGGATGCCACCCAGAGAGAGAGGGTGTCATCCAGGGAGAGTGAGATGGGCTTGAGAGGTGGCCCCATTAGAATATAATGAAGTTCAACAAGTCCGAGTGCAAGGTCCTGCATGTGGGTTGGGGCAATCCCAAGCACAAATACGAGCTGAGAAAATAATGGATTGAGTTGGAAACAGACCTGAGGGAAAGGACGTGATCCTGTTGGTTGATGAGAATCTCAACATGGCCCAGTAATGTATTCTTGCATCCCAGAAAGCCAAACACGTGCTGAGCTGCATCAAAAAAAAAATGTGGCCAGCTCCACTTTTGCTTCACTCTGGCAAGATCCCACCTGGAATATTGCATTCAGCTCTGGGGTCTCCAAGAAAAGAAGGATGTGGACCTGTTGGAGTAACTCCAGATGAGGGCCATGAAAATGATCAGAGGGCTGGAGCACCTCTCCTAAGAAGACAGGCTGAGAGAGTTGGGGGGGTTCAGCCTGGGAAGAGAAGGATCCAGGGAGAGCTTAGAGTCCCCCCCAGCACCTAAAGGGGGCCTATTGAGGGGAAAAGACTTTTTATACAGGCAGATAGTAATAGGACAAAGGAGAATGACTTTAAACTGAAAGAGTGTAAATTAAAATTTAGATTAGATATAAGGAACAAATCCTTCACTATGAGGGTGGTGAGGCTGGAATATGTAAATTGTAGATGCCCCATCCCTGACAGTGATCAAGGTCAGGCTGGACAGTTCTTTGAGCACTCTGGTGTAGTCGAAGGTGTCCCTGCCCACCACAGAGGGGTTGGAACTACATGATCATTAAGGTCCCAAACCATGGCTGTCAGTTAACACACAGGTTAGACAGAGATTATATTCACTAATACTTTCCTCCTATTTCAAAGGCACTCTTATTCCTGTTCTCACTTCTGTCTTGGGGGGATACCTTCTATGCACCTTCCTCAAGTGCTTCACAGTGCCCAAGTGGCAAAATGAAATTTGAGGTATTCTTTGTTGTTACCAGCTTGACCAAGGCATGAAAAGGGATTAGTGTAATATAGTGGAATAACATGTCTTGTAGGTCAGCGTCAGGAAAATATTGCCAGACTTCTGTCCTTTTAAGAAAGAATTCTGTACTATGCTACACCATGAAAAAAAAAATTGTCACCAGTAATGTGCAAGGAAGTTTGTAACGCACAAAAAGAGGACAAGCACCTAAAAGTATGGATTGGTTATAAGGCTAGGTGAGGTTTAGAAATCCTCTCCAGATTGATCTCAACTCTAGATAATTAACCCACTCTTGATTTCAAGATTAAAAACTGTTATTATTGGGATTAATGCTATCCTTTAATCCATTTGCTTTAAAATTGGAGAGGTAAAACTGAAACTTCAGTACCTTTAGAAAAGCTAGGAAATCTTTGCAGTAGTAAACTGAACATCTCATTAAAAAAATCCAACAACCCTCTATCGTTAGAACACATGAAATTTAACTGTAATACAAAGTTATCTTTAATACAAGATTTCTCGGGCTTTTGTCCCCATTGTGCTATTGTACCCATTCATTGCTCATTCTTCAAATACCTTTCAGTAAAAGAAAATTCAACTTTTTTTTTTTGCCTGTTTTGAAATATGTACCTGATGCTTAATAAAATCTAAATGAAAATGTTATTTGAAAAAAACAGGAAGGTTTTCAAGAGAACTAAGAAACATCAGTCATCTGTATTTCAATTAGCTCCATTTAGTTGTGGCCAAATCTTCAGACACTAATATAAGGAGATGCAGATGGAAAACAAAACAGAAATATAGTCCTTAATTATTTTCAGGAGAAGCATCATACTGGAAAGAGCAAGCATCCAGGTTAATAGTTCTAAAAGGATAGCTTTTAAAAAAAAATCTAATACACCATCTCCATTTCAATTCCTTGGTGATATTTTTATCAGATAAATTATAGAATGTTATTTTTCTGACTTTGAATACTTTGCTTTAGCATATAATCAGTAAGAGAGAGAAAGTTTGAAATAAGATACAATATCTGTTATTAGACCACTGATTGAGCCTTAGAGCCTTGATCCTCTTCTTCTCATTAGATCAGAAGTCTGAAAAGCTTTGGGAAGAGTGTATCTAAGCAAAAATTTATTTACCAAAAAAAGCTTACTGTCAAAAGGCTTGTATTTGATACTGGTGGGTCCATCTCTTCACTGGAAAATATTAGAATCCACAAATAAAAATTAAAAAAAAGGTTGAAACCTATGCCTCTAGACACACCAGGACTACAGACATGCTACCAGCAAAGGCACAGTTAGTAAAAAAATAAGGGGAACATGAGTGTGAAACTAAAGCTACTGTAGCATGTTTAGTTTTGAATCCATAAACATACACAGTAACAGCAAAGCTGTTGCCTAAACATATTTTCTGTTCGATAAGATGCTAAGTTTTCCTTTAATAGCATTCTTTGCATTTAACTCTGCACCTGCTGAACAAAAGAAATAAACCACAGCTGGATTGAAATTCACAGAAATGGATTTCAGCCAAGCATTTAAGAAAGTGCTTGAATCCCACTAGACTGTATTGGATTTGATGCTTTACTGCCTAGAGATGCCTTCCTCAACATATATTTCTTAATTTTGAGAAAGAATTTATTTTAACACTTAATTTTCTGAAGGAAAGAAGTTTATATATTAAAAGATCTGGGAAAATTTGCCATACATTTTGCCAGGTCAAGTAGAACCTAATTTCCAATAGCTTTGTTTCTAATTAAATATAAGTGAGGATCAAAAGGAAAACAAGATATGAGTCCATCTGCAAAACTGTATTGCAAAAAAAGATGAAGTCCAAGGCTGACCTGAGGAAATAATCTATGGAGTAGAAGAACAAGATATCTTACCGTTAAAATAAATATAACTAATAAGGAGAATTTCAGTAAGTGGGTCTAGGTTATTTACAAGGTCCTTGATTTTTCCATTCGTTCTTCTTGCTACATATTCATTGATCTTTTGCTGGGCTTGGTCAGACTTCTTGAAGTTCATAGGATAAGCTTCTCCTTCATAGAAGTTTCTGAGGTTACTTAGAAATCTTTCTTGTGGCTTCAGTTGATCAAGCACAAACAGAACATTTCCCATATTCAGCTGTAACCCCCTATTCCTTCTGTTCACCACTTGCATGAGTTGACGATAACCTTCGTGTATGTCACTTTCAGAAATCTGACGAGGGTTAAAGCAAAGGACCCTAAGAATCTGTGTCAGGGTGTCTGACCTGGCACCCAGAGTCAGCATGGCAAAGGCAGTAGAGATGCTCAAAGGAGAGAAGAAAACGTTCCCATTGTTTTCACGAGAAGAAATCTCTTTGTAGAAACAACACGCAAATTGACAAACACTGTTCCTTACGCTCTGCCACGGCATGTTTTGGTTTTCTTGTGCTCTTTGGTTCTGGTTTCTTACTCCTTGTTGATAAGGCTCATAGCAATAACTGTTGGAATGTATTCCAACAAGTAAAAGACACAGGAAAAGCAACTTCTTCATGTTTCTGTGGTTCTGTAATAGAAGAAAAGTTACATTTGGCTTACAAATTTTTTCACCTTGTGTTTAGCAATACAGCAATCCCTTCACTATACAGAGTTAGCTTAGCACCAGTGACTCTGAGATGTTTGAATTGAGGGAAATGAGCTTTCTATTTCAAGGAAGCAGACTCTGGAAAATTACTCAACCTACTGAAGAGGTTATGAAATAATAAAAATCAAAGTCAAAGAGGGATGAGGTAATTCCAAAGACGCCCTCATTAAAGTTAAGCTACAATCCATTTTAAACTGCTGGGTTGTTTTTTTTTTTTTCCAATATTCTGTTTTCAATGTGGCTTTAAGTGATGAAAGAGTTGAAAGTACAGGTCTATTGTAGAGTAAAGAAAGGAAGGGAGATAGTCAAAGTTAATCAGTTAAATTTGGAAATTTAACTGATGAAAAATCAAAGCATAAGAAAGGCACAATATACCTCCTTTGTGAAAATTAAAAACCACATTTTTGAATGGGCTGCATGAAAACCCATATGCAGGCACCGAAGAGAAATCAAATGCGCTTGTTAATGAGGAAGTGATGAGCATTTATGGTGATTTCATAAAGCTTGAACAGTTAAGCACAACTAAAAGAAAAAAACAACTTCCACAAAAATAACAAAAGAAAGAAATGGCGATTAGGATGTCTATCAAGACCCTGAGGATACAGTGCTGCTTATAAAGAAAGGGAAAAGGAGTATGTACATAGAGCAACAAAAGGAAAAAAGTGTGCCTGCTGCATGCAAAGGCATGCCCAGCCCAGTGACCAAATCAAATCACCTAAAAGCAAAATTTTAAAAAAAATTAAAAAGTAGAGAAGCTCTAGAGCAATCACTGTCTTTATCATCAGAAAGATAGAAAAGGGTGACTTGGCATAGAAGCCTGCAATGGTTGAAAGTGAGGATGAGTGAGTGAATTCTGGAGGAACAAAGACACTAAAAAATACAGACAGAACAGGAAAGTCTTTTCCAGAGCAGCATGCAAACCATTCATTCCACATCTATGGCAATACTTCTACCTCTAGAAATTAATACTGTATCACAATTGGTTCAATAACTTCTGTCAATAGAGAGAAGTAAAGATGCGGAATATCTGGAAATTGAAACATCCTCCTGTGGTATGTGATCATCTGATGTACAGAACTTTTTATAAAACAAAGTTCTCTCTAGGAGAAAAATATAAAAGGTTTTTGGCTTGCACTGAAAAATGCAGCATCTGCCTTCTAAAAGCCCTGAACACTTATCAGCTCCCACCATGATCCCACATTTGTGTTCCCCACTTTCCATCATTTTGTTTCTACAAAACCCAGTGAACTCAGAATGCTGATCTCAGCTTTAGTAATAGATGCTCTAAATATTCCTTAATTCACACTCTGAATATTGTGGTCACAGAAATACCACTATCACTAGGAAGGGCCTGAACCCCATGACAAACCACTTTCAGACAGCGCACTTTTGTATCTAGAACATGTTTAAATTTAAGCTTTGATTTGTTTGTGACTTGTCTCACCATCACTCTAATTCTTTTAGCCACTGTTTCTTTTTTTTAATGCTCTCTAGACGCTTTAGAGAGCAATCCTTAAGTGCCTTAGTATTTAAATTAATTTCATGCCCTACATTTGTTATTATCATCAATTTACTTAATTTAAAACACTTAGAAATGCAGTTTTCCTAAGAAAAGTCTTGTCATATGAATGTGCCAATCTCACAGAGGACTTATCTTTTATATTAAAAAAAACCCCAAAATCATAATTAAACAATACAAGAAGGTTTAAGCCAAAACTTGACTACTAACATAATAATTTCCTGATTATTCAAAAATTTTTGTCCTGAATATAATTTTTGACAATTTTTCCACATTAAAAAAAAAATCCTAAAACATTACTTACAGTGAGTTCAAAAAGGTCCTGTTGTATTCACCAGGTCTGCACGGGTCCTTGCTCAGTTGTTTATGCTGCTGAGCACAAAGCAGGGTATCCTCTAGTAAAGGTTAAGATCATCTAAGGCTGTGACTCACACATTATAATTTTAGAGATTAGTATGATGTCGAAACTAGTTTTACTAGACACTTAACTTTACTGAATATGTTTCACACGTGACTTCTTATTATTCATGACTATCTGATCACTCGGGTTACATTCAAACCCATTTTCCTCAAACTGAACCTACTGTTTCTTAATATCAAACATTCATACATATCTCAGTTGCCTGAATCTACTGTTTTATGAAAAAGTCACCAAAAGCAGCAACTACTGAGAAATATTTTGAACATAATTTGCATAATTTCCAATAGGATTGATGCCACTAAGGCTTGATGCGCCAGGACAGTCTGATTTTTTGTGATGCACTGTGCTTTGTCCCCTGCATATCTGTGGCTGGGGTAGATTGTCTCCAGGTGAAGCCAGTGAGGATTCTAATAGGTGCAGGGCTTAAAACACTGTAGTGCCACACTAGCAAATGCTGTCAGATGCGTACCTGGCTGTCCACTCCCAGATGGGGAATCCACTGGCAGCAAGAGCTGTGATATTGACTCCTGGACTCTTATGGCCCTGTGCCCAGAGAAGAAGAATGTGGCTGGGATGCCATTGAATGGGGGTGGTTGCAGTTACAAGCATGGCCTGGGGACAGGGGGTGGAAACTGAGGAACATGGGTGTTAAATACAGCAAGTCTTTAGATCAGCTTACTATCTTATGATCTGGGATGTGGGGAGCAATCCCCTCTGATCGTGTGCCAAGTTCAGCTGGGTCAGATCAGACAGCCTGGTATCCTGTGCTCAGCTTTACTCCTGGGTGCAGAATTACCAAAGCATCACGGAAGAGAGCTCTGGGGACCACACAGTTCAAGCCCCTGCTCAAACCAGGTGATGGTTGCTCAGGGTGGTGTCCTGCTGGGTTTTGACTCCCTCAACAATGGAGACTCCACCAGCTCTGGACAATTTCTCTATTGACACCACTGATACTAAAACAGGTTAACAGGTTTTCTTTACATCTAAATGGAACTTCTTGTATTTTAATTTGTGCCCATTGCCTCTTGTCACTAGATGCCACTGAGCAGAGGCTATCTCTGTCTTTACTCATCTCATCAGAAATTGGGTGATTATACATTGTTGAGACCTCTTTTTTCTCTGGGCTAAACATTACTAGCCTTTAGTCTTTTGGCCTCTCCTCATATGTCAGATGCTGCAATTCTTCAATGACAATTCTGGGGCTTTAATGGAGTCATTCTGGTATGTCCATGTCCACCTTGCACTGTGGAGCCCAGCAATGGTTGCAGGTCTCCAGATGTATATAGCAGGGATGAGTAGAGAGAAAGAATTTCTTGTGGTGACTTGCTGGCAATGCTTTTCTTAATGCAGCTCAAGTACATGGAATTACAGACTCATAGGATAATGGAATGGTTTAAGTTGGAAAGGACCTCAAAGATCATCTAATTCCAAGCCCCCTGCTGTGGGCAAGGACACCTTCACTAGGTCAGGTCGGTCAAAGCCCCATCCAACCTCACCTTGAACAGTTTCAGGGATGGGGCACCCACAGTTTCTATGTCTGACCAGACTCACAGTGAAGAATTCATGCTTATATCTAATCTAAATCTGTTGTCTTTCTGTTTAAAGCCTTGTCCCATCGCTACAAGTCTTTCTAAAAAGCCCCTCTACAGCTCTCTTGTAGGATTCTTTTAGGTATTAGAAGGCCACAATAAGGCCACTATGGAGCCTTCCTCAGGCTGAACAACCCCAGCTCTTCCAGCCTGTCTTTGCAGGAGAGATGTCCATGTCCTCTGATCATATTTGTGGACAGGTTCTCTTCTGGACAGATCCACACCCTTCTTATGTTGGGGGCCCCAGAGCTAGATGCAGTACTTTGGGTGGGAACTCACCAGAGCAGAGTAGAGGGGCAAAACTCACTCCCTCGCCCTACTGGCCATGCTACTTTGGATGCAGCCCAGGATACATTTGATTTTCTGGGCTGTGAGTGCCCATGGCTGGGCTGTGTCCAGCCTCTCATCCACCAGCACCCCAAAATCTTTCTCAGGAGGGTTGCACTGATTTGTTCATCCCCAGTCTGTGTTCATACTGGGAGTTGCCTGACCCAGGTGCAGCCCCTTGCACTTGGTCTTGTTAAACCTTATGGGGTTCCCACGGGCCCACTGCTCAAGCTTGTCCTGTTCCCCATGGATGACATCCATCCTTCAGGCATGGCAGCCACACCACTCAGCTTGGTGGTGTTGTCTGCATTTCCTGCAAGAACTTACTGCTGGATCCTGCTCTACCAGGAGCTCCTTACCCCCATGCACAGCATCTCACTTTCTAAAACTAGGCTAATATTTTCTCTCATTTTCCCTTCAAAATGCAACCACTTCCAGGGAGGGACCCACCCTTCCTACACATGAATAGAGTGCTGATCTCAATGCTGTGTCTAAGGATAATTGAAATACTAACCACAACAATAGTTCAGTAATATTTTCTGTGAGGCAAAGATATAACCAGTGAAAGTTGTTGATGATTATGACCTATCAAGAGGCTCAACAGACTGCAGAAAACCCCTTAAACAAGTTGCTTATGAGATAAAACTTGAGAAATAGGGGGCTTGGATGCAGGATACTGGACTCATATGTAGTGTATTCTTCACACACACCTGAAGGAGTACTTGAGATATTATTTTCACTGCTTCTTGTATAAATAAGAGCCAAGAATCTTGCTTAGAGCTGGCTTTTAATAATGGGCTGCAGTTTTCATGGTATATAAAAACTGATTTCTGATGAAGGAAGGAAGCCCAATTAAATACAGACGCCATGCTAATGACAAGGTGACGGACGAATGACTAAGATTTGAACACACCTAGGCCACACCTCAGGACACTTGCAGAAGAAAGCCTGCTACTGAACATGGGAAAGCTGCCCTATGATTGGAAAGAAAGAAGAAAAAATCAATATAGTTTAAATTTCTATGAATAATGTGAATCTCTGGACGTTAATATTAAAGAAAGTCCAAATTTTTCTTTCATGTTTCCTATGTCAAGCCATGACTGGAAGGAAGGTAAAGGAAAGGGTAACAGGTCTAGACCCAGCTGTATAATATCTGTATTTGATGAAAAATTTTCAACAACCATAAATAATGTTTTTTTATCGTAGTTATTAGCAGAATATTGATTTACAAATAGTTTAGCCATTTTGCTGAGTTTTGAAGATTGAGTTCTTTCAGAGTAATGTTGCATATGCTGAAGATATGATACAGAGTGAACAGGGAATTTTCTCACTGACACTGGGGATTTTCGAAAAGTTCCACAGCTCTCACACTGCTAGTTCATAGGCAGTTGGCAAAATTTAATGTAAATAAAGGTGCTTTGAGCCAAGAAACTGAAAGAGGTTTGTTTGTGCAAGGTTTTTCTCTCTCTGCTATAAATAGTAACTATTGAAGGCATGAGCAGGGTGTTCTACTGCATAAACAAGGCCTCAGAGGCTCTCCTGAGCCTGTGCTAAACCACAGATACCAGGTGTGTATATACCTTCAAAGAGATGGAGGAATTTCTTAATTTGTTGTCTCATTGAAACTAAAGCACTTCCTCATAACCATAATTAAAAAAGGGAGGCAACATGGATTGGAAAACAAATTTATGTTAGGTTGTTCTTTTCTGAACCTAGTAATACTTTCTCCTGAACACATAATTGGGGAGAGTGTGAAGCGTTTTTAAATTGTGAGGTGTGATCAGTCTGATTTAGGGCATCTTTTTCCTTACAATAATATAAATATGATCTTTTATGAACAGCTCAGGTCTTGAGGAGTCTCTCAAAAATTATTGCTTATTAAGTAGAGCACTGTTAGAGATGACCTACAGAGATAGTAAACACTGCAAGGCATCTCCATTTAGTTATGGGACTTTCCACAATTCTTTTAGTCCTAGGATTTCCTACCAGTAAATCTATTACACTATACAACAAACAGGTTGAAGAATTCACCAAACTGTCAAAGTTTGGGATAGCTTGGAATTGGCTGGCATGTTCACAAATTCTGTTCCCACAACGATCTGAAGCATTCCTTCACCTGAAAGCCTCACCCTGACAGCATTTGCTTGGGCAAGATTCTCCCAGGCCCACACTCTTTGAGTTCAATAGAATGAATTTTCTTATTTTAAGCTCTCTTAAAAAGAAATTAGGGAGACATAAATCCAGATGATTGACAAACACTACCCCCACCCCCCAAAGGCTGCAGTGCTCTCTTCCTTCAAAGTATTTTTTTCCCAAGACTTTTCTCAATCTCCCAATCCTCTTTCATTACTCAGTGAAAGAGAGAATATGTTGTCCCCAGAATCCTGGTCAATGCTTCCCTTAATTTCCAGTCTTTTCCTTCTCCTTAGGCAGCAGATTAAAAGTCACATTTTGCCTACATTCTCACTTCAAGGAACTGTGCTATACATGAACAAATAAACACTTTTTTACTCTTAAATATTTTCTCAATACACTTAGTGATACCTTACCTATTACTGGAAATGTATGGCTGTGTGTAAACACATGCAACACTCTTGTAATGCCACTACAAGCTTTTCTTGAATTAGGTCACTATTTGCAAACCCAGCAGTCACTTGTCAGAAAAAAAACCCACTTCATTTCAGGAACAGAGCAGAAGTGGCTGTGGCATGGCAGCTCTTCTCCCTCCTGCCCAGCTCTCCACCTTTCTTTCTTTGAAGAGGACATAGGGAAGGAGCCAAAAAAACTTCTCCTGTCATCTCTTCTTGTGCATAGGATTCACCAGAGCCATACAGTATGGAATCATAGAATCGTAGAGTCATAGAATGGTTTGGGTTGGAAGAAATCTCGACGATCCTCTATCTCCAACCCTCCTGCCATGGACAGGGACACCTTTCACTACACCAGATTGCTCAGATTCCATCCAACCTGGCCTCGAATACTTTCAGGGCTGGGTCATCCATGACCTCTCTGAGCAACATGTTTGAGTGCCTTACCATCTTCATAGTAAAGAATTTCTTCCTAATGTCTAATCTAAACCTATTCTCTCTTAGTTTGAATCCATTCCTCCTTGCCCTGTCACATGCTCTTGCAAAATGTCCCTCTCTGTCTTTCTTGAGGTTCTCTTCAGGCACTGCAAGTCTGCAATTAGGTTACTCCAGAGCCTTCTCTTTTCTAGGCTGAACAATGGCAATTCTCTGACTGAGAGAATCTCTTACGGGAGGATCTCCATCCCTCTGATCATCTTGGTGTCCCTCCTCTGGACTCGCTCCAACATGTCCATGTCCTTTCTGTGCTGAGGACCCCAGAGCTGGATGCAGCACTCCAGGTGGGGTCTCACCAGAGGGAAGCAGAGGGGTGGAATCCTCTCCCTTGCCCTCCTGCTCACACTGCTTTGGATGCAGCCCAGGACACATTTGTCTCTCTGGGCTGTGAGTGCACATGGCTGGGTCATGTGCAGCCTCTCATCCATCAGCATCCCCAGATCTTTTTAGCAGGGCTGCTCTGATCTGTTCATCCCCTGCCTGTGTTGATACCAGGGGTTGCCCTCACCCAGGTGCAGCACCTTGCACTTATTCAGCCACATGAGATTCCCATGGCCCCACTGCTTGAGCTTGTCCATGTCCCCATGGATGACACCCTGTTCTTCACGTGTGTCAACCACACCACCCTGTTTGGTGCCACCTGCAAATCTGCAGAGGGTGCCCTCGATGCCTCCATCTATGTCATTAATGAAGATATTAAATAAAACTGGTCCCAGTGTGGATCCCTGAGGGGCACCCCTTGTCACTGAGCTCCATAGGGACCCTGAGCCTTTGACCATGACCCTCTGGATCAGACTGTCCAGCCCATTTCTTATCCATCTAACAGTCCATTCATCAAATCCATCAAATCCATTGCTCTCCAATTTAGAGAAGGATGTTGTGGGGGACCATGCCAAAGGCTCTACAGAAGCCCAGATAAATCTGTGACATCTGTGACCCTTCCCTTACCCGCTGCTGCAGCCACTCCCTCACAGAAGGCCATAGGCTGATGAGGCAGCACTTGCCCTTGGTAAAGCTCTGCTGGCTGTCCCAAATCACCTCCCTGTCCCTGATGTGCCTTAGCAGAGGGTCAAGGAGGGTCTGTTCTGTGATCTTCCCCAGGCACAGAGGTGATGCTAACACACGGGTAGTACCCAGTGTCCACCCTTCTATCCTTTTTAAACATGGGTAGAATGTTTCTGGTTTTCCAGTCAGCTGGGACTTCTGACTGCCATGACTTTTCTAACATCATGGAGAGTGGCTTGACAACTGCATCGGTCAATTCCCTCAGAAATCCCTGACTCTTCTAGCTGCTTTTGGCTGTTTTTGCTTTCCTAGCTAGAAGTAAGGACACCAGGGAAGAAGGCAAGAAGAATAAGGAAGGAAGTCTAGATAAAATAGGTCTCCTCTATATAATACCTATTCTACTGAGTAAGAGAGCAAATCTCACACTCCCTCACACACAGTCATGCCCTGAAATTGAATCTTTCCAGTCCTCTCTTCTCACACTCTTAAATCCCTCATCCACTACCAGAAGCCCTCCAAGCACCAACCCTGCTCCAGTTACCACCTCCTTAAAAGACTCGCTACCAAGTTCCCTTCAGCTCCACTGACACCTTTTACCCCCAGCTTCAGCATCTCCTTTACGGTCAATGTTACACAAAGGGAAGAACAAAAGTTCAGGGCAAGATGTAGGTAGGAGTTTGCCTCAAGAAAGCTAAAGCACCATCACATTGAAGAGCTGGTATTGGTTTATTTATTGCTTCTCTTTGAAGCCCCAGCATTTATTTCTCCCATGAAATCAGCTGCCTTTCTTCTCATCAAGTCCTTCAGTTAAATATGACTCTCCTGCTACAAAAAAACCACAAACAAACAAAAAAACCCCAACCAAAATATCCCTTCATTTTTCCCTTCCCAGGATTGTGAAACACTGACTCACATTTAATATCCTTGGCTATTATTATTTATTGTTGGCTTGCTCTTGCAAATTTTCTTTAATTTTGGCTTTGGTGAAATTTTAAGCTTTATCACCTTTAAAGTTTCTATCTGTTGAGAGAATTCACAGATTTTTTCCTGTTAGTTTCAACAATCTCATTGTCCCATAACACCTTGATAGCAGACACTAAGGCTGTTGGCTTTCTAGTCAATCCTTATCACCAGCTCTTGACATTTCAAGTAAATGTGGAGGCAAAAACATTACAGAGAAAATCTCCTATAATCAAAGTGATCTGACCACAAAAAGAGAAGTCCAAATATTAAAGTAATAAACCATACATAGACAATTATACCAAGAATATCTTGATTGCTTTTTCTTACTCCCTCTCTCCAGCTTTGACCTCCCTTCTGAATGGCTTTCTCAAAATCAACAAAACTAAAGAGTCTTGTGTCCTGCACAGATAATCAGACTGGTGGAAATTCCAGTCAGTCTTCAATTACATTGGAAATATGCACCTAAAAAAAAGAAAAAAAAAAAAAAAAAAAAAATCTTGAGGCATTTCATATCAAAGAAACTTCAATAGCTGTTATTTAAAGAACATGCAGACAACATGTTCTTTACAGCATTGCTCCGTCAACAGAAACAACAGAAATCAAGGAAGAGGATAACAGTCATCACAAGAGTCACTTTCTTTTGTGAGGGACAAAATCAGGTTTTGAAGAGTTTGGTTAAATGTTATCTGAATACCATTGAGTGTCAGTTATCTAATTACTTTGGAAATAGGTGTAAGCATTTAGTTATGAACTATTGCTCATGCAGTCTACTTGAAGTTGTTTGATCCACTGGCACTTAACATGGGGACAGGAGGGAAACATCAGAGATTAATCCAGATTTCAGCAGCATACTTTCTGAAACTACTTCTACTAGACATGCAGTGACACCCCAGAGATTACCAGCTGATGAGGGCAGTTAAGGAGCCGTGTCTCACAAGGCAAATACTGCTTTCTATGTGGGACTGAAACATGAAAAGCAGACTTTTTACTGTGGGATCAAAGGGAAAAGGAAACTAAGAAAACAGCCGTGAGAAAGTAGGGCTGAAATGTGAATTTTCCCACTTGGGGAATTTACCCTCGAGATTGCTATGTCGTGTAACAGATCATTTTGTAATGCCAGAACTGAAAGCAAGACAACTGAGGCGGTGAAATGCTGAGATGTGCAGGCCTCTAGACATCGGGCTAATTATGCTGATGTGGCTGCACTACTGCTCAAATGTGACAATTGAGCTCTTCACAGCATGCTGCTTGCTCCCTTAGAAATCCCTGCAAGCAGCTGTTTTGCACAGAGTAAACATACTCTGGGAAGTAAGAAAATCCAACCCATGAATGAAGCCTCCTGGGACAACCAGCCCAGGGCAATGCAGATGTTACAATACGAAGAAAGAAGCAAAAATGTAATTGATTATATAACTTTGCAAGAATTTACAAGCCACAGCAGTTGTATTAGCATAGTAAGGTCCTCATCCTTGCTGACTTCTAATGCAAAGGATTTTTTCATAGAAGCACTGGGCACTGTTGCAGCAGGAGACAAATTACTGATAGTTAGAAAACAGAGAGGTCATTGCTCTTTGTAAATTGGTTCCTGGTGCATCATAGACCCATTTGATGATTAAAACTCTGAAATTGGAACTAAAAAACTTTGGGGAGTGAATATCATACAAGTGAAATCCAACAAACTGATGTGCGGGGATGAAATATGTGAATTACATGTATAGATAAATAAATTGAGGGGAAAAGTGTACTCCTTCCAGAAAGCAGGGTCTGTAAAAATATGTAATACCCTTGATCTCCAGTCTCAGGGCAATGAACTCATTGGAAAGAGAAGTAAAACAAAACAACTGAGCAAAAACTTGAGCATGAGCAAACAACTCCATGGAATGCAGATTATATCTGAGAGTTGACCTCTCGATACGACATACTTTGGACTTAAAAGAACATACTTCTTAGCAAGGCAGACTTTTTGCTTTACAAGAAGTAACTTCTTCCCTTTAGGAAAGTTGCAGTTGAAGATTTATTCCCCCTGGTTGAAAAAATAATGTGGGGGGGGGTTCCCAAAGTATTATTTTCACTCCTGTGAAATAGCCTTATGGTGAAATATTACAGCTACACATGTGGTTGTGCTACTGGTCCATTGGCCAACTGTATGAGGAGTTATGCTGCTTCCAGCTATGCTGTTGCAACTGTTTGTCATTGTAGTTACGAGACTGAACTCCATTATACCAGCTCTGACAGACTGAAAATTTTAATTCTGATCTGGACTTTGCACTTAGCAATCAGCAAGCAAATGAGAAAAAATGGGCTTTATCAGATGCAGATATTTAATTTAGCAGAAAACAAACAAACCATCTGAATACTTTTCATGTCTTTAAGATATAGCCAAGGAAACATTAGTCCTGCATATCTCTAAAGAAATTAAATTGTTCATTTGGGATGTTGAGTGCATCCCTCACTTCTTGATCATGATGAAAATCACACTTGGAAATTAATGATCATAATCAGCACATGTTCAGTGGTACATGGAGATCATCATCCAAGGACAGACAGATATGCTGAGGTTTAAAAAACATCTCGAGATTCTGAAAGAAAAAGGGAAAAAGAAAAGAAAAATTTGTTGCTCTGCCTGAAAAGGTTTCTGTAAGGCAATTTTGAAAATAGCAAAGAAAATGAGCTCTAGGACAATAAACAGTGGGGATATATAGTAATGATACTGGGAGCTACATGTCCAGAAGACAAAGGAGCTCAGGGATGCACAGCACTTGGTTGATCAGGTAGCTAGTAAACTCTTTTTTGGATGACTGGATGTGTTTAGCAGCATGGCTAATATGTCTCAGGGGGGAAGAATAGGTCCAGTGATAAAAACTGTACTTCTAATACTTTAACTTGGTGGACACAGAAAATGAGGTGTAACACCAAACAAGTAATGTGAGTTATAACTGTGGTACTAAATGAAAAGGGAACTGCATTCATCATAATTGCCATGTAACACACACTAGATGATGTATGTCCCAAATGATTCAGCTCAGTTATTTCACAAATGCTTTTTTTTTTTTTTTTTTTTTTTTTTTTTTTTACTATGAAAATCTTGGGAAGCTAAATATGTCTTTAAACCTGTTTGGAAGCAAAGAGATTATAACTGCATTGGCACTGGGCATGGGAAAGCTGGGTGTCTTAGGATTCTTTGTAGAGACATGATCAGCAACACAGCACGGCTGCTGTGTTTCCCACTGCACTGCTGGGAGGGGCATTCAGTATCCTTACTCTGGACATTTCCATTGGCCCACAAACAGTATTTCAGGTCTTGTATGCATAGACACCACCTTGTCCTGCTGGGCACCCTCCTCTCTCACCTCCCCTGTGTGCCAAGTGTGTTCCTGAGCACAGGAGAATATGTGGGAACATCAGAAAAGTGAATTGGCTAGGAAAAATTCTGAAGTATCAGAAGGGGAAAGACATAACTTCTAGAGAAAGAAAACAATAAGGAAATCTGGTAAATTTGTTTTCCTCAAGCTGTAATAAGACCGAAACCTCCCACAGACACGTGCCCCTTCTTCCCCTTCAATCAGTGTATAAGCCAGTCACTGAAGAATGTATGTATTATAGATCTATGTATCTATGTATTTCAAAAGTTGCTTAATAATGGGCTGTGGCCCATTGAAAGGAAAGGAAAGGGAAAATGCAATAGTTGCTCAAGAGCTGTTAAGTGAAGAGACACTTCAACAGCTGCTAAGGCAGGAGGAACATTGGCAACTGCAGAGCAGAAAAAGAAATAAAGAAAACTGCATTTTGGACTCATCTGCTGGTGAGAGCTGCTTCCTGGAGAGGTTCTCATCCAGGTAACCTAATGACAACAAGTGCCCTCCCTTGTCCCTGATTTCAGCAGGGTCTGGACTGGGCTCCTGCTGCAGCTCCTCCTGCACTCCCCTGGCTGCCTGGCTGTCTGCAGGGCAAACTGCAGGACCACAAACGGTTTGTGGGATGCCACAATTATGTTGAGATTTTACAATTCGCCTCAGCTGCTCACAGCCTGAAAACCTGCAAGGTTGCATCAGATTATTTTTGCTGCTGAAAGACAAAATCAAACTCAAGGTGAAGTCAGCAGTGAAAACACCAGTTGTTACAGTGTTTCGAGGATTTTCAAGGGAATCAAGTTGATATCTCTGAGAGTTTCCATCATGTAACACAAGCTTTACTTACAGTTTTTCCCATCACCATAGTTTCCTGAGCCTGAGAAAGTTAGAACAGGTTACTGCAAGATAAGCAAGGCAGGAAGTTTGTAGGCACCAGATACTCTCTGCTAAGCTGCTGTGCTCAAGACCTATGATAAAAATGCTCTAAATCTCCATTTCTTTCATTTTGGTATGGGTTACCTTTCATTCATTGCAGGGTAACAATGGTCACTCGTGCAAATATAAATATGGCAGAGTCCAATGAAGTGGTTCTCATACTCCAGTGCAAACATTGCAACACAGAAAAAAAAGCAGACAGCAGCTCCTGTTTCTGTGGTGAGATCAGTTCTGGAGTAGTTTTTATGGGCTCCTTGAGAAAATGGGCTCTATATTACATGTAAAAGGGTATGGCAGTGCTATTGTTCACATCATGTCATGATTAATATCTATTTCTAAATAACTCCAAATACTAAAAGACACATTTTGTTCTTGTCCTCTGCCAGTTTTAATCCAATGGGATTGGAAGTTTAAATGGATTCCTTTCATACTTTATCTAAAAATACCCTTCTAAAAATGCTCTTCCAATTATTGCACTTTTCTAAAAGAAAACTTGGGCTTGCCAAAATACACATTCTCCAGATAGAGCAGCCATTGTCAGCAGTCTTTGGCTCAACATGATAAATGTTGATGGGAAGGCATTCTGCAAAAATGTAATAACATTTTCAGAGCCTATGTCCCATTTTCAAGTGTGAATGAAGTTTTAGATGTCAGATTTTCAAAGGTATTTAGCATAAAAAGAAATTTAAGTTTTCATCAGTATATATGCAGGCTTGTAACCAATTTGAGCCCATTAGAAGCAAAGAATAGTAATTTTTATATGCATAAACATTTTCAAAACCCCATTCCCTGAAAACTGCATTTCCAATGCTTTAAAGAAAATGGAGTCACAAATATGAATATATTTTGATTTTTTATTTTTATTTTTCATAAGAAAAGGAGAAAAACAAGAAAGGAAATCTGAATGTACAAATACAGTTATGTAATTAGATACCCACTGATCATAGGGTTTAATAATTAAGCCATAGTTACAGGTAATTCAGCACTAACAACTACAGATATAGATTTGATTTATTTTATTATATTATATAATTTCTGCCATTCTCTTTGACAAACCAAACAACATTGGGCAAGTGTTATAAACATATGTAAAGGGGAAACAAAGTGAAACCATTGAAAAGCTGACAACAAGTTAGAGTGAATAACAGAAAAATAAGATAAAAAAAGGAAGGGAGAAACAGAGAAAACAAGGGTCTTTTGAAAATGAAGATAAATATGTTAGCCACTTCATATAGTTAGTTTTATATCTATGCAAAATAACTTAAGACTATTCACAGTACTGTTATTTGCTTTCTTAAAATCTAATTAAGAACTTTGTAGAAGATTTCTCCAATTCATTAATTCATGAAGTATAATATTAAATACATTCCTTGTCTTCTTGCAGTAACTGAATAGCTCAATGTCTCTAATCCATGTAGAAAAATACTTCAGTAAAAAGGCAATATAAAATACTATTTGGCTAAAATCTCTTCCTAAAATTCTCCTTGTGGACATTCCACCCCACAAGGGACTTCCACAATAACAAATGTGCTACACTGCACACAAATGAAAATGCACTTTGCCTCTTACTCAGATGATAGTGAGACTGGGTTGAGAGTAACATCCTTCTAAGCTCCCTTTCCCTTTGTGTGCAGCCTTTTGCTGTGACAAGTGTGTACCACACAAACAGGTTGCTAAGAGGTAACACAGATTGTGAAATTACAGTACACAGCAGCAACTTCCCTTGGATGCCCATCTAATCCCAGCCCCACAGAGGACAGTGCAGTTTGCACCTCAGCGGCTGAGAGGCACAGACCTTGCATACACCATAAAGAGAAGCCATTGGGTGGAGTAGGTTACATGCTATAAATCCACACCCTCACTTGCTGCATAGTAATTTGTCCATGGAGGCATCCTTTGGGTTGCCTGGAGATGGATGTTCCTTCACTCTTCAAAGAAAACAAGGAAACTACCTGATGAATGACAAAACGAAATCTTTATAGAAAGTGCAAGACACTTCACTTGCTAATAAGTGAAAAGTTAGAAGTCATAAGTGAAAATTTAGCTCTAGGCAGACAGCTACTTATAATTAACTTTTACCAACATATTCTCTTCCATTCTTGTAAAATTGAAAACCACTTTGAATATCTTCTTATAGAAATCCACATTCTGATTTTCAAAAGTAATCGTTAGATTTTGAAACAATTGTGGACTCAGAAGCCCCGAGTATGAAAGAGAATTGACATATATAAAGCCAATGATGGTCCCTCCCTCAAAATGACACAAAGTTATACCCTGAATGACGAAGCATCACCCTCTACAGTAAACCAAGTTTGTGTTATTAGAACTCTGTTAACTAGGCAAACTGTATTTTATTTTTCTTATGATTTATACCTATATTCACCATATAAATGAGTCAGTACATATAAATGAGAGAATACTTTTTATTTGCTTGGGATTTGAGGGGTTATGTTTTTATACTAAATCTCATGGCTCTGAAAAAGGCTCTACTTTCCAAACATAGTTGTATTTGTAAGTGAAAGATTACAAAATTAATATTGTCATGCACAAAATCAGCATGTTTATCAGCATAGATGAACATAAATCTGTGGACTAAACTCACTTTGCAGTTGCACTTACCTGCAGCCATGTTTTTTTGATACACACAGCTCAAGTTATATTTAGCTGATATTTAGTTATAAAAGCAGATCAGATTTAAAGATCAAAAGCCAGTGGCCAGCCTTTTGGCAGAGTGATCCTTTAGGGAGGTTTTACCCTTCGAAGAGCAATTACCTCATCTCATTAAGTGTTGCAGGAATCATCTTAAATTTTAAAGGATATTTTTAGGTAGAAAATAGAGTAGAATTACAAAAGGAAATCACTCCAAATGATTTTGAAGCGATGGGTTATCTTGTTTTAGCTACTCTTCTTACTGAAGATATATATCTCAGATCAAAGACATACTCTGTAGAGTATTCCACTGATTAGTAGCTCACAGGAGGAGGAAGCCGGGGGAAAAAAAAGTAAGAGGGAGCAGAGAGGGATTAGCAGAAAAGTAAAAGAGCATTTATTTGAATGCCCGAATCTTCCAGCCCACACAGTCTTAAACTGGCTGACTAACTGACTACATCACTACCTTCACTTATTAACTTGAATTTTTTTCCATGCAGATTAATTTGTTATGCTCCAAGAACTCTCTCATTTTGTGCTGGAATTTTGTGGTTTGAAGAGCAAACAAATGTCTGGTCATTCAGGAAACATCATGATGCAACAATCAGTGCAAAATAACCACTTTGAACTGCACAGAGATCCGTAGTACGGAAGGCCAAAGAGAACACCACCTTCCATGACCTCAAAAAAGCTACGATCATCTGCTCTGTGTCAATACAAGGGCATAGAGCAACAAGCACAGAGCAAGTGTAAGGTCTACAGTTAGACAATCCCTACGTACAAGGCTTGGCTCTAACTGCCTCCCAATGCTGGAGTGACAGACACACCCACATCAATGACTGGAGAGAGATTTACATAAGTGAGGCATGCAGGGCCAGTACGGCAGGATAGGATTCAAGAGCACAGCGTACATCCCGCCACACAAAACTCTGTAGCTATTTGAAGAAGTTCCTATTAACCTCTTGCTTCATCCTCAGTACCACCCCGAAGGAATGTGTTTATGGCACAAGTTAACAGGCCTGCCCACACCCTTGTCGTGGGGGAAGGCACAGCCCAAAGAGCGTAAAAAGAGGTCAAGCCACAAGATAAAGCCCACAGCAGAAACAAAAGGCTAAAATATGTGCCAATGCCGACTTCAAAGGAGTTAAGGCAGTGTAAGGAACAAACAACATGAGCCCCAAAGATACCATCTGATGCAGCAAATGCCCCTAACTTGCCTGTTGGCATTATGGTAACAGCAAAAGTGTGTCATGTGCCTACTAACACGAAGGAACACAGGTCTTCAGATTCTCCCTGATAACTCCAGGGATAACTCCAGACCTATTGAACTCATGTAGAGACTGATGTGTACCTGGACAGCCTGAAAAGCAGTGCTTCTTGTTCTTGTGTGCTCCAATCTCCACCTGCTTTTATAGCCCAGTCTGATCTCCATCATATACTTTCTCATCACTTGCTTTTCACCATGTGTAACTTCTCACTCTCCCTTGGATTATCCCCTTACCTGAGCTTGCTTTGACCACTTCCATTATAAAAACATTCCACTTGTCCCATCAGTATCACACCATCTTCTCTCCATCCTGCAGCTCTTTGAACACAACCTTTATAGTTTCTACCTGGGGCTTCTCTGCTTGTGTGTTTCCCTCTCTTTGCCAATGAAGATATTTTTAGCAGAATATCTAATAATTCACCTGTAGCCAAGAGGTATTTCATAACCTGTGATTTATGGGAAAGGAGGGAGGGAGTCTGTGTGCAAGATGTACATTCATGTTGATGTTATACAGTTGTTAAAAAACTCTTTAATCATGGAAGACCTTATTATATAGGGAATTCACCATTTGTTTGCAAAGGATGCATCAAACCTCTCCCAATCAAAGCACAATAATGAGTTGTTATAACTTCAATGATAACATTTTCAAAGACCTCTGGCAAATGGTTGGATGAAGTCTAGAGAAACCATCTGAATAACTACTCTGCATGAAATGGAGACCAGAACAAAGGAAATCAGACCTTCAAGGAAGAAAATCATGTTCAGAGGCTGGATAGAGTGACATTAGTAATGAACAGGAAGCTTGGGCAGTAGTGATGTGTTCTGCATAGCTGCAGGAACTTAGCCTTAAATAATTACATACTAAGCAAAATATGAGGGATGGGGCATCTCAAGGCTTGAGGTAAAAAGACAGTTTTGTTCTCCTTGGAATCCTGGGACTTGATCTGTTTCTTTTCTGACCTCCTTAATTTTCCCTTCAATACATTCCTCAAAGACAACATCCTGTAACTAAGTCTAGTTGAACAACTCCTTTTGGGCTACTCACCAAACTGACAGCTGAGGTCACAAACGCTTGGTCTTTCACTAAACAAATTCCAGAGCAGTGATAGAAATACTTGGCACTGGTGTGGCCACACATCAGATCCTCTGTTCAGTTTTGGGCCCCTCATGACTAGACAGAAGTTGACATGCTGGAGCATCCCAAAGAAGGGCAGTGAAGCAGATGAAGGGTCTGGAGGACAAGTCCTACAAGTAATGGCTGAGGGAGCTGGGGATGTTTATCCTGGGGAAAAGGAGGCTCAGAGAGGATTTTGTCACTCTCTACAATCACCTGAAAGGAGGCTGTAGCCAGGTGGGGGTTGTCCCCTTCTCCCAAATAACAAGAGATATGTCAAAAGGAAATAGCCTCAAGTTGCACCAGAGGAGGTTTATACTGAATACTAGGAAAAAAATTCTTCACTGGAAGGGTTTTCAAGCATTGGAAAAAGCTGCACATGAAAATGAATGAGTCACCATCCCTGGAGATATTCAAAAAACGTGTGGATGTGGCACTTGGGGACATGGTTTAGTGGTAGACTTGACAATGCAGTTTAGCGGTTGGATCTGATCGTAAGCATATTTTTCAACCTAAATAATTCTATTATGTAATTATTATTTTTAAATTTTTGTTTATACTTTGTTATGATGCTTCCATGGTGCAGAAGAGGGAATTTACTGTTCATATGGTTGCAATGTTCACCCCATGAGAACAGTGCCACTCAACACTGGCCAACAGAGTCTCGCTGCTGCTGCTGCTGCTGCTGATCAAACTGCCTACATTCATCTTTCTTCTTTTCTCTAATAAGCCAAGAGTTCCTAGGCACAGGTTTTTGTTTGTATTGGTGATTAGGGATGTCAAAACCAAATAGTGATGAGATACCCCTACAGAGCAGAAGATGCAAGGCCCAAGGAGCCTCTATTTTGAGCTAGTATGTTAAATACATATGGCACAAGAACTGCGCCTGATTTCACTGAAGATAGAAAGGGAAATTGCTGATACCAATATTGCAAGATGGCATCCTTAAGCACTCGAAAGCAGTAACAACATCCAGATGAGCAAGTGTCTTTGTGATTCATTCCTACCTGCTTGTTGATAAAGAATATTACAGGCCACTATTGTGATTATCACCTTCTCTGCCAAACATTCATAAGAATTCCATCCTCACTAAGGCTTGGCAGTCAGTGAAGGATGGTCAAAGAAAACATGGATGTGAGAAGTTCTTACATTGCTGCAATGCACTTCCAAAAGGACCCTGACTTCTGCACACTTTCTCCTCCTCTGTGGTTTGCTAAATATTTTTTTCTTTTGTATATTGCACTTCTACTGGTTTCCATGTGCATGTAGATGGGATGTCATAATTTCCTTGTCCTACACTGCACTATTTTCTCAGAACTTTCTTACACTTTCTGTCTACTTAAGACAAAGTTTGTTTAATCCATGGTCACATTATAATGAGCTTCATATTTTTATTCTTTTCACTTCTTGTTTTACTAATTCATTTGAGACCCTGACTAAAATTAGGTTAAAAATTCACTGGGTCAGATATTTTACACCTCTTTTGACAAGTGCTTTGTGCAAATTCTAGGCAAATGATAAGCAGTAATTACTACTATAATACTAATAAATGCAAATTAAATGGTGCTTCAGGAGCTTTTCCCTCAGAATAGTAACAGCTAAAATTTATGTAGTACTTCTCCTCATCCCCCTTCCCCCTGACTGCAAATACATTTGTTAATTAGTTGAGGCTGAATGACAATGCCACAACTAACCAAGCCCAGGCTGCTTTTTATGGTGATTGGGCTACCAAGAAAATGAAGGCATTTATGATTCCAAGAAAGCTCCCATTTCTGTTTCACTGGATGGAATAAAAATACTGTTTATGCACAAAATGATTGGTCTTATGACAACACTGAGTTACAGCTGTTAAGGAACCATACATCATTCAGGATGCACACTAATCCTATTGTGTGCTTGGAAACATGCAGAGATCAAATCCATCATTCCTGTTTTGTTAACCACAACCTACCACTGACCATCTGTGCCAGGGAAGTTCTTTATTTTTCATGTACATTTTCTCTCAGGCAGTAAAGACACCAGACAATCAACAAGCTAATGAGTCTTATCACTTTTAAGAAACCAGGCTCTTTACTTATGAAGCTGATTGCGTCAAATCAGCTATTTATAGCTAATTGCTCTATAGCAAATACAAATCAAATTAATCATCTTCTTGGAGCATCACAGTCTCTGTAAGTACTACACTCCACAGCAGCAGTGTTGTATTGTTACTGTGCTGCCTCCTGAAGCGGATCTACGTCAATCTCATGTAGGATGGAACAAATACAAGTAAGGAATACTGCAAAAGTTTGGAGAGAATGGGAGTGATTCAGTTCTGAAGTGCTCACCAATACAAATGATATGGTCTGAATTAGGCAGTAATACTGCCAGTCATGCAGTCATCACTTCATACACACTGTCCTTGTGTTTGGTGTATGTATGATTACACAGGTGACAAGTAAGGTCACATTACCATGCTACTGCAAAAAAGAAGTTTCCTCTTCAGGGACCTTTTCTCAGTGTCACAAACTAACTTGGGACTGCCCATTCACTGTCAGCTATGTGCAAGCTCCTGTTTTGAAGGACTTTGTTCAAAAACCTTGATGTGCCACATGGAGGAGCTTGTTGAAGTTTAAGGAAAAAAATTACCTAAAGCCACTAAACCAACTTCTGATTATCTCTTGCAGCCAGAGTGATCCTCTAGGATGATTGGGAGGGTTTTCTTATCTGCCACAACCTCAGAAAAGCTATCAACCACATGTCTCACCTGCCTCTGCTCTACCAGAGAACAGCAAACTGGAAGCTGCAATCAAGCAATATGTGCCTTGTCCAGGCTCCTCCTAATAATAAGAATTATCCCCAGGGATGCCATTTTTCTCGATGCTTACATATTACCTGTAGACCTGTAATTTGATCTTTCTTTCTAGTCTTTCAAATAATGAAAGCATTCAGAGGTTTAAGAAAAGAAAAATCAAAGCCTTGCTGTCACTAACTTTAAAAATTTTAAGCATTTCTGCTTAGTGCTGTAACAATTGACTGCAGAAAATGTTGTGATATGAGGTAAAAAAGCCAATAAATGTTGTTAAAGAGTCTTTTTTTCATGCAGGTTGAAATCTTACATGAAATACAACCAGCAACACCACTTGAAAATTTTGCTATTCTCAGCATCTCCATGGCTGATATTAAAAAAAGCAAACAGACCTGACCTAACCACCATGCATAAAAATTAAACTATATATTTTGCATGCGCTTACTGAAAAATAAATAATCTACTAACTATCCCCTGTCTACCAAAAAAATGAACTGACTGAACATAAGCTCTGTTCACCATGAGAACAGTTAAAGATTAATCAATTTGCAATTTGTAAAGTATCCTTTTTATGCTACTTTATCCTATTTATCATAATGTTTCACATCTTCTCTAACTGTAAGGATAGCAGAAACTTATATTGCTGCATGTGTGGAGAGCTCACTGGGAAACAGCAGGAAGAAAGGTGATCTGTAAGACAATTTCAATGGAAGTATTTCCCTTTTTCCCTGTAATCAGTTCTTGCCTTCAGTAGGAGAAGGTATTTGGCCAGTTTCCCAACATCTTAGCATGCTCTGAAGGCCACTTTTTCTTCCCAGAGGATGAAAAGAGATGCAACTACATTCTGTCACTATCATGTGAAAGGATCATACTTGGCTGTGGCACAGAGCTACCACATTTTACATTAGTGAAAAAGTGATTTTCTGTAACTTGTTTGATGCAAGAACATGAAACTACAGGTGATAAAGAAGTATGGCAGTGGCTTAGTGAATGAACTGGCCTGAACAAACAGAAAATGAGCAAGCATTCCCAGGAGAAAGTGGGCTTTTGAAGATATGCTGGAGGGTAAGAAGTTCGCTTGTCTCTCACCACTTATTCACCACTTATATGTGTGATACACAGCCTTTTGTGAAACAAGTATCTGATGTGGCAAGACGGATCAGACCACAATACAAATGCAGAGACAATAATGAAAATGCTGATCACACACGTGTGGTTTGACTGCCATTTGGATAACCACATGGTTACAGCATGAATGGAGTAATAGAAGCTGGACTGCACAGAAGGAATCCTGTTGTCATCAATACATCCCTCAGTTTGCTCCTAACAACCGATTGGTAATTAGTAATATGGGGTACCATTGTCAGGTTGCTGCACTTCTACTGTTTTTGAAGTCAGGAGAGAGGGTATACACAGAACATCCATGCAGCTTTTATCAATGCAATATTTTGCCTTATGGTACACACAGTTAAAATTATGTTTTGGATGCTCTATTTTCCTCCATCTTGCAGCAAATGCTTACAGGCACACCCATATTGGCTGCTGTTGCTCAGTTTTGCTTAAGATCTCTTGGTATGTGCTGTGCAGAATGCAGGTATGTGTGCATACCTGTACACACACACACACATACACACACACACATCTATATACTTCCTACTGCACTTCCTATGAGTTCTGCTGAAAATTTTTGTGACATTCCCCTTCTTACTCTCTTTTATAAACTCTTTGGTTGCATACAGCACAGATAGGACTTGGGGATTTCCTGTTCAACAGGAACCTTCGGGTGGAGCACCACTGTCACCAACAGTACGTCCTGTTTTCTCTCCTCCTTTAGGCGTAGTCCCATCTCTGATTATCTACAAGACTTTATCACTGGGATTCGTGAACTCAGGCATTGCTCATCTGCAGGTGACTTACATATCTGCAACTGCTGGCTCCTTGATGTCCCGCTGCACAACCATTCTAACCAGAAAGTCAAGCACTGTTTGACCTTACTTCACCACTTTAGGAGCTCTTGGAATCCATGCATTGCTCCCTTGCTCCCTGGATATATTCACTGGGAGAAGGATGTTACAGGGGAGGGGCCAGCTCCTGAGATAGAGAAATTGTCTACTTGGTAGGCATCACCACCACAGACATGGAGGTTGCTGGTACTGAGGGGCTGAGACCACCAAAAAATCTCGTGACAACTTTCTGCACTTCTGACTTGGCATGTTCTTCCACTCCAGGAATGCTTGTTAGCTTGCTCATGTAGAATGTTCTCTGTGTTTCAGACTTGTTCAACAAGACCCTCTTCCACCCTCATGCACTTTTCCTCCACTCTGAATCACAGAATGGCTGAGGTTGGAAAGGACCTTTGGAAGTCATCACGTCCGACCTCCTGCTCAAGTAGGGTCACCTAGAGAAGCTTAACTGGCACTATGTCCAAATGGCTTTTAAGTGTCTCCAAATTATCTCCAATATCTTCCTTACAAGTTCCCTTCTGCTATGTATACGCTTGATGAGATCCCTCTCTGAGCCATTTCTTCTTGCAGGCTGAACAATCCCATTTCTCTCAGCCTTTCCTAACAGGAGGGATGGTCTACACCCTCAGTCCTCTTCCTGGCCCTTTTCTGGGCACTGTTCAATAGCTCTAGGTCTCCCATGTGCTAGAGAACTCACAACTGCTCTCCAGGTGAAGAGCACCTCACCTGTGAAGAGTAGAAGGGAAGGATACCTCCCTTGACCTGCTCCTTCTCTCTATCCTTCCTTGTTCCCTCTTAAATGATCCAGCTTTTTCTCATTATCTTTTTGTCTATCTAAATCCTTCTTAAAGACATTTGTAGAGCTAGTGTGTTGTCAAATTATTACCTTGATTTTTGAAGTACTGTGAATTCTTCACAAACCATGAGAATTTCATATGCAAAGAGTGATCAGATCTCAAATAACCAACTTTTCTTGATGCTAAGCAGTAAAAAGGTATTAAAATGTTTACTATGAGCATCCATCACAAGCTTAGTAAAACCAACCAGAAAAAAATCATACTCCAAACATATTCTTTTCTCATTAACAACTTTTCCCCATTTTCTGTGTTAGAAATTCTTCATTGGCTTTACCAAACAAAAATATAGGTAACAATAATGATGCAATCTACCCCCTGTAGCAAACACAACTGATTATTTTTCTCTCAAAGATACAGAGTTCAGCATGAGAGCTCTTTACTAATGTCCTCTCCAGAGCATTGACTTACATGGATGAATTACAGGCATCTGCTTCCACAAAAGATAACTAGAATTAACAGCATCCGTCTGATTTCCAATCAGTGTTGGGAGGTAATATAGATATTAGCTCCAAATAATTGTACAATCCAGTTATTACTGTATTAGCACTGCAATAGCACATAGCAGGGTTCTCGTGCCAAATACAGGCAATGGAAAAAAATAACCTGTACCAAAAATTGGTGGAGGATAGGTAATTGGTACCTTGGCATAGGTGTTGGACTAGGTGATCTCCAGAGGCCCTTTTCAATCCTAACTACTCTGAGGAGATGTGAAAAAGCTTAGAAATAAGACTGTGGGAGATAAGAGGGCAGGAAAGAAAATGAAGAAGTAAGACCACGTTAGCAGTGCAGCTGTTAGTGCCAGGCAGAGTATATCAATTAGTCTTAGCACATATTTCTGAACTAGCAGACTACCTTAAAAAGCATCATGCACTACTTTTTTTCTGTGTAAATATCAGTATTATTGTTTAAGTACCTGTATTAATTAAAATGCATTGCACATTGAAAGGGTTATATTATTAATCTCAGCTGGTTAAGCATAGTGACATTTAAGAATGAGCACATAGTGTTTATAGCCACAATCACTACAATATTCATGGAGTTTTCTACCCTAATTAATCCACAAGAAAGACTGTGGTATGAGAAACAGAGCTTTAAAATAATACATAGAAAAAGAGGTTTAAAGAAAATCACATACAATTTAAGATTAGATAGGTTAAGATTAGATTATAATTACATAAAATTGTTGATGGAGATTAGACACCAATAACAGACCAGGCATGTACCTAAGAGCTAAGCTATGCAGAAGCATTTTGTGTACTCACACCATGGGAACATCCAGAGCATGTCTAACACAAGATTTGTTTCACAACATAAACTTGTGTAGTTTTAAACGCACCACTAGAGCCTTAGATCAGGCACAGTTGTGTAAGAGGCTGTCAGATGAAGTACATTTTTGTGCTGCTGTAAGCAACTTCTGACTTGGAATCTACCATTACAAATTTTAACATTTCATACTAATTTTAAATTATATCTGTAACTAGCATAGCCAAAAAATACTATATATAGATTTAATCTTAGAACAATAGAGATATAAATAAAAACCCTAAATGTTTAAAATACAAAATTCAAGAAAATACTACATACATTAAACCATTTCACTTTCACCGAAGTCATGAAATTTCTTTCAGAAAGGCTGTTGACTTTTAATTTTTTCTCTATTCTCCCTTACTTCTTTTTGCTAACTGAATGCAACAAATGAGTTTTGGGGATTCATCCTTCCTTTTTCTCTTTTTAGATCAATTAGAGATTTTGAATATTTTCTATGTTTGGAAGCATGAAAATATCCACCAAATATAAGATAATAGGGAAAATAAGAAAAATAGAAACTAATTTTAAAAAGTATAAGGACGGAGTGTTATAAAATTACTACTGCCCCTTACTACCCTACACCCTTTGCCAAAACAGAAAAGCTATAAAATAATTGTTAAATGTTTTTGAAGGTTCCAAGAAAGTTCCAGAGGAAGAAAAGTAAAATAAAGAGTGGAACTAAGGAGGAGGAAAAAAAAAAAAGAAAAAAAAAAAAAGAAAAAAAAAAGAGAGAAAAGAAAAAGGAAAGGGATGAAGGGATGGAAAACTGAAAACTAGAAAATAATTCACATATTTTGACAATACTCTCCTTATTACACTGAGTGACAAAAAGAAGAATATGAAGGAAACAAAATACCAAAATCCAGAAAATCTAACATATTTGGAAATACATTTTGTGAAACAAACTTGAAAACTCTCTATCATCCACCACTTTAAATGAGAAACATCTTCCAAACACATTTTTTTTTTCACTTCAGCATTTTGATCATATGTATAAAAAATAACTCCTGCCAGCACCCCAAAACTTTGTTTCCAGTGTTTCCTGTCTCTCCTTATCAGGTAAATGGAGAAGACTTTTGCTGGCTGCCAGTTCCACAGAAACTTCTCCTTCTGTTGGCAAATGAAGGAGAGAAAACTTTGAAAACAGGACTTGCTTGTAACATGCCTTGGTAGAGCTTGAGTTTGAAACAAGTCACGGAATCACCAAGGTTGGTAGAGGCTCTCGAGGTCATCCAGCCTGACTGTCAGCCCAGCACCACCATGCTCACCCCAAACCATATCCCCAAGGGTCACATCCAGACCTCCTGAGCACTTCCAGAGACACTGACTCCATCACCTCCTTGAGTAACTTACCTCAATGCCTAACCACTCTTTCAAGGGAATATATTTTTCTAATATCTAACCTGAATCTCCATTGGTGCAACTTAAGGCCATTTCCTCTTGTGCTTTCACTTGAGACATGATGATTGTGAATAAACAGTTTCAGAGTGACTGCTACCAGGAGGTTCTGGAAAGTCATTTAGCAGGCTTCATCCCTCTGTACCTAGGAAGAGAGTTTGGTTGGTATTGGCTGGCTGGCTACTCAGATATAGAGGATTTCAGATGATATTTCATCTTGGATGTTTTCTCTTCAATATATATTCAGACAATAGCAGCAACAATACAGTTTCACTGAAAAATCTCAGACCCGTTCTATGTTGAAAGCACCCAGAAATCCAGTGCACAAATCCACCCTGTCATGATCAGATAACCTTGATGCCTAAAGTGTCTTTACTGAGGTTGTCATTTACAGCTGCCATAAACCTGACCCAAAACCATGCAGACAGCCTCAAGCTACAAATCTAGCAGAGCTATGCTATATCCTGTTTCCTCAGATTTGCCCTGTGGCAGAAGCCTGGACAGCAAGTACACAGAGGCATTAAAGAACAGCTGAGACAGCATTACCTGAAGATACAAACTCCTTGGTTACTCTTAAGAGTTTTCTAAATGGTATTTGGATTCTCATGAAGTTCCTTTTTTAGTCCTTTCTTTTGAGTGAAGTGTCAAAGGTGAAACCTTCCCAAAGGGTGTCTTTGTACCAATCTCACACCACCCTTCCAAATTTGTTGCTGAATCAGTTTCTGGGAAAGAAAGACCAGAACTCAGTTCATGGTCACTGTAAATCCATATAATCTGTTAAATATATACCCTAGTAACAATTGAGCTGCCTGTGTCTGGATAAACCCCATGAATATACTGCACAAATGGTGCTGTGAGCATAAACCCTCGAGCCAAGGGTGCCATGGGTACCAACAGTTCTGCTTTCATGTGTGAGGTATGCATGACTAGTGTACAAAAGAAATGCAAGTGCTCTGCAGCAGATTTAAAATGAAGTTA
The DNA here is from genome assembly GCA_013398615.1 of Brachypodius melanocephalos. NCBI lineage: Eukaryota > Metazoa > Chordata > Aves > Passeriformes > Pycnonotidae > Brachypodius > Brachypodius melanocephalos. The sequence continues at coordinate 35,428,874 of VZSR01000520.1, forward strand.
GTGTCTAGTCTGGATAGCCCAGTTTGCATTTTCAGACATGTGGGAAAAGAAGGGAGGTGGTACTTTTAGATACAATCAGAATTTTAAAGAGCAATATTCACACTCCTTAGCAAAGATTGAATGAGTGTGCCTTTGCTTGGAAATCAGAAGAAGCAAGAGGAAGGGAATTTTCCAGACCCTGCACGAATCCATCCCTGCTCTACACCACCATTCTTAATTACTCTTATTCTTCATTTCCATTATAATGCCAGTGCCTCTGGCACCACTGCTTCCTCGGGAGCTCCCTCTGCCTCCACTTCCCACCAGCTCCTTGTACACGAAACTCTTTCCACCTCATGCACAAGGAAAGGCAGACACCCTCTTTTTCATCTTAATCCCTCGTAAAGCACACACTGTCTTTTACAGAGCTTGCCAATGCAACCAGAAATGATGCTGCACAACGAGCACAAATAATTATCAAGCTTTGATGATCATCCAAGATGGTTTTTATGTGTTTTCTCTCTCCATTTGCGCGGTGAGTCTCATGAGACTGAATTTAATTTTCCCTGCCTGCTGTGAACATTTGAAAAATAGTTTCATCCATAAAAATATCCAAAGCCTTGCACTGAAAGCCTCTTCTCATGTTCAAGCCTAGTTTCGCCCATGCCGTATTTTGTGCTTTGCAGGCTCTCTGCAGTGTCACAATAAGAAATAAGTTTGCACAAAATCGTTCATCCTCAAAGAATCTAAAGTGCCTTTAGACTTTAAAAGCGCTGAAATACACCTTCTGTTTACTGGAATGGAAAGTTGTTTTCGCATCCTCAAAACCCCATCACAATAGTAGGGATGAGGTTGGAGGTCAGTGCCAGGATATGTGTAGACACTGTCCATCACAATGTGCTATCAGAACTCTGGCAGGAATCCCAGAGGAAAACCTGCCTGCCCAGACACACATCAGCTCTGCAGTGTGTGCTACTGCCATCTACCAGCCACCCAAGGCACCTTTACAGCTTCTGAAACAAATCTATTTTTTAATCAAGTTTTGATCTTCCACACCTGAGCCAAGTCAGAGTCACCTTCCATGAGCTGTGAAGCAAAATAATTTGAAGCATGTTGGCATTAGTAGCATTCACATCTCTGTGTTGTCTTTTTTGGGCATTTTTGAGTTTTTCTGGAATGAACATCACTCCTGAGCACACCTTGTCCCTGTTGACACCCAAGCTCCTCCAGGACGGTGTTCCCAGTGACACACACTGGCAGACGTCCCAACACAGCCCCTCCAGTATTGCAGAATAAAAGAGCTTTCAAGCTAAAATATGACTCAAACCCAACTTTCACATCCTGTTGGCTAAATCCTGCTTTCTCCACTGATTTCCTTGGCCAAAGTGTAATATATTCATTACACACAGAGAAATTAAAGGAATGGAAGAAAGGTCATTATTTTGCCTTCTCTTTTTCATTATATGACATGATGTACTGTTTTCCCTGGTAAGAAAATGTCCTCATTTAGCAGGTCATAGCTGGATAAATGTCTGTCCAAGTAATATTGACTCACTACAGTTCAAAGGAGACTTTTAAAATTTTTGTTTATGAGAGAAAAAATTGTCTGAGAGGTTTTGGTTTTTTTTACCCCCCAAATAAGCAGCTATTGATCAGCCCTTCAGTGAATAAAATACAAAATTGTTTCAAGATCTTGTGTTATTGTTCTTCCAAGGCCTCTTACCAAAACAATTCTTTTCATTCAATTACTGATTGTCTTTTACAGAATAACTAGGTTGAACTGTAATTCCCTTGTGTTGAATAACAGAATCAAATTAATCTTATCACACTGAAAAAATCAAACATCAAACAAGGCCAATTATCATATCCAATGTTTATCTTAGAATCTGCTCCTTTTTCAGGGTGTATCTTCAATAAGGTCAGCCAAAGGCTTCAGTCTTGTGTTCTCAAGCAAAATTTCTGTGATGTTGTCTGGAAGAAACCAACAATGACAAGACATGGAAGAAGCAAAGAGAGGGGCAGAGACAGAGACAGAGAGAAGATGGGCCATGGTGGGTTGTCAGCAGGGTGGAGGTGACACCTGAGAGGACAGGGAGGTATCTGGCTCACCTGGGATTGTCCCCTTGCTCTGTATGTGATATGGCCCTGTTTTGCAAAGTAAGGAGCCAGTCTGCCCTGTCACCAGGGCTGGGATTCCCCATGGAAAACTTGTCCACATGGTTGGCAAGGGAGGGGTGGAGGATGAGGCAAGAGTTCTGTCAGAATCACTCCTCCACATCTCAGTGTGGGATGAGCCTTCCAAGATACAGAGCCATTCTCCAAAGTACCAAATGCCCTGAGCTAAAATCAGCCCAATTAAAAAGAGCTGGCAATTTAATGGATGAAACTCTTCACCAACTGGTATTTAAACAGCTGAAATGAAAGATTCAGTGTGTGTTCTCTCTCACAAGACAAAACAAACCACCCTACCAACAAAATAAACAAACACAAATCTTCTCTCTGTGCAAGGCAAAGTATCTAGAGACAACAAAAAGATTTGTGCTCATGACACCAGGACCAGATCCAAACCCACTGATTGCCTTGGCATTTCTGCTTAGGTCTGAATAGGCCAAAATCTGCTCAAAATCCCTTAAGACACATTGGCAGATAAATTATTTTAACTGGAAATCCCACCGGCAAAATATAACACAATATGTAAATGCTACTCTCTGTTCATAATTTTTGCACTCCTCTATATACCATAAATAGAAGAATTTTATTATTATTTCAATTCATCGTTTATTCAATGTACTCTTTGTACATGATCTGAAACCAAACCAAGCTGATTTGTGCCATCTACTGGTAAAGCAAGGATTTCCAAATCCTAAGTACTTTAAATTTACTACCAAACGTTTTAAATCTGTTAAAGTTGTTATTAACTATATGTAATTGTGTTACTTCTTTGCAAGCAGTCTCATATATGTCCTATCTGATAAAGAAGACCGCTCACATTATGTGAAGGTGATGGAAAGAACCACGTTGGACAAATTAATTTGTGGGTAGTATTAATTAGAGTGACATGGTTATGATAATATTGAAAACTAAAATTTTCTCCCAGGAAGCCTGGATACTGGATAATACCTATGTCTTAGCTTGATCTATCTTTCTGCTTATGAATTGCAGCATTCATGTTCTGATGAATGCAGGTGTGTTCTCACACACCTGAGTTACGAGTGTGAACCGCTGTTCCCAGCTGAGGTATTCCCAGCAGAGCTGAGGCTGGGCTGCCCCTCTTGTCCAAGGCACTGGCAAGATCTCACACTGGCACAGTGTGGTTTAAACTCACTGTTCACAGTCAAAAAGGCTGAACTCAAACTGTGGCCGCTTTCCTCAGAGAAGCACATCCCTGGAGAATGGAGGTGCCCTTATAGGAGAAAAATAAAAATTACCTAACTTGAATAGTGCAACAATGAGTAAATGAGACATGCTAACTTTGCATCAAGGAATGGAAGTGAAAGAGAGAAAAGATGTTTTTTCAGCTTCAGGACAGTGCTGGCAAAAGGAGAAATGGGCGTCAGCTGGCCATGAATATATTTAGGTTGGAAATTAGAAGGCTCCTAACCATCAGAAGAAAGAGGTTCTGTGACAGCCAGCCAAGGGGAGTGGTGGGGGCACACAATCTAACTAATTTTAAGATAGATCTTGGTAATTTAATGAAAGGGATTATGAGACATGGACGTCTACAACAGTAGAAAACTGGACTTGATGACCCAGACAAACCCTGCTGGCCCTCTGTTCCCACATTTCCCAGAATGTTCCTCTGCTTTGACTTCAACATGGTGTCCAGCTTCTGACAGAAGTAGATATAGCCTGTCAGAGGGCTCCAAATTATGGAATAGTTCTGTTGATTCCAAACCCTTTCATTAGTTGGGATATGATTTGGTAGGAGTGGCCAATTGCCTTTTGTCTCTAAATCTTATGGTGCATTTGTCAGATCTGCTTTCTAAAGCTTCTAAACATAGTTTCTACTCATTTTTATAGTAGGCTGCAGGCAGTAGACTGGTGAATCAAAAGTGAATTAAGCAAAACCATCCTTTTTAGAGTACAATAGCTAAGGGATAAACTAAGATGACATGTTCAGCAGAAAAAAAAGGAGGTGGGAAAGTCACTGTAAGTATGACTTGCAATGTAAGTAACTTTGTAAAATATGATTATTTATTTCTGAGTGACCTCGTGTTACTCTTTGGTATGTTTCCATATAAATGAGACACTAAAGACTCTAATGGGCCAGAGATATTGCCCACTATCTGCACACCTAGTTGTTTCAATCATAAATGATGTTCTGCATAAAAAAGAGGGGAATTGGCTGAGCCCCAAACTTCCACTTGTAATGGGCAGAAAGAGCAAACACTGGTTGACACCTGAATAAAAGAAAAATACCTGAAATCTCTCAAACTGAACTCTCAAAATTATATGTCCCTTTTGAAAATTCAGTTCTAAAATAAGCATATAATTAACCTTATCAGCTGATACTGTTAAGAACAGCGCTCTGCCTTTCTCTCTTTGTTTCCATTTCACCCTCCGCAGCTGCTACAGAGACAATTTGAATATAACAAAGTAGCTGTTCTGTTCCACAGGAAGCCATGTGGAAGTGTGAGTGCCTGTGAGTCCATGCACAAAAAGCAGAGGAAACGCAACACGTGCAGTTCCCCTGGTACCCGATGGAATTCTGCACCTCCTGCTGTCTGTGACTAAGCACACAGCAGAAAGTTTTTATGAGGATCCTCTGAGAATAGTTTCGTTTTTATTTCCTGAAGTAGGAAAATGTCAGTGTACTTGAACTGCTTCATTCAGGTGTCAAAGTGAATCATATTTAAATCAGAAAAAGTGGAAATACAAGAAAGTCAGCCTAACATACTTTCAAATTATATTTAGCTGATCTTCCCCTTTTTGGAAGGATTTGCTGTTTGGAAACACTTAGGCTGGCTGGACTCTGTTCAACAGCCAGAACATACAGAAAGAACAATCCATCAGGCATCTCACAAAAACATTCCTCTGATGGGTCCAGCTGTACTTTCCATGCAGAGTGGAATAATTTGGGATAGAAGAAAATTGGCTCTAGATGGGGTCCTCTGGCACCTGTGCTCTATCACATGGGTGAGTAAACTTACTGTTTACCTGAGTAAAATGAGCAGCATCAAAAAACTCCCATTGAGCATAGTGGGAAATCTAATACCAGCAGAACTTGAATCTTTTTGCCCAAAGGTCAACACCCTCACCACAGGTGCCCCAGGACAATAAAAGGAATTAGTACATTGTATGCCAGCCTGGTCTTAACCTCTGGGGAACAATGCAGATGTCTTTCTCTGCAAAAATCTTCAAATTTGCAGCGTTTCTTCCTGCTTGGTTTCTACTTCCATCCCTTCAGACTCAACGAAAGAGCTGCTGGGAAATATAATGCAGCAAGCTGGCCATAGGAATTCTCCCAAGTGGGTTTTCAAAATGGTTCTGTAACTCTGTTTCTCTCCATCAGTGAAGATGTACAGTTTGCTATTGCCATATAACCACCAATATATGGTAAGGCCAGAAGCAAGTTCTAAACTTTTCACATTGGGCTTTTCATTTTCTAAATGACAGGAAAGCATTTCTATTGGTGTTCTGTTTCTTCAGATGACCTATCCAGAAAAAATCAGGTATATTAGTGTTAGTTTGGATTGCTCACTGATATTTGGGATTATGTGAATCAGGATTGCTGCTTGGTTGATGTTTAGGTGATATCATAGATCAGCTTCTGTAAAGGGTCAATAGAATCTTAAAAAATCACCTAAACACCTTTAGTGGGGGAATGAGACCACACTGCAGAATGTTCAAATATAAATGTGAACATACATGAAACTATTTCAAGACAGACTAGTAAGCCACATCATTAATACTCTTGTTTTCCTGATGGCAGCAGGAGTTATATCACTTCCCTTATTTTAAGCATAAGATTTCATCATTTCAAGCATAAAGTGTCTGATTCCCATCAGTGCACCCTTAACCTTTTCTCACTTGAATGATCACTTATTCTTCTCTTTTTTCTTTTTCAGGAATTGTTTATTTTCCTACTAAACATGCTGTAGCATCATTAATTGAAAATGCCTTTAGCAATGAGATTCTGGAGAATACTGTTTCCATTTAGTTATACTTTTTGTATTGGATTTTGTGATATTAGCTCCCAAAAACTTGATGATGTCATTCTCAGCTTCATTTGATACTTCTTCCACAGATTAGATGTTGCTGATACTGTGGTTTTCTTGTCTTTAGTACAAGAGTAACCTAGAAGCCTGCTCATGCCACTTACAAAAATGGGTTGTGCTAAAGATGCTTGCATGTGTGCAGATCTTATGATTTGAAAAATCAATAAAAAACCATGCAGCTGTGATTGCCCTATATTTTGAACGTAATATTTTTAACTTAAGCCAGGCTAATTGCTGCTTAATACAGACTTAAACCATTAGTTTCACTCCCATGCTATGACCACAACAACAGTAGCTTCCCACTTTATAGCTTGCTTGCTTTTTAAAAATTCTGTGCAATTGCAAAAAATGGCAAATATGTGTGGATTGTCTTTTTCATTATTGGTACTGAAGGAAACTCAAGATTTGCATTTTACAGATACTTTTCTGAGGTCTCAAATGTTAACTTTGAATTTCTCTATTCCACTACTAAATGGAGGTCTTACCACTAATTCAATAATATTGCTTTTCACTTCAGATGTTAAGATCTTGTAATCTTAGTGCAGGAAAAATGATCAAAAGCAATTGGATTATCCCAGCTGAACAATTTATCACTCACTGCCTTACCTAATCTTTTGCTTCTAACCCTTTGCCTGTGAGAGGGAAGAATATGGCTTAAATCTCATCAACAGCAATTCTGGATACTTGCTTTTGCAGCTCTATATCTTAAAATCAAAAGCATAGATTCTGGCAAAACACAAAATGAGAAGATAGACTACAAGGAGAACGCTGCAATGACAAAAACAGGTCAAACCCTTAAACAGCATAAATACAGTGGCTATACCTACACAGAGCATGCACCTCTTTCCAGGAGACACAAAGTTCCTAATGCAAAGGAAACACCCTTCCACATGATACAAATTCTGCCTCTGCCATCATAGCTTTGAGTGCACTCACAGCCTTGTTTCAGAAAAAAAAACCACTTACATTTTGGTGTCCCAGCTCTGAGCACAATGTAGATGCTAATGTACATAGAAACATTATGAAATATTCACTGTATAATGTCAGTACTCCTGATGGGACCAGGCTGTTTTGGAGATAGCTCTGCAGGTAAGTCTCTCTTCTAGACTTAATTTAGAACCCATCAGAACATTTCTGCATGCAGAGAGGGAAAACACTCTAAATAACAGCTCTGCAGATACCGCTTAAAAATTTCCTTGAACATATCCCATCTAACAGGGACTGTCTGTACTTTGAACTATATGAAGCAGCTGGTTTATATCTCCATGAAGCAACAGTAATGTGAGTGAGTGCCAGTCAGTGGATTCCTGTCAGTGAGAGGTTTGCTTGATGGCACATTCTCTCCGTTTAATATGGATGTGAAAGCTGATGAAATTCATTAGCCTTACATGTTCTCAACTCATGATTTAAGCCATGGACAGAAACCCAAGTTGGATTGTGAGGGTGTGATGCAGCTCTTCACCACACAGAGCAGAAGAGCTTGACAAAGCAAAAGCCCAGCTTCCAAATCTGAGTTTATTCAAAAAAGTGCATTGGATTGAATGGACCTACTGAAAAGCTGAGTCAAAACTTCCAGATCAGGCTCCAGATAATTAATTTCCAGTAATTTGGCTTGGCAGGCACTGTTGACTTCCAGCCAAGTACATGAATAGCAGCAATTCGTTAACAGTGGTGACAGAGAGGGGGACTGTGTTAGGATTCCTAATTGTCTGGAGAAAGTTTTTTTATGCTGTAATTGCAGATTTACATGACGTTCAGCCAGCACCAAAGCAGAAAGCACTGGTACTGTAGTGCACTATTTAGAGGCATGTGCTGAGCTGCAGCCACCTCCCCTGCAGCCACTGCAACCACAGTGTTTGCAGCCACCAGCTCAAAGCACTCTCATCTAGGGAGCCTGCAAAACCAGATACAGAGGGGAGATGGATGGCTGGGTTCTCTTCAGTGTGTCTTGCCACAGGAGAAATCCTGATGCTTTACACTTCTGTTGCATCTTAAGGAATGAAAATTCACACCTCACAAAAGCATACTCAGTTTGAGCCAAAATACTTCAGTGATAATACTGGTACACTCACTCAGGCCAGTGATGAGGAAGAGAATTCAGTTAACGAGAATTCAAAGCTTGCCATGGAGGCTAACTGCTCCAAACAGAGGAATTTTATTGACAGCATCACTTTAAACAACACCACATTACACAATTCCTTACTTGAACATACACACTGATGGAAAATATAACAGAGCTGCTTTCTGCCTGCAACACATCCAAAGCTCATGAAAAGTCAATGGAGAACTGTCTTATTTTCTGCATGAGAAAAGTCAACAGCAGGAACATATGAACTGTAAAAATGCTGGCATGGCATTATTTGACTTCACTCACCTTGAAATCTGTGTTTGAAAGATACAGTATTTTCCATCCAAACCTCCGATTTTAAAGAAAGCTGAGGTTTCTCTCCACTTATTTCCCATTTTCTTCCATATGTACATGCATTTTGAGACCAGACATAGTTCCTTTGTCCAGCACATGGAAAAAATGAAAATAAGATAGAAATGTTTGCATCTATTTGTATTGATATGATAGACAGTACCTGATAGGAGTTTGGGGCAACATGCCACTCACAATTTCACCCAAGAAGTTATTTTTATCTTTGGAGAAGTTATGGCAGTGTAACTCAAACTTTGGGCACAAGTTAAGAGTGGAGGATTATTAAGAGGAATTAAGAGGAATCCTCTTCTCAGCTTTCAAGATCTCCTTATGGTTTCAGGAAGAGCTTGTATGGTACAATAGTTATATAAATGACACAGAAACTATCTGCAATGGTGGAAGACACACCAGGGTTTTTATGAGGGTTTTTTGTCAGTATGCTATGGTTAACAGAGTCAATGCAAGGTTTGTATCAACCTCATTTTCTTCATTCTTAAAAATCCAGTGCCAGAAAACACAAGGAATTCTTCTCTGTCCAGAGAGAAATTTATTCTGGAACTCCAGTCTAGTACAGATTTTGTGCCTCCACTATATTTCCACCTTCCTCTATATGTAAGTTATTTCCATTAAGTCACATGTTTTGAGGTCTAATTCACATGTGTTTCTAAGGAGCAGACAGCCGTGGAGCGACTGTTTTGTGTAATGACAAGCAACAGCACAGAGTGGAGCAGTGGTTGCCAGCAGGAAATGCAAGTTGACAGGCTTGTACAAATGGCAGCACTTAAAAGAGATGGGCAGTTAGCTTCGAATTTGCATGCCCTGTGCCAAGAAGGGGGAAGCAAAGTGTTTCCTTTGAACACTTTGGGAAAGGGTATGAAATGAAACTTCTTTTCTCTTGCTAGACAGGTGTAATGCTATCAGGGTCAATCCTGTCAGCACTGGCCATACAGAAAGAATCTCTCTTGGCACCTCCTGTAGTTATGGTCAGCTATGCTAATAGTCATGGGGAACATCTGGCTTGCCACTGTAGAGGTGCAAGAAAAGCTGAAGGGCCAAACTGAGATGTCAAGCTGGTACCCAAAGGCAGCCAGCATCCATCCCATCAATTTCATATATCCCAACCAAGCAAGCAAGGGGCAAGGAAATGGGTTCTGGAGAACACAATGAAAATACAGTGTACTAATGAAGAATAGAAAGGCAAAGAACAGCATGGATTTCTGGCATGTAAAATTTTCCTTTCAACTGTAAGTGGATCTATACACTTTGAGAGGCTTATGTGGGGTTTGGAACCAAATAGATAAATATAAAGCAAGTGAGCATTTGCAGAACTGAAAGGTATGTCAAAAGAAATTGCTTTCAGAAAAATATGTAGATCAGAAACCCATCAGCACTCTTCCTGTGTTAGAGATCCAGAGGCCACTTAGCAGCTGCCAACAAAAGGGTTGGTGGGAGCTTGCCAAAGAGAGCCACATGCTGTTGCTGGGAAAAATCTTTCACAACTGAGCTTGGCATATATGCCTGGGCCTGCCAGGGAGCAGGAGAGACCAGCTAAACTGCACACTTTTCATTGACCACAATTAGTATGAATATAGTTAAAACCAGGAATGTAAGTGCAAGCTACCAGCAGCCCTGCACTTCATCCATATGCACCTCTGTCTGCAGTTTGAGCACTGTGCAGGTAACACTGTCCTTACCCAAGGAAAGGAACTGACAGATGGACAGCAAGTGAGAACTCAGGCCAACAGCTCGGTGACACAACAGTGCCAGATCCCCATGCTCCCTCTGTTGAGAAATGCAGGGTCTGTGTTTCAGCTGGGAACTGACACATAATGATAAGAACATGCAATTGTTGCTGTGTGAGAGCAGAACACATTTACTACCAGTATCAAAAGAGGATGCTGACTGATAACTCAGACTTGGAGACTTTGGTCATCATGGGTTTCAGAGAAGGGCACGTGTAAGCCACCATCCAGCCTCATTCCTAGGGAAGGAGCAGCCAGGGTACAGATATCAACAGTTCCAGCTGTTGTATGCATGAGCTATGAAATAGTTTGAAATGATCCATTTTTAAGTGACTGAAATAGCAAGAATGTTTTACATCCCTCAGGTTTATTTTTTTGGTACTACATAAAAGAGCTCTCTCCACAGCTGACACAGGTGATATTCCTGTAGCAGCTGCTGTATTCAAATTCCATAACATTGGTGGGAATAAACATAACCAAAATACTTTTCAAATAAGCAACACAATAGCTTCAGTTATAGTGAAGACTTGCAGCATATTCCCTGAATACACAGATTTATTGAGAATCACGTGGTACAACTCTTGCTCTAGACTCAAAATCTTTGAAACATACATAGTGAATCATAGGTCATTTACACAGGACAGAAGATTGTAGATTAGATCATTGGGGGAAAAAAAGACCACATATATGAGGTGTATATACAATATTTTCAAATGAACTTAATAGAAAAAATCTGTCTCTGTCTCACAAGCAAAGAAAATAGAAATAGTAACAGGATATTCCATTTCTTACACTTGTCATGATAATTTACACTCTGACAGAGTAGAGTATGGTAATTTCTCTGCATAGGCAGAACAACTTCCACTATTTCTAACAGGAAACAGTCATTTCAGGTTACCACCTCGAGAATATCAATCTCCAAAACCTTTCTTGAAAACAATTATTTATGCATGACATTCAATCAGCAGTATCCATTTTTTCTTGCAGAATGTTCCAGACACGACTTTCAGGTCCCAGTTCTTCCTGTTTGAAAAAGCTGAAGTCTCTTTTACCTTTTGAAAAGAAATTCCTTCAGCATATATTAGTAGGTTCTGGAAATCATCTCAAAGGAACCTTGAATGTACTTTACTGGTTCCTTGGACTGTACACACAAGGAGTGCCAAGTCCTCACCCAGAAATTGCTAAAAAATGTGCTCGAATAGGGCTATAAGAAACCATTCCAAGAATCATACAGATCCAAGTACATTATAATGCTTCCAAATAACAGATTATTGTCATTCAGCTTTACTCATATTCTCACTTAAAGACCAGCATAACAATCAAGATTCAGGGGGTTCCTGGCCTTAAGACTGGATGTCTTTAAAAACTAGCTTTGTTTCATCTGATTTCTATTACCAGTTATTTTAAATTATTGCCATGAAATGAGGTGCCACATGGATACCAGAGGATGCTTTAGTACAATTACATACCTAATAATCCACATGTTTTACTAAGCTTGCTGAAAGTTGGAAAGTAGATGTGAAAATGAGCCCATATTTTTCTTTTCAAAGTTTCCAGGGCTTTTCTTCTTGTAAGTGAGCAGACTTTGCCACTAAAAAATTTCTGCTGTTATATTTGATGAAAAAGGAGCACAGATATTAAAAAAAAAAGGAATATGTTTAAAACCACAAATGGTAAAGGCCAGTCACAGTTCAACAGGCAATGACTTCTAGTTATCAGCGTGCTGAAGGAAACACTCACACTGATGGCCTTGCTCTGAATTAAAATAACCAGATCTGTGAAATGCAATTTGCATTCTGTTAAGCACAATGTTCGTCTGGAGCTTTCTAGGCTGGCTTAATTGCCTGGCTGAGGAATTCCATGTGATGTTTCCCAGACCCTTGCTAAGGGACTTTCTGTCCCATAAGCACTTCTATGGCTGAACTGCAAAAATTTAGCTGAGACCCTTCTAAGCCAAGAACTTGCATACCTGCTCTGGTTTTACCAATACCAGTAGGACTTAACTTTTTGTTTATGTTGCACCTTTGGTCTAAGATAAGAAAAAAAAAAATTGTGTGTAAGGACTTATAGGGAAAAGAAGATCTTTACATCAACGATTACAGATTTGTAAACCTTAAAAAAGCAAAAAAGTAAGAACGGCAATAACTGTATTTTTTGTCTTTAAAGCATCTCATAGGGCCAACATTTTTAGCTGCTGAAAAAGCAGATATAGCCAACAAATAAATAATATCATTGATATTTAACACACAAGTTAGAAGAGGGAGATGAAATCAATTTAAGTCACTAGGTTACTTACATACTACACCAGGACTAGATTTCAGGAGTTTCCAAGATCTTATGTAGCATTTGTTGTTTAGTCTCCTACATTTTGGTGCCCGTCTGCAGAACAGCAAATTAGAACAGAAGGAAATCATAATAGACATAAGCTATGATACATTTTCTTTCTAGACCAAGCAATGAATCCTACTTATCACAACCAAAAAGAGAAGAAACAAGGGTGGGTTAAGCACCAACTTATTAGGTGGTGGTTAGGAGCAATTCCCATACAACATCCTAAGTTTCATTGATACCTGATAAAACATTAATCCAGACAATAAACTTTATTAAGCAGAAGTAATAGGAATAAAAGGGAAGGAAGTGAGATTCAAAACAAGATAGACTTAAGTATGGCAAGATTACCTGATGAAAACAAACCAATGACATTATTCACAAATTGCAAGATTAATATTGTAAAAGCACGTAAACCCTTCAGAAGAACTCGGCAATTAAATCACCCACACGCAAAGGAAATTCAAACAGAAATACACTTTACCAAGTGTATTACGCAAATTGCTAAGCACACCATGGGCATAATAAAATGACAGTTCTTAAATTGATCTGCCTCCAGGCTACCGCAAACGGGTCAGTCCCACCCTTTTCTGCAGGTCCTGTTGCAGTCCTGGCCCATACTTTGTCTCAGCCCTAGCAATTACTCGATTTCAAAGCACATCAGATCGTATCACTGATCTAATTTCAATCACTTCTCAATTTTCAGTTAAATTTCATCAGGGTGAGATTTCAGTTTTCTCACGCCTCCTGAGAGGAAGAGGCAGGAGCACATGGGCAGAGCTGGGCATGGATGTTGTTGGCAGCACAGCCTTGCATCAGCCCAAGCTCTTTGTGAAACTGTGAGTGTGTGAATGCAAAGCGGCTGCCATAAAAGGCCAGACAGATGTAAGGCCAAGAAGATCAATTAAAAATCAGTTTTAATTGTTCTTAATGACTTCTGAGTAAATGTATTTTGTGCCACTGAAATACTAATGAGTGTTTACCCACTACTGCTTACAGTAGTTTTGAAACTCAGCAAAGTGTTCAAACCTTTGGTTGCTTTACACAAGAGCGGGGTCCTTGGAGCCCTGCTGATGTCCTTATAGAGCCACCTCCCCACTCTACCTGCCCTGCTTTTCATTTCTTCACACAGCCTTGCAAAATCATTAATAGAGTGCTACATATTTATGGTGAAGCAGGAATTAGTTTCTAATGAGACATTTGCAATAATAAGCAGCCATCTTCTGCTGCAAACAGCTATCATACTGTTAGGAGGCAAAGTTACTGAAATTTGGAACAGCTGGTTTTAAGAATACTGGATTTTCATAAGTTTCATAAGTTATTTAATACATATTAGTTACAAATCATGTAAGACCAGAACCACTAGTGGAAAATAACATAATTTTGTGTATGTCAACAATAAAGAAATAACATAAAAGGGCATAAGCACTCTTTCAAAGGGATGTTTTTGGTAAATATCTAGTTTAAAAGCGCAGAAAATTAAGATTAACTTGATGTAAAACTCTGAACAAAAAGGGAAGTAAATCCAAAAGTTAACCAGATATGAAGAAAAAGAAATATGCTAATGGAAGACCTGCCAACAGCAAACAATATCTGAGTCATTGGCAACAAATCATCTACTGCAGCTTGCTTCACTGAGATCCAGCCAGATGACATTGCAAGCCTTGTATTAACCAATGATTCTCCACCCCATATAAACAGGACAAACCGTCTCCCAACACATATATCTTCTCCACAAACATCACATTTGAAAAGATAGGTCCCTTATGTAAGAGTAATTCCACTGGATTCATTTACCGAGCAATAAAAACAAATTGAATGCAAAGTCACATAACGTAAGTAATTTAAATTTGAGTCCAGTGGTGCTTCAATATGGATACTCAGGAAAGATGTATCATTCTGGGCCAGCTCAATACGCACATTATCAAAGAGGGATGTCTAAACTGAAAGTTCTTTTCTCTCCCTCTGATGTACAGAAGCCGCCACTACTCCTGCTCACAAGGCCTAACACATCTGTCTTTTGTCAATGCCACATTTCAAGCAGAGTTTTTATGTATCTTTAAAACAATAAGATCATAGAAACCAAACCACAGAAATACCAGATGACGAGGGACCACAAGAGATCTATTTTAACTCCTAGCTGTGAAAAAGAAGTGTATCAATGTATATATCCATATATGTGCCAATGTGTGTAGGTATCTGAAGGGAAGGTGACAAGAGGATAGATCCTGCTCAGTGGTGCCAAGCAGTAGAAAAGAGGCAATAGGCAGAAACTGATACTCAGAAAGTTCCACCTGAACATGGGGAAGAACTTCTTTACTGTGCAGGTGACCATGAACAGGAATGGATTGCCAAGAGAATTTGTGGAGTCTCCCACGCTGGAGATTTTCCAGAACTGTCTTGACATGATCCAGTGCCATGAGCTCTGGAATTATCCTGCTTGGCAAGGGAGGTTTGACCAGATAACACACACTGTGGTGCCTTTCAACCTGACCCATTCTGTCATTCTGTGAGTAAACTCACACTGTCCTGACACTCATGTGTTCTTAAAAACTCTAATGATGGAGATTCTACAACCAACAAAACCTCACCTGTCCAACTGCTAAAGTATCCTACAAAAAGATTTTATAGACTTTAATATGAACATATTTTATTCATGTCAGCTGATTATCTCTGGCCTTATCTCAGCCAACAGTGGTAGTAGTTTACTGTTGGTCTTCTTGTCAAAAAGAAATTTATAAACTACTGCATCTTTCATAATGGTTCCCTTTCTTAGACTAGCATAGGGTAGGATTTTAGATTGGATCTTTCATTTTCCCCTCTGGGCAACTCAAAGTTTTTCTAGTCATTTTCAAACAATAATGTTCCACACTGGACAGTAATCCAGATGAGGTCCCATGAATACCTGTTGTGGGTTGAAGAAATTAGGAAAATAACTATTTCCTATTCCTACATACACATTTCTGCTAAATTTATTCCAGAAATAGTTTTGGGGGTTTTGCAAAGACAATACACACTTGACTTAAAAATAAGGTGTGAACCAATAATCCCAAGGTTCCTCTCAAGGTCCCTCCTGTGGCCTTTCATTTTAGATTTCTCATAATATCTCTGCATTGGAGTTTCACTGCCCTAAATGCAAAACTTCACACTGTTCTCACTAAGTTTCAGCATATGCCTTTCAAATTGTTTCTTTATATGATGAGAATTATTTGTCATTAGAATATTGCTTTCTCATGGTTTCCTGACTGTGCATCGGTTTCACTACGGTGAAATCCAAACCTATAAACTCTGGTTTTTCTGCTGTTCTTGAGAGAGATTCATTAATAGATGGCACTAAGGAATCAACACCTGTCAAGCAAGAAACACTCAAGAATCTAATTCAAATAAAGATTTATGGACTTTGCCGTTTTGTAAAACTCATTTAAAGGAAAGTAACACACTACAGACAAAACAAACAGGGCAGGACATGTTCTTAAATCTGTTTAAAGGACAGAAATATAGAATCCACATAGCACAGACAGAATCTACAGAGCAAAGATCTGCTAATTTGGTGAATTATCATTATTATTATTGTGTATTAGGAACACCTCCTCATCACGCACAAAGGTGCCTGCCAGGTGAGGACAAATGACTATATCTAAGTGCTAATGGGAGAGGGCTGAAACAGACACAATAAAATACCATTAGTTCCTCAAAATATGTGATTTATTTTGCAACACAAGCCAAAGAAACTGTCCCACCAGACCCCAATGAAGCTGTTGGGCACCATGTCCATGGCACTCACAAGGAGATCTGTGTCTAATGGATTGCAATTGCTTATGCAGCTGAATGTAGTAGTATGCAGAAGTCATGATGTCAGCACTGTGAATCCAGCTTATCTCTTTCTTCACCTATAAAACCAAAGTAAAAAAATCTAGTGGTAGTCAGGTCTTGAAACAGCCAACAAGCCTGTCAGAAAAGACTTTCCTTCATCCTTCAAAAGTACTAGAGCCAAAGACACACAGAAGAAAATGTTCCTGTTTGTGATGGTCCAAACCTCCAAGCCTTTAGCTCATGAGAAAGCTTTTAGGAAAGGCAGCTTTAGTCTGTACTCAGAATCTCTTATGTGGATTGTATCTCGCACAAAGCACGACCTGAATGTGAAGCCAGGAGCTGTAAATGACATTTTAGTGAAAAAGTGGGTTTATTTCTTTCTATAAAAGCACACAAGATTCGGTATCTGTAATTCAAATAAAATACTGCTCAGACACCTGAGAAAGATGAGCAGTCCAGGTAATCCTCTAGAGAGTGAATGGACTCCTTCAGTCTGAAGATATCTAATGATAAATACCAATGATGAGCTATTACTTCCAAGACCATGAGCTCCTTGTCTTTCCAGCTTCCAGCTCTCTATATGAAATTATAGGTTTATTTAGAAGATCCAGCTGGACAAAATGCCACAGGATATCCTATGAACAGCACAATCTGCCATAAAAACAACTGACTCATCCTCCCTTCACTTCACTGGCCACATTAGTTTGCTGCATTAAAGTTCAAAGTCTTTCTCTTTTACCTTGAAAATACTCAGCTTTCTGACAGCATGCAATCAAAGTCATTGCAGTTTTAATATGCTCTTTTAAAATGCACTGAAACAAAAATATAGATTCTTATATTTGAATTTTTTATGATTACATCCTTATAAACTCAAAGGGAAATGAGCTTTGACTTGCTGTACACAATTCAACTACACTGCACACAAGAGGTAACAAAGATGTCATTTTGCAAAAGAAATGGGACAAAGCAGAGAATTTTTATAGAAAAGTACAGCAGGAATGCATCCTAGATAGGCTGAACACTTGGCTCAAAGAATTCTGCAGAACAGACCAATGAAAAGGAAAACAACAGAGATACAGGCCTGAAAATTTAGAAGAGGAGGGTAAAGAATTGAGCAATAAGCTTGGGCCTGGAAAACCCATGAAAGGAACTAGAGAAAATTGGGATTGCTTTATCTTCAAAAGGACATGAGCAAGCAAAAACTTAATAAACTACCAGATACCCAAGATCTTTATGTCATGTTTTATAACACAAGAAAAAGTATCTAAGTAACACAAACAAATGTTTTAAAGAATATTAAAACCAATATTAAAAAAATTATTTTTAACAGGACATTGAAATGCAGTAAAAAAATGCCTGTGTATAGAATGACTGATTGGGGAACTCTTATTTGCAAAAAAGATAACAGGACTGAGAAGTTAGATGAAAAAGCAACTACATATTTATGTAGGTAGCAACAGTTCCACAACAACAGTAAAAACTGTGTGAAGAGCGCATCAGACAATGTGTATCAGGCCTTAATCTCTTAAGTGCCAATATATAAAATAAAATCTATGGATGGGGAAGACAGTGCCATGTCTTCTCTTGTTCTCTGAAACATCTGGAACTCAGTGCTCTCAGATTGCATCCCCCTGGACTTAAACTCAGAGTCAATGTGGCAACTCATAATATCATGAACAGACAGATTCATAACAATGTAACACCAAGTTACAGTCAAATTTAATTGAGCTTTACAAAAAAGGAAGACCTCAAGAAGATTTACTTGTGAAGAGTAGCTGCACTTCTCTCTGAGCATGCTCGGAGAGATCTACATATTTCTTTCCAATACTGTAACTCTTGAAAAGCTCCCTTCCATCCAACTCCAAGTAATTTTCTGGTATTGTAGACAGTTAACCAAACAGTGAGATACATTTATAATAGAAAAAGACCTTAAGTGAGGATCAAAACACTGAGTTGCCCAGTTCTTTACAGGTTCTATCTGTGTAATTCAAAATCTACTTGTCCCAAAAGACTTTGCAGATGTTGATTAATTTTGAAGATAGTTTTGATGGAAAAAAGCATCTTCCAATAGGAAGAGGGAAGGAGAATTTTACTGTTATTAAAACTTATCCAATTATTAAAGTACATTATTTTTATTTAAAAATAATTATAAGGTTTATTCTACCAAAAAAAGTTATATTGGATATTGCCTGTATGGTTTACAATTCATTTTTATCCATATGAAGTTAATTTCCAAATTCACTTTGATACTATGTCTGAACTAGAAAGAGCAGAGGTTAAATGGAAATGAAACAGGAAATGGAACAACAAATAAAAGCTCTGAAACAAAGCCCTATGTTTTCTGTAATCTGGTCACTAATGGCTTTATGCAGCAGGAACGCTACACATGGCAGTGGGGGTATGGAAGGCAGCAGACTGTTGTGTATCCAAATTCTGCCAGCTTACTCAGCAGAAACCTGGCTGGTGTCCAGAGGTCTAACTAGGAAATACAAAAATGCAGTTCTAAAAAACCAACCCTTTCAAGCTCCCCGATCCACATTGCTGAGTTTTTTTCTTTTGGAGATCTTTTTTTTTTCTTTTCTTTTCTTTGCAAAAACAGCTGCAGAAACATTCTTTTTCAATAATTCAGAAGTTTACCCCAAAAATGGATTAGAAATGACATATCTGCTTAATCTTGGACCAGAAAGCTTAGGGCAGATTCTTTATAGACATTTCTGGCTACAGCTCATGCCCCCACAAAGACACAATGCTCAGGCAGGATCTCTTGGCTGCCTTTACGTGTAACCATCTGTTCGGCAGCGTGGCCCATTCACAAGCACTTCCAGCCTCTTTCACAATCGTCCTGAACCCGAGCAAAGGCTGGCTGAGATGCACAATTGTGCCGCTGCCACTCGCAGGAAATGTCTTTGGCCTGAGTGTAGTGTCAATCACACCGATCTCACATATTTCTGTAGATTTTATCGCACGTAACAGAACTCAAAGCCAAAATGAGCAATGGGTGGATAATGTGAAACCTGCTTTGTAAGCACTTCTAGCTCTAATGTTTTGTAGGAGAAGCTGCTCAGCAATTTAAGGAAATTAGGGAAAGAAGTGGTCCCAAGAGTCACTGACCGATGGGCAATGATACTTGTCTAATCCCACCTTTAACAACACAAGATTTTAAGCTTAAATAATTAAATCTCACATGGCTATAAGCAACATGAGAACAAACCATGAGCTGTGTGCTTGTTGACATGAGACCTTAAAATACATGTTGCATGGATATCTTGTTAGTGGAGACGTAGAAAATACAAATCAAAGCTAAAAGACTCAAGTGAGACCTATAATTATATTTTAGTAAACTTGACGGCAGAGCTGTGAATGAGACTAGTGTTTCCCGTTCTTTCAAAGACAGGCAGATTTTGCAACACATTTGATAGTGATGCTAAAAACCTCCTCAGAGTTAACATTTACATCTTCACCGAAGTTTCTCCTTCAAGTGGTTTCTTTAACAAGAAAAGACAGATGTTTGAGAAACATAAAACAAATCCTTTCATAGAATAAAAAGTGAAAGACTATTTTATCATTTCTCTGGGACGGATCATTCTTCTCTATTTTTGGTAAGGCAAAACTTGCTGTGTAAGGTAATACTTTAACTAGACCAAGTGGTATAGCTGTAGAAAATGGATATGCTTTCAGTACAAGCACGCTAAGTACTTCCATGATCTGCTTGCAGCACATGCCAATACCTCTGGTTTTGGAGGTTCACTATTGCCAGGACTTGAACAAATTTGGAAAAGTATTTGGGCATATGTCTGAAAACTCAGAGCACATTATGCATCAAAGTCCTGCTATCTGAAAAACAGTTAAGCAGGTGTTCAAGGTAACAATTACACTCAGATAAATGACTCTGACAGAGGCCAGAGACCCAAGGTGCTCCATCAGTCTATTTTCTTGCAGCAGTCTTAACAGCCTGTAAATCCTACTGGTCTTTGCAGTGGACAATGGTAGAATCTTTCTGTGGGACATCTCATCCATTACTTTGCCCTACCCCCTCTCTAGGACAGCCTGCCTGCTCAACAATGCATCTGTAATGTCTTTGCAAGATCAGGTAGGAACCACAGAAAACACACTTGAGGTTCTCTTCCCAGTTGTCTCTAAGCCTGACTTCAGTGCTCTCCTATCAGTGAAAAGCACGAGGGATCAGTGAATTTGGCCTCAATCCCAACCCTCAGACCACTCTTAAAAGTAGGTGAAGATATAGCTACTACATTTTGCTGGATTATCGCCAAGTCATTCAGTACTTTGCAGGAATATCCAGACCCTGAATCAATTTAAAAAATTTCCTTGAACTTAGAAAACCAGGCTTCTTAATGCACCTTGAAATGTGGACCATTCTTTAGGTTATTTGGTGACATGGAAGTCAATACTGTCATGTCTGATGTAAGAATAGCCTTAAGTCTTGCCAGTTAAACACTAGACTCAGCTGCCAAAACTCATATTATCTTTATTCTTGAGCAGAATTTCACTGCTTTCAGTTGAGCATACTAACAAGCATCCACTCCAATTCATTAGAAAAATCCAACTTTCCTAATTGCACACATCAGCTTGATGTTAATTTTTACTGGAGTTTTTCCTCATCTTTAATATAGTTTATTCATCTGAAAGAACTGCATATTTTGGAGTTTGTCATCTGACTTCTTCTCATTTGGCACTAAGTGCAGTGACCATGTTGATTAGAGCAACCATATGACATAGGGCTGGAGTTGCTGTCAACTCATTACAAAAATATATAAGGCCTCACTTTTAATTACTCACTTAGTAACAGATTAGTTCTTATTGCCTGCCAACAGCATGACCTCTCTCTTTTTCAAGGTCAACATAAATCAAAAGAAATCTGATGAGCTTGAACTTGTTGTTTATTCACTTCTAACCCTTTCATAAGAAAATCTGTTTAACAAAAAAAAAAAAAAAGCAAGTCTCCATTCAATAAAGAGACCATTATTAAGGCTAAAGAGCCAAATTTCCTGTTGTGTTTTTTTTCTGAATAGCCTCAAGTAATATTCCAGGAAAAGGGCCTTAGTACTGTTTTCTTTGTGGAATAAAAAGAAAATCAGCATTAGAAACATGAGATTGCTTACAGGTTTCAAATACCAGTATGAATAAGGGTTTCCTGGTTCCATGTTTTAAGGATTAACTGTATTAAGCACTACAAAATGACATTTGTCATGTATACTTTAGTTGTCTTGATCTGACAAACCTCTGCAAGCCTTACAAATACAGGCTGTATGTGACTTTTCTGAGATTGCTGTTGAATAATGCAAAAAATATACAAAATGCATGATTTCACCTTCAAGGAAAAGAGTCAATAAATAAAAAAAATTAAATACATACAATTAAATAGTTCTAGTTTGATGTTTAATTATGACTTAGGGGTATGAAAGACTTGACTGCACCTGCTTGTGTCGACAAAAATCCCTTGAAGGTTTTGTTGTCACTTTAGTGTATACCACCTAGATTTTAATTAATTATAAAATTACCTTTGTGGCCCTTCTGGCCATGAAGAATGTGCTTTTTCTGGCCCTGTACTATACATAGTTTTACAAAGAGCTGTGTATTTACCCAAGTGCCCAGTCAGTTCAGATGGACAGCAGGTGCCCAAAGGCCTGGACCTCATGATTTTTTTTTTGTTTTGTCATAAATATTTTCAGCAGGTCTGTCTTTTTGTTTTGTTGGTTTTTTAACAGAAATGCTTATTTTCACCTGTTCTATAGCATAATACCTATTCTAACCTCTGCTAAAATTGTGCCTTATGCAGATCAAACTTATTTCCAGTCCTTTGAAAGGAAAAAGCCACATTAACAGAAGTACAAGCACACCAGTATCTCACACCCCTTACGTGTCCAAGTCTGGAAACACATTTGATTAACACAGACGAATCAGTCCTTACTCACAGGACCCAGTGTGCTAGACCAGCTTTTGAATGCCCATGAAGCCAGAAGGAAAAACCAGATCAGTTTCCCAAGTCTTGGTGCTACTCTTCATCCACAGGGCTGTGAAGGATTGGAAATCTGCCTCTGTCCTTCAAAGGACAGTTACAAGATAAGTGACATTGGATGAGATAGTTTAAATGTTAGTCTTTATGACACAAAAATTATGTAATTAACAAGTAAAGAATACAGATGATATACAAAATATATTAAGGGACACATTCACATTAATCTTCTGAGACATACTAACAATTACTAAGGGATGATATTCTCCAAGCACAGACATCTTTTACTCTCATGTTCAGATGTCAAACTATTAGTGAAGCACCTGACTAATTTATTCATTCCTATATTTCTTCAGCATGATTTGCAGGTTAATTTTAGCAGGAACATTATAATGACAAATATATAGACAATGCAGAATACATGATCCATATATGCAATAAAACCATCAAATGTATACTCATGACTTATTGCAGGGCAATGTGTATGGCCTTTTTGGCCAGATGACACACCAGATGTTTCCTTTCCTTTAGATTTGAAAAGGTCACGTGCAGCAGAATCAGCTCCTGATTTTATTGACAAATAAAGTAATATTTTAGTCATAAAAATAATTTTCTGCTTAAGTCTTATTTTTTCCTGTTTACCTCCTTAGAAGAGTGTACAAACCGTTGAGGCAGACTGTAGATAAAATCTTGATTAAGATTTTTTTTTTCCTTTTACTGCCCTCTCTTCAGTTTTTCCAATTTAAAATAGATTGCATTTAATTCTTAAGGCACAAAAAGGTAAATCACATATGAAGTAGCTATGGAATGCATAACAGGTAGAAATATATTGCTTTTGTGTAGTCATTCCTTTTGCAAAAAGAATCAAGGGGGGATAAAACCCAACACTATTTTAAGGTATTGAAGACCCGTCTTCTCTCTAGATACACATTGCCTGTGAGAAGTATGACCAAGGCATTGTATAGATAAAAACCTGTCCTTTAAGCTCCTGGGTGTTTCTCTGTATCTCCAGCTGGTGTGTAAATAGAATGTGGGCTCAGATCTACCATGCAGAAATCGTCACAAGAAGAATGCATCAGTGCAAGAAAGTTGTGAAGGAGTTTACTGCCAGTAGAGTGGGCAACGCACTCAAATCATCACTGAACCACCAGACAAGGCAAGAATATTGCCAAAGCTTTCACTAGAGATAAAACACATTCGCCTGCTTTATTTACTTCCTCTGAAATAGAAGGTGGCCAGGCCTGCTCCATTCCAATGAAATGGCAGCTTTGGGCTGGTTGGCACCTTTCCACATTTCAACAAAACTGGCAGTAGCCACCTGTCCTCCCATTAGCTCCACAGACTTTTCATTGAAAATTCAGGAATGCTCAAGGACAACCACTAAACCTGGGCCAGCCCCAGCAAGTGCAGAGGGACTATAAAACCCTGCAACATGCATGGATCCCACCTTTCCTTCCTGGCAAAAACTGCCAACCTCTCAGGAAGGAGGCAGAAGAAATCTTACACAGTCCAAGATTTTACAGTTCTGAAGGAGGCCAAGGGGGTGTAAATTCCAGCTAGACCCCTGTGTATTGTTAAACTTTAAAGAGATAGTTCAGCAGGATTTGCTGGGTCTTGCAAGTGCGTATGTACAGCCCTCATAGGCATCCCAGAAGATGGGGACCAGAACAGGCTGGGATTTTTTTTCCTGATTCCATTTACCTATCCTGAACCTGAACAACATTAAAGCCTGGAAATAGAACAGACCACAATGGAAACTGTATTAATACTGCACTCTGCTGTATGTTACATGCTATACATATTTTCTATGATTTCTTCTCTATAACTCTGTTTAACCTCAGGGAGTAGTTTGAACTGTGGTTTGTATCATACCTGTTATACACACACACACAAAAATGTCATTGAACATACTTCTGCTTGCTTCTTTAGGTATCCAGAACATTTCTTTTCCCACCAAATGGATGTCAATGGATTTAGATTAAAGCAAATAACAGATGAAAACTGACAGTTCAGAATAACAGCTCTCCTAATTGTAGCGATTGTCCCTCATTAACCCTACCAGTCTGTAAAAGGGTGTCTGAGCATCTTTCCACAAGGAGACTATCCTTTCAGTGTCTGTCTCCCAAATTCTCTGCAGCAGATATTCAGATCAAGACGCACTTTTATTCTCCAGTTTAAGAGGGAGGCTCCATTTGTAAGTCCAGTGCTGTTTCATGGGAAAGAGAACATTAAAAAGCAAGGGGAAAAAAACCCAAACCAGAGTGAAGGCACTCAAAATCAAAGCAGCACCTCTAAGCACTAGGTGGCAGCACAGCAAATGGTATTTCTTCCTCCAGTAATGAAAGTCCTTGGAAACTTCAGAGGGATTTCAAAATCAGTGTATTACTCTAAAATCATACTACAAAAAATTTGGAAATAAAAGAAGTGACAGTAAAAAAGGAGAGAAGACAGCACAACAACCACTCTGCCTTCTCTTAAGAGTGGTGCTTTACAGCCTGCCTCTTCACAAACTGGATGGCAGCACTGTTGCCCAGCTACCAAGATCCAAAATGTGCACCTCCTTTCCTCAAGCTCCACACGTCACCCCCAGACGATGTCTGCCTCAGGCTGCTTGTTGGCTGGTCTGGACAACACGGGTGTCCACAGCCTGTCAGCTCTGCCTTCACCAGAAGGAAGTTGTTCCACACAGAGGGTAATCCAAGGACATTGGGAGAAGGTTGGTAGCCATCTACAGTCTTAGGACTGAAGAAATAAATAGTACAAACCATCTAAGACTGGATGAGAAACTGGGTTTTTTTTTTCCCTTCTTATCTATTACGTACCCTCAGTCTTTCAGTTCCTTTACTCTTCTTCCCCTGACTACTTAATACATTTCTTGTGATCTCATATACTCTAGCACCATGCCAGGATTTTTCAGAAACACACAGAATGCATATCCCCAAGAGCAAGCCATGATCAGTCCTGGCTCTGACTTAAAAACAGACTCCTTTGAAAGCAATCCTGAGCTTCAACCTCATCCTTTGAGAAGTGCATGAGCACACGCATACGTGTGTAGATAGACATGTATAATCATATGGCTGGCATTCAGTTTAGCAAATTAATTCCTCTAGAGCTGACCTCAGTGACTCTTCAGCTGGTGTTGCAGAGGGTCACAGGGACAATGTAACTGCAAAAGAATCCTATGGAACTGAATGTCTGAGCAACTCAGCAGCAAATGTAACTCAGTGTCAGTAAGTGAAATGCAGGATGGAGGAGGGAGAAAAGCTACTTAATGATTCTTAAACGTGGGCCAAGCCTTTCTAAAAGGTTCTCTGAAATCATCAGCATCTTTCTTAGCAACAGTCGAAACACAAAAAGGAACCAAAAAACAAAACAAAAAAGCAAAATAATAGAAAACTGTTAGAAATTATCATCATGACCACTCCATCCATCCAATGAAAACAGAAGATAAAACAAAACCAGAAAGTGTACAATGTCTACAGAAATTACCAAGTACATGAAACTGTTTCCATTAGATGAAAGATCAGCTAG
Source organism: Brachypodius melanocephalos (assembly GCA_013398615.1). Classification (NCBI taxonomy): domain Eukaryota; kingdom Metazoa; phylum Chordata; class Aves; order Passeriformes; family Pycnonotidae; genus Brachypodius; species Brachypodius melanocephalos. The sequence continues at coordinate 35,454,878 of VZSR01000520.1, forward strand.
ACTATTAGTCTTAACTTGGAAAGGAAACAACTGAGAGAAGGTAAAATAGGCAGATTTAGAATCATGACTGATATGGAGAAACCAAACAGAAATCAAATACTCTGCAATTCTCAACATCTTGGCATCAGTGGGAATCTATGTAATTATTAAGGATCAGGCTTAAAGTGAATAAATACTTATTCTCACAGTAATCAGCTATTGCATGGAGCTTGTTGCCATGGGACACTATGAGAAATCAGAAGGGTTTAAAAAGGGCTGAACCATGAAAGAGAGTCCAGCCATGCCTGTTGTGACATGATGGCCTAGATGCCTGGTAGGGAATCTCATGCAGTTCATAAACCATCAATTACACGGTGCAAAGAATGTCCACTAGGAATGGATTACTCTAAAAATCCCACTGATAATGGTTTCCCTAAATATCACGGGCAAGATCCTGTCATAGTCAGATTGTTGGTTCCACCCAATAAAGCTGTCCTTGAATGTTCTACTAGAGAAAACACTATTTGCAATGCATATCAATCCAACAAATTAAAGATTACAAATTTGTGGTCAAAAAATGGGAAAAGAGAAACAACAATAACAAAACAACTAACCAAACAAGATCAGCAAAGCAAAACAGTGAATGGAAACATCTTCTTACATGCCAGAAAACCCATACACAGGATCGCTATAACAGTCCTGCTCAGAGACGATTGTGCTGTCCTTGTGCACTCACCAGGTGGAGAATTTTAAAGAAAGAGAGTTAATACATAGGACGTTGGCTGTGTTTCAGGGAGTACACAGGCTTTGGTACACTCTTAATTGTTCTGAAGACTAGAAGAGACTACAGTGACATTCAGAATAATCCCCTGTACACAGACGGGAAGCAGCCTGATTAACTCCTGCCTTTGACTCCAGTCTCTACACATGAGTTACAGACATGATTTTAAGAAAAGCATCATATTTTGTTTTCAGGTTTTCAATAGTGAGGAACTTGCTAGGCTGTTACAATGTTTAATTCCATTAAATATTTGGATCTTGCTAGATTGCTAATAGGCAGACTGAATAACCAGTTTAGACTCCCATAAGGGTTTTTGTGTATACTTGTAAGTCTAACTCTAAAGACTTAATTTCTTGTTTAATGGAAGAAGTAGGGCGAACTTGTTTTCAGAGTGGAAAACATATTTCCCAACCCTTTGGATCATCCTCGCAGGTTCTCTTTGAACTCTGTCCAATTTTTTTTCAGTTGTGGATGTCAAAATTTGACCTCATGATCCTGATGTGATCATAGGTACTAAATATGGAGGTAATATAACTTCCACATAGTTATTCAATGATCTTCACTCTATGTATCCAAGGGTCTTTCTTGTTAGGATCTACTCTCTCCATAGGAAAAGCTGGCAGTTTCCAGAGTGCTGGAGGAGAAGAACAACTGTAGCTTTATAAATTTTACTACAATAGGGCCTTCAAGAGTCATTTTTGTTACTGCTTGAACTACCAAGGAAGGAATCACAGTTGCCATGTGGCAAGAACAGCTGGAGCGAGGGCTGGCAGATTCCAGCAACTGCTGCCATACCTCTCTCACCTTCTTCCTCCTCCTCCTTAACTAAGGTCACAAGAAAAGCTGTAAACCTCAACATTGACAGCTAACTCAGCATCCCAGATTCACTTCCTCCACATCTTTCTCACTTTCTCCTGACTGGTTTTACCTCAAGTTTGGCCTCAGCTTGGATCCCTGGATTACCTTTGTTTATTCTCCTCCCATTTCTGATTCTGGGTCCTTTGGCTCCCCAAATATTCACATACACTTAAATATGCACCTGGGCTATCAGGATAAAAGCCACATTATACAGATGTGGCTGACATGCCCTTTTCCTAGACAGCTGAGCCCGCAATTTGCAAAAAAGTAAACTCATTTTCCCATACTCAGGGCTGAAAATCATCAAGATTGCAGCTAAATAATGGGGAAGTGATACATGATGGAAAGAGCAGAATTATATTTACTAATAATAAGTGAATCTTAACTTCCAAAACAATTATAAAAGTATGAAGTAATATATTTTTAAATTACTAAGATACAAAGACATTAAGATATGTATGGGTAAGTATTAACAATTTATGCAGTGACACCTTGGTTGGAAAGCTCTGATGTAACAGCTACTCCAAGGTTAATTGTACTCTAGGAGAAGGAAAAAAAAGGAGGAAAAATAGCATTTGGAAATCAGACACCTCCATCTAGCAAAGAGTTAAAAATTATTTTCTAAAGATAATCCAATCAAGGTATCTAGATATCAAGAAGACATTTGTCTGCAAGATGCAGTTGAGCAAGGAAGAGGGACTTGTGGTGCTACACCACTGCTTTTGGTATGACTTTGTCGATGCATCACTGGACATGGGTGGAAGGCATTGCAGTCATCTTAGCTGCTATTCCCCCCACCAAAATCTGCCCAGATTGAAGAGGAGCATTTTTGCCCAATGATTTTGCTATGTGTTCTGTGAATCTTACTGTAACCTAAAGGAGAAAAAACATGATCTTGTAGGGATCTGAATCCAAGGCCACACTGCCTACAAGGATGTGAAGAGGTTTATATCGAATGGAGTTTTGGATTAACTCTGATTTCAGATGTAAGTACACCTAATGCACCTCATGTGACTCAGTGCATAAGGGTTCCTTCCAGTTTTGACCCAATTGTTATTGGAGAACTAGTTTTTCAAGCTGTGAAATCCACTTTATAGCAAGGCCTTAAAACCTTGGCAATGTCTTTGAATGACAAATGCAGGCGTCCTCTGAAATACGTTTCAGCTATGTGACCCTGATTTAAGCTAAAATTCATAGACTGTTAATTAGCATGTGGAACAGGAAGTTTCTAAATAGCTCACCAGGTATGTATTTGGCAGGCAGTACAACAACCCTTGAAGTGTGGCTAAAAAAACTCACGCTTTTACATCACTGAAAGTTTAATAAATATTTATTTCTTCAGGGACCTCCTATGTTAATGAAACCTGTCTGCTGGTGTTTGAATCTTTAAAACTCATGTGTTAAATAGTAACGCTGAGGTAGTGTCTCTGAAATTGCACCGCTAACAGCAGAGCAAATACAGACCATAAGTGTTTTTTCTGTCTATTTAACAGTTTTTATGTGTCTGCTAAGTGCTTGTTTTCTGTTTTGTTAATCATTCCTACTCCCATAATAATTACACAAAAGAGGAAATCGCAGTTTCAAATGCTACCGTTTCTCTGGTTCTCGAGAGCTAAGAGGAGGAAGCAAGATTAGATGGCTTTCTCAAATGTTTTTCTCTTTTGCTAATCATGTCAAAATCGCATTTCTGTGCACATTAAATAGTCAGATACCCCATCAAAATGCTGTGATATATGTTTCATATCAGGAAGCAATTCCATTTACCATATAATACTCAATGGCCTCAACTAATTTTTTTTAATCAGTGCTATCATTTTCTAAGACCTTTTGCCCATCCTCAAAATTTGTTCAACTACTGGTGCATAACTTGCACTTCTGCAGGTTAACTTTCAGCCCTAGAATGGCACACTACATGGCAGTACTGCCAGGCAGCCTCATCCACACATAAGAATGCCTTTTGTGCTGGGTGCCCCATACCAAGAGAGAGGAAAGTCACAGAGACTCATTCTGAAGGAAGCCCTGCTCAGATCATTGTCTTTACAGCAGACTTAATCTCCACCTAAGTTACCTCCTGACTTCAAATCATGCTTTAACTTGATCTTGAATTTGTTCTTTCCTTTTTTGAGTCAATACCTGTATATTTTATGTCACTGTATTATCTAGATAACATCTTGAGGCTCCTTCCAGCCTCACCTGTCCTATGATCTCATGGGTGCTACTGAAAGAGAGCCTGCAGCAGCTTGGCACTGTGGTTATTCCATGTGGCTCATGACCATTTACATTTGTTCCTGTCATTGTGTGAGCATGGAGATGCATTCATTTGTGCACAGGAAATGTAGAAGTCTGCTCCTATATAAAAGTGACCTGGTGAAAGATGACATGACTGTGTTCAGGGAGTTAAAACACTGTCTTATTTTCATTTCTACTTTCATCTTTGTATTACACTACTGAGATTTTATTGCTTCTTTGAACAAAGATTTCATGCAGCAGTGTATTCCGGGAGATCTGGAAATCCAGCCTTAACAAGGCAGTATTGACTACAGAATAACTCAAATTCCTATAATCCTATGAGACATTTAAAATATTGGAGATTCTGCTTCATTTATATGGCCTTTCCTTCAAATGAAACCTGCAAGTAATACTTGACACTTACTCCCTGCTCCGTGAAAAATGTTTCTTCTGCAGTTGTAAGGCTCCTGAGACAGCTAAAGTGATACTGGAAGACATTCCAGGAGTGCCAATGGAGAATGGGAGACTGAAATAGCCATTAATGGGTGTTTTTGTACTAAATGCCATACAACTTTGATTCTTGGTCACACCAGCTTCGAGGGGTGCTGGTGCTACCTCATATTTTATAACTAGAGAACTTCACTTTGAGTGTGGACAAATGCATGAGCCTGGAGGGCAAGGGAGGTGATGGCAAAGGTGGTGTTCAGATTACTGGGAATCTAGGTTCCCAGCATTTATGATGTACTGATATTGCCATTTGAATGCCACATTTTACTGTAGCAGGAAATATGTTGTCAGTGTAAAATTTCAACTCAAACCTTGGCTGTATAGCGTTTTCTGAATCTCCAGCTTCATGTTCTAAATGTGTGTCTCAATTTATCCAGGCCAGAAGTACATCCGTGCAGTATTTGGCACATGAAATATTAGGAAGTATGCGCTGAAGAATATCCAGAACAAGTTATCAACCTACATGCAAAAAAAAAAAAAAAGAAATTAAACTGAAATTAAGGAACTAATTTTACCTCTCTGATCTGTCTGGCAGATGTTTTCACTATTAGTCTCTTGTCCAGTACATACATTCCCATGATGCCAAATGGGCTTTTATGTACAGAGAGGCAATAAAAAGGGTGGTGAGAGATTCACCCAGCAGACATACTACCGATGCCAGTGATCACCTAGCATAGAATTAAAGAGAGGGAAAATAAGATATTTTTATGAGGTTTACCCTGCAGATGGAAGAAAACACCTTACTGCTTCTCTCAAAATGACAAGGTAGAGCAGCTAATTTTGCATTTCAACATATGAATTTCCATTTATTTTAATGATTTTTTTATAATGCAAAAAACATCTAAATTCTGCAATCCATTTTTGTTGCTCCATTTCCATTAAAAGTTGGTTGATATCTGGTAGTGCCATAGAGACCTCTTGAAGAGGAGCACTTGTTCTTCCTGTTGGGAGGAGACAGGAGTGACACCTACTGGGACTACCCATGCTAGAATGTCATAATTTCAAGCATTTTGTATTTCTTTCACAAGAGAGCAGTCCTTGCTCCAAATAAATGATGACTGAACCTAACAACCAGTCGTCATTTTTTTTAATCCCATTTTATAGACAAGCAATATTTGATACAGCAATGACTTGTCCAAGTGACTGCATCACTGGCAGGACAACACTTCTCTAACATAAAAAATTACATTATAAATAGTTTCATGTGCCCCAAGTTAATCTAGTGCTTTGCAAATTGATGCAGTTATAACTCCGTTAAAGAAGCATGAATTAGTGTGCTTTTTAAAACAAATGTAGCATATAAGCCCCAATTTACAATACTTTAAAATGGCATTTTAGGAGAAGTTCTAAATTGCTGAACAAATTAACATCAAGCCTTATTTGAACAGACTGACATAGCTTTAATCTTCAAAGGGAAGGATCTTGTTCTCTGTACTTGTTGAAAAGCTCATGCTCTGAATGTGAAAATTTTGATGAGATTGTGCTGGACTGAAACTCATATCACATTGTCCTTTTAAAATTGTGTCTGCTACTAAAAATGTAAAACAAAACAAACTTGGAACTGTTGCACACATGAGTAATGAAGTTCATGCAAAGTGTGAAATCTGGAGCTAAGGATTCCACTTGTTGCTCCACATCTTGCTCTGCAGGGCAATCAGTAGACTTGTTACAAATTCTTGATCCATCATAGGGAAAAGTATTCAACTTCTTGTTTCTCTGGGCCCCTTATTGAAAGTCTGTGGTTGTTGATTGACAAATGTAATGTTTTTGCCCAAATGAACATGTGAACTGAAACCACTCCCTATAATACTATTTGCAGATTGATACTATTACTACAGAAATTAGAATTAGCTGCAAACAGCTTGAATGCTAAGCAACAAGACCTTTTTTCTAAATTGAATATGCCATTCTGTGTTTCTATTTGCTAGTTTCATCTTTTGAATTTTCCTGGGTGAGGGACGAAACACAGATCTTGTATCTGATTTTTTTTTTTTAACTTCAGAAAGATGCAGTGCATTCTGAATTCTTCACATGCAGGCTTTATATTTTAGAGTCAGAACCATCGAAGAGTAAAAGCTTGTTATCTTAATTCTTTATTTAGCTGATTTGAAAGAATTATGAAGAGTAACTGAATTTGTAAGATTTCACGAATTAAAAGACAAATGGAAAGGAAAGATGGTGAAAGAGATGCAGTCATGACTGCAGTTCACACTGTGATCCAGTCTGGCGATGAAGGTGAATACAAACAGAAGAATTAATACCATTCTGAAAATGATGTGGAGTATTTCAACTCCTGTTCTCCCCCTAGCAGAAGTTCATGACTTACTGTACTTCAAGAACATATTCTGTTGACTCACCATGGAAAGGGCTAACAAAGAATGGGTCCTTCTAAAGCTTCTTTTAATGTTCAGAGCAGTGGACCACAGTCTCGGGAGGGCACCACTTGGTCAGCTTGGTGTTAATGACACTTTGTAACACGTATTTTAGATTTAACACTGTAGCACATTTTGTGACTAAAACGCGATCTACAGCAAGCCAGAGGTCTGTAGAAATGAAGAATTCTATGAGATTCACAGTGAAAAAGAAAAACCAAAGGAAACTCTGGAATCAAGTAAAAATGGACTTTCAAAGATGACCTTCAACTATTTTTGTTGCTGTCAAGACTATAGAGATTGCTGCCGAAGACTCTCAAGACACCACAGTGAGACAGAGCTGCATAAATCAGCAGGTGCTTACTCATCTGCAGTGGGATTGTACAAAAGCCAAAAATTAGGACTGCGGCTTTCTTCTGCTCTGTGTTCTGCAGATACCCGAGAAAGCAGCCAAGCTTGCAAACCATAAAGATGAAGAGTTGACTCTGTTCTCTGGTGCTTATGTTCAATTGTATCATTTCATTCAGATTTTGAATGAGCAGAAAGGTCTTTTTGGACAGAGGTCTTTGCAAACAGGTATGTGACAGTGAGAGCAGGATCCACGTTGGGCTGATGTTTATCCACTGTGCTGGTTCCTTACAGCAGCAGAGGTGACAAGGGACTACAATAAATGAAAAGGGACAATATGGCTATACGGTCTAACCGTGACAACTACCAGTATTTAAATGACATCTGATTAATTTTCTTTCTAAAATTTTAATAAATAACCCATCCTTATTTCTGAATGTTCTGTGAGGTTAAAATCCAGGTATCATATCTGAAATTATGTGTTTTTAGAATGAATCAAGCTGACACACCTCTCTGAAATAAATACTCTTCAAAATTAGTGGAAAAATGGCAACCATCAATGCTCACATTTAAAAAATAAGTACACAAATAAATGAAGGGAGAGAGGTAGTGAGCCTTTTAAATCCTGTAGCCTTCAAAAATCACCCATGTCTCCCCAGCAGACCACATTATATCCTCAATTTTCAAAGAAAATCCCTTTGACAGCACAATATAGCTTTTAGATTGACCGGCTAATCTATTATTTGGGTAAGCAAATTACTACCAGTTAAGATGGTAAAGACAGACCTCATGTCTTCAAAAACCTCTCCCTGTTAAGAAAATCAGCTCTAACACATAGTGAGTACTACATGTGCTGCCTGGAGACAGACAAATAAATCTGCAATTTTTTAGGGAGAAAAATGTAGACAGGATACTCAGTTCTAACCCCTATTCTACTCTTGCCAGTGCAGATACTTTAATAGTTCTAAAGAGGCTCAAATATATACATTTCAGCCCAGTGTTCTCCAACAGGCACAGCTGGTCTCCTCTGAGCTTTCTGGAAGCAAGTTGTGTTTGATGGAATATCCCCTGGAACATCTTTCCCACCATTTCTCTTGACTGTTCTAGTGAAGAAAAGGGACACAATACCTACCACAACTTAAAGTGTATCCCTCTTCCAACACCTTCCACTTCCCATACATTTCTTTCTACCTTCCCAGCATCAAATACAGCTCAGTCTGGGAGCTGATGATGCAGAGATGGCTGAGCTGCCCACCTGCTCCCCTCCCATTTGGATTACAGGCAGGATCAGACCCTTTTCATTCAGGATATCTGTCCAGCTTGAGGCCCTGTCAGAGTCACCATTCAGCAGGGCCAGCCCTGAGAGGACAGCACAGCTTGGCATTGTACAGATGCAATGTCACTCCCTTCACAGGGAGGGTTCAGAGCCTCTCAGTGGTGTAGCTTCTGCTACTCTGAATGTTAACCAGAGCATAACTCATTTTCTTTCCTGAAGGCAAGCTTTACAGATATCCTTAATAGTAAAAGTCAACACATAATCAAAGGTAAACAGACTGAAACCATCTCAGTAAAGCCCTGGAGCTGCTGGCCTCCAATGACACAGTTAAAAGTACCAAAGAACTAGCCAGGGACTGAGGAATAAACAGAGAGCCGCTTTTCCTGGCTATACAGTTCTCAGATGGGAAGCTATGCAATATCTGAGAAGCACAGTGCAATTTCAGTCAGAAGTGCCATCACAGTGACAACTTGGGCTTCACTAGACACAGGGTATCTTCTCCCAAGTTCATTTTGTCACAGTATAAATTTCTGATATTTACCCATCTGATGAAAATCCTACTTAGCAGCAAAGGCATTAGACACTCAGAGACACAAATGCAGGCTTTGTCTCCCTTCAGCCTATGAGGTGCAACACACTCTGAAGGTCCACTGAGGACTTACCAAACCCAAAGTATAGAACACTGTCATTGTCGAGACGGCCACTGCACTCAGAGTGCTTCAGCAAAAACTTTAGGGGGCTTCAAGTATCAGGACTTTGTTATGCAAAAAGTCTTTCATACCTTTTCTACGTACCAATCCCATGTGCAGCTCCACCAGCTCTGGCTCTTTCTCTCCTTCTTCTCTCTTCCTTCTGCAGTTCCAGCTCACTGCTTCCAGTCCCCTGCACGGCCGCCTGTTCCTGTCTGTCCCTTGTACAGTGGCTCACCTGATCTGTCCCTTGACCGACCTCCTGTCCCTTTGTCCTCACAGCACAGCCAGCAAACCTCAACTGACTCCTCCTGGCTCCAACTCTTTATCACACCCTTAGCCTTGAGGGCACAGCTGTTCCCACTCTTTGGTGATTAGCACAGCTGCAAGGTATCAGCCACAAGATTGTCTTTAGCTCTATCTCTATCCACAGAAGACAAAATCTAAAAGTGTAAATTCTTACTGGCAATATGAGCTATTATCATCATATTGATAAATCAATCAAACTAATAGCAGTTTACCAAAGTTTCTCAGCACTTTGGAAAATGTCAAGTCACTTACTTGGGTGCCTAAATTTGAATTGTTCACAAGTGGTTGGTCTAATGGGCAAGAACTAATGGGACAAGCCAGGACTCAAATCATTATCAAGTTTGCTCCAATTCTCACTTCTCAAATCTTTTTGCCTCTTAATTTAATTGTCTGAAGAGCATGAGATGGGAAGACAAAATACTTAGTAATATTTAGCAGTTTTTCACCTAAGAGCAATGTACATTTCTGGATTACAGAGTTGTTTTAATGAAGAACTTCACATCAGAGTCTCTTCCCCAGTACAAGATACAGTATCAGCTGATATAAATCTCCAAAGTCCCACTCATTATGTGGATTACATAATACAGATGGCTGAGAACTGTTTGAAAATTCCCTTGTTTACTGGTCTGTGCGAGCCTCAATTCACATGTCTAACTGCATCCCTATTAAGGAAAAGCACTTAAGCACGTGTTTAATTCCCGAAGTCCCAGGCTGAAACGCTTTCTGCAGTAGAGCTGTTGTAACTGTGATCGTCCATAAAGGCTGCTTTCCAGAACAGGGGTGCTTTTTCTGAATGAAGGCCACAGCTCATTTTAGAAATATGCAGCTGTCTTACTGAAATAAATGGTGCATTGTTATGCTCCAATACCTGAGTGAAGAGACTACACTTCAGCAGGGCCAAGTACCCACTGATTCCTTACAGCAGCAGCTGTGACAAAGCATTGCTACTGAATTAAAAATCTGGCTTATTTTTCTGGTCATCTGTAATCTTAATTGCATGATTTCAAAATGTGGGGGAAAAAAAGTCAATGTTTTGTAGCTCTCTGACCTCTATGAATTTCATGATTCTTGGAAAAAGCACAATTTTATGAAACTGCACTAGTCATTGTCAATTTAAAATTAATATAAAAACACAATTTAGAGCTAAATTTTCTTTTTCAGAGGAAATGTCGCATCATTTTTAACCATAATTTATATAATTCCAGATTGCACTTGAGAGACCTAGAAGCCAACTTTTTTTAAACTTACAGTAAAAATTTCTGTATTAACAACATAGTTTCTGTTCATCAACATTCTTATTTCCATTGGGTTTTTGGATTTTTTTTTTTTTTTTTGGTTTTCAACTCTATAAATCCTAAATGTGACTTTCATTTGATTTTTCCACACTTTTAAGTACATCTGTTCAACATTTGGTTCATTATATACTAGGAAATATGCTCTGAAGAAATACTCATTTTTCTTTTCAGCCTACAAAGAAAATGCAACAAAGCTGTACTAAATTTTTTCTTTTCAGTAGCTCACACTTAACCAGCTAACTCCCACACTTACTGAAAACAGAGCTGTGATTTAACAGACATGAGGATAACTCTGTGCCAAAAAGATTTACTAAAATATTGCAGAATCACAAGATGGTTGATTTTGGAAGGGCTCACTGGAGGTCATCAAGTCCAACCTCCCTGCTCAAGCAGAATTCCCTAGAGCACTTTACTTGGGATTGTGTCCAGATGGTTCCTGAATATCTCCAGGGAGGGAAACTCCTCAGTCTCTCTGGGCAGGCTGTTCCAGTGTTGTCACTGCACCACAAAGTTCTTCCTCATGTTTAGGTGGAATTCCTGTGTTCAGGTTTCTACCCAGCGCATCTTGTCCCATTGCTGGGCACCACCAAGAGCCTGGATCCATTCTCTTTGGAAACTGACGGACACAGAGTGCTCCTCAGTCTTCACTTCTGAACTGGAATTACAGATTCTTGTTGTTAACTCTTAGAATCCTAGATGACATTAAACCAGTATTACAATATCTTTTATCTGTTTTATGACAAGTCACACCAGGTTAGAATTAAGTTTAGTAGAAACTGTTATCTCTTTCACTACCTCCCTTATTGAATATCTCTTACCCTGTGTGATACCTGTCAACAGCCTCTATACTGGGAGGATGGTGTTCTCACCTATTAAAAAAAAGATCTCTCCCTTCTTCAAATCAAAAAAAAAAAAAAATCCCCCTCTTTTAAATAGTGCTAAACAAACATTAACTCATAGATCTAAAGTTATTACTATTTAAATATAGTAATAAATACAGTAAATACAATATATTATACACTTCATGCTGCAAATCATGTCACCTCCTCAGTGCTCTACTCCAAGCTGCATCAAAAAGAAAAAAAAGAAAATAGAAAAAAGAAAGAAAAGAAAAGAAAAGAAAAGAAAAAAAAATTTAACCTGTATTGATCTAAGTTCTGAATTCCAGTGAGTGTGACATCAGCATAAGTTTTAGTGGAGCTGCTTCTTCATTTACAGGATGGAATGGCTTGGTCAAGACACTGACTTTTCTGCAGGCTGACGTAAAATACGCAAAGGTACAAAACCCGCAAACCATACCTTTGCACAGCAGCCAGACCTGATGACACACAGAATACAGACTGAAATGTAATATAGGCTGGCTTCTCAGACTGAAACAACAGCAATGCCTCCAAACAAAATCTGCCTGCTGCTGTAAGAGCCCTGAAGTTCTCAGGTGGCTGCTACTTGTCGGGCAGTGTCACAAACACAACTGCATGTTACTTCAGCCAACCTTTTATTTCTCCTGAGTACAGCATCCTCTGGTCCCAGGCTGACTGACTACATGCAATTGCCTTAGAAAAACTAAAATGAAGAGAAAATGGAAACGTGTAAGCTACTTGAAGTCTCATGCAGATTTTCAAATGACTGCACTTATCCAGCTGCCAGATCCCTGCCTAGGATGACAAGTTTTGTCATGAGAGAGCAGTCAGACTGAGAATGCAAGATACCAGAGGGAGATAGAACACCTATCCACAAGATAACAAGGAAATCCCATGTTCTCTGGAGGAACAACCATAGCCTGAAGCTGCCAGCACTCAATGTTCTGCAGATTCCACTGCTGAACACTTCATAGCCCCGTTTTCTTTTCTGGATCGTTTGTCTGTGTTCCATTTGTGGGGGATTGCAAGTAGTAGAAAATAGGGAAATATGGATTAGAAATTTTACCAAGTATCTCCATTACAATTTGGTTTGGGACAGCTGGATTCATTCCCCACACATTCCTCTGCAGAGAAAAATCTAGTTTCTGCCTCTTCAGTCACCCCAATTATTGCAAACAAAAAAGAGAGCATGGAATCTCATCAAGCTCTCAGTAATTTCATCTTAGCTCTTCTAAGGAAGGGAGTATTTTTTCTGGGGGGTTCTCATATGTAAGGGATCCCTTCTGAAAGAAAGAAATTCACAGAAATAATTTTGTTCTCCTTTCTGATATGATATATTAAGTGCTATACAGTGAAATGGTTCAGTTACTAAGGTTTAAGATTTGTTCTCTGGTTATATCATTTACTATTAGGCACTGCTGCTTTCTGGAAAACATGAACCTCACCAAAAAATCCCCTAAAATAACAGCTATATGAGTACTTAGGGAAACATCGTTCCCATTTTTAACAATTCTTTTCTTGATAGGAAAAAAAAATGCAAAACAAACAAAACCCAAACCCTTTCAGTTCTGCCATACTAATATCATATAAAAGCATTTAATTTTTCCCTCCTGGATGCAAAGCTGTGGTAACTGATTTTTTTCCTTTTTTTAAATTTTAATGTGCATGTGTAATTGCTTGGATTAGTAACAGTGCCTACTTCAAGCCTGTTACTTAAAACTGCCCACTTCCAGCATCTATCAGAAGTGGAAAACACCAAACTGAACTTGAGTAACTCCTACAGAAGGATTACTCAGAATTCCATCTGACTGTGACTGTTTTCCAAAAGGTGGCATCAAGATTTATTTTCTTCTTTGGATTTGACAACATCATATTCTCAACAGATTGATAATTTTCCCTGATCTCCTTTTACAGTTTTTTTCTTTACTTCTCTGTGTTTCCTATTAAAGTATCCATTTATTGCATCCATTCATTGACTTATAAAAATCAGGATTGGTTTTGGATAGACCCGGTAAAAAGGACTGGAAAGGTGGTAACCTGAACTCCCCAAGTAAAATAAAATTTGCAAACAGATATTGTTGTTATGAGAGATAAGAAGGAGAATGGCTTAGATACGAAGTTATTTTTATTTTCATAATATGCCACCAAGTGCTGCATGCTCAGTTATCATGAGGTATTTTGTTACTGAATTCACCTTTGGGAAACACTAATGAAGAGAAAGATTCAAACAAACTGTGCTGGAAGGGTTCCACTGAGGGTCATGACTATTCATCCACCTCCTATTTGAAATATCTTTTTATTCTGTCTCCAAAAGGTAACACTGTTGGGACTCTCCCTCAGATAGCTCATCCACTCAGCTACTTTATAAGCACAATTGGCCTTATACACATTAAGGCCTGGAGAAAGATATTTATCTTTTCTCACCACACCCTCTAAGCATCTACTGGGATCCCTATGGATGCCATTGCTTCCTACAGCAAACCATCGACAATCAGCTTATTTATATTCTTAATGAATCCCAGCATTGTTTATGCTGGCTGACATGCCACATTGTAGAAGAGCAGCAAGTATTGAGACACACACCCAGAAAAAAATATCCAAGCATATGTATCAGATCCATCATTGCCTGCTTGCCCCTGTGGAAATGCTGACTTGCTGCAGAAAAAGGGAGATATGTGGACAAGCACACTGCAGTCTAGAAGCTGTTTAGGACTGCTGTTTTGACTGTTCTCAGAAGAAAGACTTTTGGGTGGTATGCTGTAGAGGTAATTTCCCCAGGAGAAAAAACCCAAACCCTGGAATAATGCCCTGGGAAACCCCATTCAAAGTGGGGTAAGCAAGAAGCTTATTCACATGTTCCCTCAGTTCAAACATGCAAATTGTTCCTAGAAGGTTCCTCATTCTTTGTGTTACCATAGGTTGATTTTTGGTGCAGGAATTTTAGTATTCCTAATCCCTACTGGACCCTCCCCTATTAGACCCTTTCCTTAGAACCTACCTTAACTCCCTCCCACCAGGCTGTATAAATACATCATCTGACCTTGGATTTGTGCTTTTTGGCCTCTTGTCACTGCCTCATTCCAATTCACTCTTATACAGTGTACACCTTATTGTTTGTTGTTTTTGTATCATTAGAATTCCTTTTCAGACAACTGGATCGTGGCTGCCTCTCTCTACCAACTCACCATCGAGGCAGAGTCCCAAGGAAACTCAAAGGAATCTGATCATCCAGGCTTGGAGCCTTGGGAGTTTCAGTACCTTTCCCTAAGCAGCTCCCACTGAACTTCCATCTGACACTCTTCCTGCTCAAGAGTTCTTTTTCCTTCATCTGCTCCTTCCTGGTAACAGAAGCAAGGGCACCTAGGTGGGAGGTCCATGTAATTTATTATTCAAGTATTTAGAAAGGTAGAGGTTCAGCTGAGATATCTGGTGAGCCAACAGTCACACCACTTTATTTGAATTACAAACATTTTAATAGTCAATATTTAGCCCCAAATGTAATCCCAGTAATTTTTCAGTCTTCCGTACAGCTTAATTTTCTGTTACCATTTAGCCAAATATACTAAAGGTTTCTGGATTACAAATTACCTGAAAACCACAACATTTAATGACATTAGATTAAACTTACTAATTTTTTTTTTCCCTTATAAAAGTAAACATAGTATAAATTCTTTTAAAAAAAATTTATTGCACATTTTATGCTTTGAGAAGCACTGAAAGTACATGGTTTCCACCAAGCACACGTGACTCAAAGGAATAAAATCTGCAGTTAGGCTTGTAAAAAAGTATATTATTTTTAAAGCCCTAACCCAATGTAGCGGAAAAGTCTTGTATGTCTTTACCTCTTTTATAGGCAAATATTAAGTGCAAACCCAACCCTTTATAACAATGTATCATCTGTTTCAAATTGGAAGGAAATCAACTCTCTAATATGGTAAAATAACATATAAGTTAATTTTCTAATTGAACTCTCTGGTCTTGGGCTGCCTGCAATAAACCTTGACAATCTGAGCCCCAAGCAAGCACTGGGATTTTGGAGAGTGGGTTGAATGTTACTAATTATAGATAGTTGACTATTTCTACCAGTATTAAAAAAGAACAGTTGCCTGCACACTCAACATTCAAGGCAAAAAACCACACTAATGCCCTATTATTGTTGAGATCTGAAACCCACAATATTCAGGAAATTCTGAGCCCTATTTCTCATAGTAATTACAGCTCAGCAGCATCCTCTCATGCAGTGTTAGGAACCAACTAAAATCTCACCATTAGCATATTTATAGGGCTGGGCTTTTCAGACACTTGTAGCCCTTGGGGTTTTATTCCTCAGAGAGGGTTAATGACAAACCACAGTGGAATTCAGGTGCTTGTGAGGCAGCAAGATTTCGAATTACATTCTGGAACGGCAAAATTTCACAAGAGTAGTTGTAGTTGTGGTGTTATAATAGAGCTATTTAAAGCTTATTCTCCTGAGCAGACAGGACATGCATGGTACCTTTCCCTGCTGGTTACAGATTATTATCATGCAGTACGTGCACTGCACAAAGTATGCACAAACACTAGGCAGCAAACAGCTTAGGAGGTCTGAAGTCCCCATTTTTGGAAATTTTGACACTCAAAGACTGTAGGCATTACCCATATCTAAGAAACAGGAATGGAATGACAAGGAAGAAAACTATATTCTTTGTTGAAAGGCCATTCTGCCTCCACTCAACAGCCACCCAAGGTGTAAACCACACAACCTCACCTGATGGTCTCTCTACTCTGTGCACTGGAACATCTCTTCCAGAGGAAGCTGCTGGCAGAAACCCCAACAAACCATATCGTGGAGGTCACATGGAATTAAACCTATAACTGCCAGTAAGTTTTCAAGCATATATGAAAACAAAGTTCAGTTAGAAGGAGGAGAACCACACTGAAATGGTTACACAGAAAAAATAATATGGGAATGCATTTGTGTGAGCTACTTTGTCTTATGCAGGGCTGAAAAAGAAAAAAAATAAAAGATCTTTTTCCTCTAGCCAGTAGAGGAAAGACCTCTACTATTCTGATAGACAGTGGCCAAGTACGCTGTTACCACTTATAAGTCTCCCAGTTAGCAGGAAAAGTCTCATTAATATTGTATATATATATTGGCTCACTGTGGGCTTACCATAGCCCAAATATAGAAGAGAAGATTTTTTTCCCCTGAGATCAGTGGTCTTTGGTTACATCATGGCCAAAGCTTATTTCCAGTTTCCACTCCAGCATCAGTCTAATAAATCCAGACTCCAATGATGGGTTTAAACAAGCTTCAAGCATGAGAAGAATGCCTTTATTAAAATATGAATATGTAGGCTTGTACTCTGTGCAACCTGGTATTCCCAAACAAGGCTTCCTTTTCTATACGAAAAAAAGGACACAGTCCCAGAATTAGTAAAAAAAAAGAAAAAATAATTTATACAGCTATTAATCTGCTCCAGTCTTCTGAAGTGCCAATTGGGGTGCAAAACAGTTTGTTACCTACAGTTTGTAAATCATGCAGACAAAAATTATTTCTGCATCCAAGTAACATTTGTTTTTGTTTTTTAGGGTTTTTTTTACACTGAAAAATAAAGTCTGCTTGCTAAGTACTCTTCCTGGAATAAGTCTCCTGAATCCTTCTTTTAGCACAGCTGTGTAACAATGAAGTATGGCTTTAGATGGAGAGGCAAGTAGGAATACCCTTTAAAAATTAAAAGAGAATGAGTCTTTCTTATCACACTACCCTGCTGAACTCAACTAAGATGTAAGTTTACACAGTAGACATAAAAATTGATAGTCAAGACAGTCAAGGATGACTAGAAATGCATGGAAGAGAATTAATCTCCAGTGGCATCTTCAGAAACGAAGAGCAGGGGAGAAAGTGGACATCTGACCCACGTATGAACAATTCCTGTGAGCAGGTACTGACCAACACCCTGCATTTCTTCATTTGCTGATCCAGAGGTTCGTGCCTCTAGACCAGTGAGGCTATTCACTAAATCTCCAAGTCTTCACTCATTTGTTTCTTCCCCCTTAGTCACAGTTTACCAGAGAAACTTATTTAATAGGCACCGAGTGATATGCTCATCTTTCCAGCAAATTTTTTAAGGCATTTGAGTGAGCAGCCCTACCACATCTTCTGTGGGGAGAAAAAATTAATAGGTGAGCTCCAGTCAAATTAAACTTTAAGTCCCTTTCCCTTTGAAATTTTTGGCTTTTAATACCTGGTCAGTAATGCAAAATATCTCCAGAAATTTAATATTATTGAGATATTATTGGGCCCTACTTGAGCAAGGAGGTCCAGATAGGTAATTTTTCAGGGTCTCTCTATGATTCTTTGAAACAATAGACTCAGAATTCAGCTGAGTAGATGTTCTTGTGTCTTTAAAGCAGTTCTTGATTGAAAAGGAAAAATTAGACAGGAAAATTCAAGGACTCAAAGGAAGTTCATTCTTTGTCTAAAAGGAGAAAGCAGAAAAACACAGAAGTTAATTGAATTGAAGGAACCAGATGGAAGAGGTGCACAGCCTCACTATCTCTCAAGAACTTCTGGATTGATGGTTGAGTTTGCTGAGGTTTCCTCTGCTGAACCTCCTCACATCTTGGCTGAGCACTGATACATGGACCTGGCAAATAAGCATGATCCAGATAGCCTCAAAGAAGCAGTATTCCATCATCCACAGATTTAACTCCCCAACAGAAATCCACATTTGCTTATTTCTCCTTTCCCCTCCAGAACTTCACATCCTAAAATTCAGCACCAGAAATCAGAACAGGGTACTCCCCTCAAAACTCTGAAGTGGCTCTGTCAACTCAGGTCTGATGCAGATGGCTAGGACAGCACAGAGTATTACACTGCTATTGTTGTCTTTACTAAAAAATAGGGAATTGTAGGCTCTGACTGGCAACCCAATACTCTTAGCAACTGACAGAAGCAGAATCTGTTTTTTCAGAGCAGTCAAGGACGCTGGGCTCGAGATGCTCAAGAAGCTCAAGAAGCAGGGTCTTGTGTCCAAAACCAGCAATTTCTACAAGTTACACAGTATCCACCACAGAACTGCCTGTTCTAATCTCAACTGTAAAAAGGCACCTAAAGTAATCTCATTGTTATTAGGGAAATTTGTTATCCAACACCAGCCCTTGAGCATCACAAGAGTCAGATGCGCCCAGGAAATTGTTATTTTCCTTCTTTAGCTTTCCTGTGGAAGGAGTAGAAAGGATGACAGAAAGATACACAGTCAAGTTAGTTCATCTTCAAACAGCAACACTGGATTACTAGTCTGCAAATTAACAATCCTTTTGCATCTAGCAGTCATCAACACACGCCCAAGAAAGCTATAGAACTAAACTTATCAGAAACAGAAATTATACCAAAGGTAGGGAACTTCTATAGGACTGTCTATTCAGAAGAAGGAAGAAAGGCTCAATGTTCTCACCAGCTGGCAAACAAACTTCTTTCTAATTAAGCTTTCTAGTTTGGGAGGTCACTTATCCGTGCATGAAATTGTTTGGGTTTTTTTAAAGGGAGAATCCAAATCTGACCCTGTAATACTCGTGGCTGTAAATGCAGATAAAGCTGCGTTGTGCCAGTCTGTGAGGAAAAAGCAGTCTAGGTGCAGAGCCGACTGTAATGCACACCAGTCACGACCTTCAGCAGAGAAATGCTACAGTTCAAGAGATCAACTAGAGTTTAAAATTTTATTGCACGAGATTTTCTTTAAAAGCCCTGTTTGACTTTATGATTCCTCTTCAGTGACAAATTTAATATCTATAGTAAGGATGCTGTAGCAAAAACCACACACAGAAAAGTGAATTTTGAATGTGCTTTCAATGAAAAGCAATTTACAAGGCATCTTGGGGCGAATCTTCAGTGAGCTGTACAGGGTATTAACCACCTGACTTGCATTAGCATCAATAAGAAATGGCACTTAAATCTCTGCACACTGAGCTAAAAATCTATCTGCTCGTATTGAATCATCACATTTTAAATATGACTTCATAAGAGAAAGAAATACCGTTACTGGATGTATGAAAGTGTAGAGTGGTTACAAGTGATCTGAACTGAGAGGATCTTGTAGTTTCTTACATTAGATATGTATGGATAAAGAGGTGTGCTTAGATAAATGTACAACAGTGACAGGCCCAATTATCTGTCAGCAGTAACCTCTACTGTTTGCAGTGCTCTGTGAGAATATTCCTATAAATAACTTTTTACCATGCAGTAGACCCCAGACATGGTTAAAACTGCCCCTGATTGTTGATGCTGGTATTTTGCAGTGACACCTCATCCATCCTAGAACTGCATGACTGCACTGTCTGTAACCCAAAGTCATGTTCAGGTTACTCTTTTAAAAGCTGCACCATGCACAATATTTGCAAAGGACAGGTATCTTTAAAAAAAGAATCTTGATGTGACTACTTTTCTGTCACATTTTAATAAACAATTAGAACTTATAAAATCAATATTTAAAAGCCCATGTATAACCAAAACTTTAGATTGAGAACTGCTGCACTAATTTTTCCATAAAAAGTAAGTTTTGACTTTCAGCAATTAGAGGAAGTAGGCAAATACATTACTCCAACTTCATGCATTTCCACCTGGATTACATAGTCTCTAGAGCCAAGATGGTCATAAGGACAGGCTTTAACTTCCATACACATATTTACCACAGAAAACTCACACTGAGCTCACTCCAACTCACCACTCAAGTAGAATATGGGACAAATGTTTTTAACAGTGTTGGGCGTATGCAAAATATTGTAGCTAGATCATTCTAAGGAATTTGTGCCTTTCTTAAGTGATAAATCACCTCACTTATGATTAGGACATTTTGGACTAAAACCAAATGAGCATATTGAAGGAACTGTTAGCACACTCTTCATTCTAAGGAAGCCAGGCTTTTCACAATACCCTCAGTTAGTAAATTTTATTATCAAAAATCTTTTCATGTGTTTCTGCCACAGCCTATTTGTCTAGACTTCAAAGGACAAAGGCTCACAAAAGAATTAAAGAAGAGAAGGTTACTGTTTAGATTTTTCATGTGCTTTATGTTTATTTGTCTTTTTAGTATGGAATAGGAAATAAATTCTGACCTTCCTTGTGGCCAACTCATATAATTACTGTTCATTTGTGTGGAGGAAAGGGACAGGTCTGGAATATCCCAGTCAAGGCTAAAAGGAGGTGAAAAAGTTTTAACAAGAATGCATAAAAGAGTATATGGAGAAAAACCACTGCTGACTACAAAGCACAGTTGATAGAGCTAATGCAAGACAAAATGCTTAGGAAAACTGAAACCAACCCATGAGAAAATTTTTCTATCACTCTCCATGTCACAGCCATTCCATAACCTGACTAATCTGCCTGGACGTAACAGTGGATTAATCATACTTCTACTTTTTGCCAACAATGTGTGTTGCATATAGGTATAAATCGGAGCAAAAACAGAAACATCACCCCCAACCTAACCTCCCTGCATGTGCTATTCAAAGAGCCAACAGTTGTCCATTTCTCCTGTTGCATATCCATATTATGATAAGTATGTGAACATTCATGTATTCTGTAGCAAGGTGGTGCCCTCATCTTCATACTTCTCACAACCTGACCATCAGAAGTATCCTTGTCTGCAGGCTGAGGATGTGGCACCCTGCTGAGATTAATTTCACCCAAAAAAGGGCCAAGGTAGAGGCACATGGGATGGCCCTACCATACCACCCATTATTCAATGCAAACTCAAAGAAAGCATATGTTCCTCCTCTCAGTGCTATGAGAATTAATGACAGGATTCTTCAGAGAGCGCAAGGCAAAGGTGAAGAGTAGTGAGAGAATACATGTTTTATCCAGTGTGCTGGTTTTGGCTGGGGTAGAGGTAATTTTCTTCACAGTGGCTACTACGGGGCTGTGTTTTGGCACTATGCTGAGAACAGTGTTGGTTATATTAGGAAATTCCAGCATTCCCAAAGCATTTCACTAACTAAATGCCCCTACAACCTTGCTCCCTTCAGCACTGTTCTTTTAATGTCTCCTGAGCCTTGAGTACAGCACCCCACAGTGGATGACTGCAAAGGAACCAGGTGGCAACAAGCTGCAATCTCTCATCCACTTGTTCCTTCTTGCATCTACACCACGCCCCCAAGGAGACAGCAAAATTTTCTGGTTATATTTTATTTCTGTTTAAACATGACAGCCATGCACCCTGTGACTGCTGCTCCTCACAAGGTGGGGCAGTTTAGGTAGCTTGCTTCTGCTCTGGTTGTGCTGAGGGCCTGGAGGTCAGAGTGAAACAAGAGCTTGCGGGCACTGTGCACATTCTGCCTGAAAAACAGCTCCGCAAGTGGATCGTGCAGCTTGCCCAATACTAACGAGTGTCGACTCACCACCTTGTAACACTGAACATATGTATATAAATAAGCCATTAAAAGGGGCTATCTAAACAATGACATCATGTTAACTATATCCTGCTTCCACTGATTTGATGAAGATTATAAATTAATCATCACTGCACAGTATTATTACATTTAGCATGTTACCCAAATGTCCAGTTATTACTGAATATGTGTTTATTTTGTTTAACTGGACATGTATACCTGTTTCTCCTGTCAAGATATTCAGCTGGTGAGTAATTAAAATTAACAACCAATTATCAGAATTATTTTTGGGGACACCACAAATAGACGTTTGTAATGGTTTTAATGAAAGCAACAGCTGCTTTTATAGGTCTTTCTGGCTCCACGTCACTCAGAGATTACTGCAACACAGCTAGAACCAAGTGTGATGCCATATCCCTGTCAAGCCCCAAAATGTAAAAGGTTACAACTGACTAAAAAGAAAGTGACTCTAAATAATCACCTAGTAAATAACTGTGAAGTCCCAGTGCAACATTTACTGCAATATTCCAGATCTGGCACATTGGACTTCAAACAGTAATAATTTTAGGAAAACAAAAGCACTTTATTACTTCTTGTAGATGTGGGGATTTTTCCTCTTCCCTATGGCTTTAAGTCAACTTAAGTCCCTTAAACAAAAATAATTCCTTGCATTATGCATTCTATTAAAATAAATAACAGCTAATTAAGTGACAGGCAAGACACAGTACTAAATTCCTAGTGTGAATGAATATCCCATATGGCATCAGGCTTTTTATCACACTCTAGGAAAGCTAGATGTGAGAGAAAGCTTCTGCACACCACAGCTGTGGGCACCCTGCAAGAGCAGTTCATGCAGATCAAGAATGTCAAGTGGCAAAAGGTGGCCCACAACATCACTGTACCCAACCTCAGCCAGCAGCCACATGGCAGCCTGGTGCTGTTTGCAGAGGGGTGAGAAAGGGGAACAGTGTGCACATGGAGCCTGGAAAGTTTCTAAAACTCAAGTGCATAAACGTGGCTGTATCTGGTCTGCCCAAAATACCTCTTTGGGAATACAGTGGCTCCTATACAAAAGCTGCCTATCCCTGCTGTACATAGGCAGGGATGGGTCAGCCAAAAGGCTGTGGGATTTGTGGCAGCATACCAAAAGTTTTCCAGACTCTACAGGACCAGTTGTAATGTGTGGTATTACTGCCTTGCAGCCAAAGCAAAGGGGTTTGGGTGTAGAAAATTCCAGCCTAAATTTGGGGATGTGGGAATTCACCCACCATTACTTAGCTGTCTGCACGGATGCTCTGCAAAAAATAACAATCTTCAAACTTTGTTAAAAATGTGTTAGGGCTTGCTACAGGAAAAACTCTATGCACCATTAGCAGACCCAACCCAACATGCATTTCTGCACTTCATGAAAGCCCAGTTAAGTAGATGACTATCAGACCCAGGCAGCAGTCTGCTGGCAGAAGGGAGCAGATTACCCCTTTATACGGTATTTGCCAAGCCAACCCAAATCCTCCAGGGAATAGGGATTGGGACTAGGGTCGATGGGTTAGGTAAAGTGCTTATTTTAACCAAATATAAGCTAGTGTGCTAGCACAAACCACCTAAATTTCCCTACAAGGGTGGGAAAAGCACATGTGTTATTCATTTTCAAGTTCCACACTCTAATAATCATTTATCTTCCCAATTTATGTGTATGTATAAATTCGTGTGCAGATGTAACATATCTAATATTTGAGGATAAAGACAGGAAAGTGGGAAAGTTAAGAACATTATGGCTTAGGTATATGAAACACAAGGTCAGAAGAGCATACAAGAGCTGAGATGCCCAGAAGCCAGAAATTAGGACACAGCAGAGTAGTGGCAACCAGAATTTAAACAAGGTGGAGTAACCAAAGAAAATCACGCACTAAGAAACAAAGCTGGGCAGATAAAAGAGAGGAAGGGAAATGACTTACACAGCAAAAAGCCTGAAGCATAACCAAGAAACACACCTAAAAATGCAAAATACCTGTCAGAGTTCCTCTTCATACTCGAAGAAAGGGATATTACTTGTGGCCCCATCCCCTCACCCTCTGCCAGCCTAGCTGCAGATACTGCTAGTTTCCAGCTGCAGCTCTGATGGCCTTGAGGAAGATTGCAAGGGGCTGAAAGGATCCAGCGTTCAGCTGCACCTGAAGATACAATTATTGTTCTAAGGCTTCCATTATGACTCGGCTCTCCAGAATCCAAATTATTAATGAATAATGGGGAAGACCCACAACACTGATTAGGAAAATAGGCAAAGGGTCCATGGTGTCTTCTTTCACATGATGTCAGAATTATAACAGGCAGCAAATCCTTAAGCGTTTTCTTTTTTCTTCTGTTTTTGTCCTAGCAGAAGTATTATGAAGCAATCCAAAGCAATGCTTAAATTAAAGATTCTCACCTGACAAAACAGTCAAATTAATGACACTGAAAATGTCAAAGCAACATATCAACAGTCTTAACCATGGCAACCAAGACTGGTACTTTTTAATTTATTTTGGAGCAAGTGCATGCTCTGAAGCTCTGGACCCTAACTTGGCTATTGGTTTCTCTGATGTTGTCTTGCAGTTTCTGCTGGAATTTCATAAATATGCCCATTTTTATGGATCTTTGTGATACTTTTTTTGTCTCTTCTTGATAGTGCACAGCACCTCTGCTGTTTATAACTTCCAGCCCTACTCTTTGTCCCAAGAGGCTGAAAGTGTCACCAGTCTCATGCTGTGTCAGCTTACAGGAGTTTTGGATTGCACACACACACAGAGCAGAAATATCAATAAGGAATACACACCCAAGGTTCAGTTGAAACCCACCACAAAACAGAAGTACATGACACATAAATTAATGTCTATTACTTTTCTGTTTAGAGAGGGTACTTCACATTTATTTAAATTCATGAAAGACACATATCTGCATTGCAAGGGAAACCCTATAATCTGCCCACTGGGCCAATCCTGTCTGAGTTTATTTTCAGCAAAGGCTGGAGGCAGGAATCCTTCATCTCACTTGATCAGTCCTGCTGGAATCAATCAGACAATCAGCAAGGACAAGAGCTGGCCAGGGCTGGCCCCAGTGTGACTTGTCCAAGACGGTCAAATGTATGGCATGCTAGCCTTGCTCACTAAAATGTTTCATGAGATAAAGATTATTAGAACTCACTCTGAGGTTTTTCTGTATTCTTTGTGGGCTTCAATCCTTATTTACAGCAGTTAAAACCAGATTAATGCCAGTTTATAAAAATGAAAATATTTAACTCCTACATGTTCAAGAGCTACAGTATGTTTAAAAAGGTCAAAGTGATAATCCTCTGTAGAAAAGAAGAATGCAAACAAATATCAACTAATCAAGGAACACATGCTGTTTTTCAGAATGCTAATATAAAGATTAATAGCTCTTCTTTGACATCCAAGTGCTTTTGGAAACTCTTCACGTTAAAACACTTTGTAAATCACTTTTAGAGAAAGAACATTCAGGGAGCTCTGTTTAATCAAATTAACTACTAGGGAGCCTCGATAACATTAATAAAACTGCATGTACTTAGAATTCTCATCTCTGTTCCTAGGATATGTAGTTGTTTGTGTTGCTTTACACCATTTTGCATTGCTGTGGAGCCTTGAGAGGGAATTAAAAATTTTTGAAAAGACTGTTCATTCCCTTTGTGTATGCTCATCTTGGACCTAGTCCTGGTCACAGTGAAGTCAAACTATTCCCAATGAATCCCTGGCAAAAATCCCAGAGACTGCAGTAGGAGTAAGAACAGACATGTAAGGCCTGATCCAAGCCCCCCTGAAGTTGATGTAAGACTTTCATTTATTTCTAATAGGCTTTGGACCCTTCCACAAAACTTACTTAGAACCACTGTTCTAGGCAAAGTGCAAGGAGGCACAGGACAGATTTTAGTCCTCAAAAAAACTTATTTAGAACCACTGTTTTAAACAAGGTGCAAGGAGGCTCAGGACAGATATTGGTCCTGCTGGTCCAGGCATGCCTCAGCTTCATGAGCAATGCAGACATAGGATCCTGTCCAACTGTATTGTGGTCCCTAACCTCTCTGGCATCATTTGCTGAAAGAGGAAACATCCTCAATGTCTATGCAAGAGCTAGCCAGAGAAACCTCAGAAAAGGACCTGCTGGCTCACTGCAGTCCCTGCTGCTGGCATGTGGAATGTTCATCCCATATCCAACAACGTAACTCCCATACCCTTCCTCTACTTTATATCTTGTCACTTCAGGATTCACTCTATAAATGGCACCAAAATTTAAACTGACACCATATTTGAGAATATAGTTAACACAAATAGGTTGTAAATTGCTGAACCCAGCTGTTTTTAAGAATCACAGAGCTGTGCAGACCTGAGCTTCCATAAATTTTGCCACTGACTTATTGTAAAGTGTGGCTAGGCCTTTACCCTTCCCATGTCTCTATTATTCCAACTGTAAAAGAGACATGTTATTACTGAGCATAATGGGAAATATTCAAGATGTCTTGCATGTTGTTTCAAGTATAAAAAGCTCTATTCACAAGCCCTAGGTTTCATTCTTTTGACCTTATCTGGACTGGGATTCTGAAATCCTGGGACATGATTGTCTCTAGAGGTCTGCTTTGGCCAGGACCAAAGCTCCGGACACAGAACTGAAGTTCTGGGTTGTTGGCATCCTGCAAGGGTACATAGAAAAACACAAGCAAAAAACTCAGAAGGGGGAAGGTGACAACAATATTTTACCCCATCTGCATTTCCCGCAACTGACATTAAAATATGCAGTGATGTATTCTTTATGAGTAGACACATAATCATTTTGGGGTCTGATGTTCCTCCCACTGAAATACAAGGGAGAAATTATATATCATACACAGTGAAGATTTTGACATTTGATTCCTCCCACATATTTGAACGAGAGGAAGGCATTAAATGCCAAAACCAAAAATGAGCATGCAGGACCTATCCTTCAAAACTGTAATTCATTCCAAGGCACACACATTTTTACACTGACCCGCATCCCACACAATACAAATCCAGTGGTTGTTTTTCTATTAACCAGACAATTTTTTCTATTTCTAATGGAGCATAGAAGACTTATGTTCTAGCATATCTTCTACAAGTGTATGCTGGTTAAAAAGAGAAAACCATTATTTCAATTTCCTTCAAACTCTAATAGTTTGTTGAACTTTTTCTGTAAGCTGAATTTCTCTTTTCAAATTCCCCTCACAGACAAAATGAAATCATGTAGATTTCAGATTGAGATGTACATTACATATAAGAAACTGTTAATGTGGGCCTCTACCATAACTCCAAATACATGGGCTCAAAATTTTGCATATAAGAGCTTGTGTGTAATTTATGCCCTGTGTCTGTATTATGTAGGTAGAAATGTGCTTGCTTGCACTTTATTAATTCCCATGCAGCCTTTCTTCATTGTGATACATTCTCAGGGAGTTCACTCTGTCTGCAGCATGCACAAAGTTTAGCATCAGACTATAGGAACATTACCTTCACCACCAAAAGAGGCTGATTTCTTTGCTAATGTCTCCATTTGAAACCGCACCGATCCTTTTTAAGATGCTATTTTTGTTTTTTAGGGAGGAAAAAAAAAAGGTCACAAAACATACCAGGAGGCTCCATGCCAAAATTTCTTCATCTCCTTCTTTCATTCTGCTGTTGCAGAAGCCTGACATTGCTGTGATCTGCAGCTACTGAATGCTGCTGTGACATAAACAGAAAAGAACCCCAGAGCCACGGATCAAGACCTAAGGTTTCTCAAAATTGTTATATTAGGGTCTTCCCCTCTTAAGCTAAAAACTGCCATGGCCCTTTTGCCATTTACAGAGATGTGGAAAGTGAAACAAAAATAATG
>VZSR01000520.1:35482722-35536394 GCA_013398615.1 Brachypodius melanocephalos
GGCACAGTGTAATCTCATGATTCAATTTAATATTGTAATAGTGTGGGAATGGAGGAGTTTTGAGTCCCACTGACCTACAGAAGAAATATTTACTACTTCAAGAAACCACTTCAGACTGGCACTGTGACCTAACTATCAACTAAGACGATAAACCCAAGGTAATTAAATTTTAAAATATAGCTAAAACTTCTAAAAATAACCTATGGTAGCTCAATTGAAATATATATTCCTGTCCTGTAGAATTTTTTCTTGGGATGACACATTATTGAATTGCTTGTCTCACCTAAAATGCTAGGTTAAGGCACATAGTGCAATTTCCCGAAAAGTACCAAATAATATTTTTGCTTGGAATGTTTGTTTATCTTGCAAGTTAGGGTTCTGTTAAAGATCCTTCCCCATGTTCTCCAAGGATTTTTCAAAATCCAACAAGGTTCTCAAGTACTGAGAGTTTACAGAAGGATCGCCACACCAGCGTATGTATTTATACAAACACATCTTGGCATTTGGCTTTCTCTGCCTCTTCCACATCAGAAGTTGGTGAATTTCTCCACCACAGGGATAGAATATCTCTCATGAGTAAGCTGAGCCTCACTGAAGTGGTTTGGGACAGAAGAAATTAAATGAGCAAGCACTGTGCCAAACATGTTCTTTTAGGCCAGATCATACCCATTTCTGGAACTCCACTATCTGAGAAGAGAGAGATGTGGATTTGGACCATTGCAAAATTTGGAAGAATATCTCAGAACATATGAGTTGAGTTCTGTAACCACAACCAACATCCTTTAAGCTTGTTTTTAGGAGCAACTACTGTTGATGTAACCAAAATGTCTCACTAAGAGAAGATCTGTTCTCGTCTGGAATCAGCATGAGATTTACAGCACATGCAACATGCATGTAAATGCAAAAATAAAATGCAGCTGCAGAAAGTCATTGCTATCAATTAGTGTAAGAATAACCATTCTAAACACGCTCATATAGAGACCAGATCTCAGAGGAGGTGAAGTTTGCCGTTATGAATTCTGTTCACTTTCAACTCTCTGGTTATAAGAAAAACTCAAACAGTAGCTAATCTGACCAGAGACATGCACAAATTACTTAAATTTCAAGCTCCCCTCTTCTCTTCCAAGACTTACACACAGAACCAAACTTTATAAGCTGATTTAGAGCAAACAGGTACAGCTGGGGAAACAAAGAGGGATTTTTTTTTTATTTTTTTTTTTTTTAATTTTAAAGGACAGCAAAGCTCCACAGGCAGCAAAAAGTAAGGATATGTAGAAAATCCATGACATTGCTGGAAATATACACAGGCTAAAGGGCTGGACACCAGAAACAGACTGAAACATGACACAGTGCTAACTTCCAACTGCACTTGTATGGTGCTGGTAATGAAGGGACAAAGCACTCCGGGTATTCCCATTTTTCCTCTCTTTTGGTGAAAGCTGATATAGACAATCTGCCTTCCACCAGGAGATTCTTGTTAAGGAGACATGAAGACTTTTTTTTTCAAGAACACCCTTGGTTCCCCCCCTTCCCCAACCACTTCCCCATCTCTCAGGTAAATGCTACTTCTGGTAGCAAAAGTAAAACTTTCTAACAGCATAGACATGATAAAATAAAATTCTTCTAAGAACCATATTCTGTAAATGTACAAGATTGAAACTGTCCTTCTAGCCACCAGAAGACACACAAATGCAAAGAACAGATAAAAAATTTCACTGATATGAAACATGTGTACAGGACATGATGAGAGAAGATGTGCTAGAGATGCTGCAAGCCCACACCTGAGGCACCTCAGGTACCCTGTGAAGGGAACACATGCAGTTCTGTCACACATTGAGTCCCTAATGAGCAGCAGCATTTCAAGAATGAATTCCTTTATTGTGTTTGCTCTGTAAGATATTTGGGTCACTCCATAAAGTTAAATAGCAATAATGAGTACTGATTACTTTTTACCAGCTGACCTAATCAAGGCATGTATTTATGTTTTGCTGCATAAATAGCTTGAGTTTACAAATCTCATCTATAATGTTTGCAATGTTTATAACATCTCAAGATGTAGGAATAAAATGCTAAGCATGTAAATCTCCTTACTGTTAGGAAAGAATCAGCAGTATTCTACCTAGTTTTTAATTGTGGGTTGCAAAGTTAGATCACAGGCTGAAATGCAAGTTACTATGAAGCTTGTTGTAGTTTAATTGCTTACTTAGGGATTTCTCTGGCATGAGGAAGTCCCCAAAGGGAATGGGGCTGATCTCCTGCTATTACAGCAAAGGACACAGTAATGGCATGAGCAGGGTCAGCAAGCTGCAACACTGGCCAAACCCCAGCTGCTGTGCTCCTGCCCTGGATCAAGAACCTTGCTGTTCCAGAGCATGGGTGACTGGCAGGTCGTTTACAGCCAGCCTTGTGAGATCCCATCCATTTTACAGAGCTGCCCTGTAATGAGCCCAAAGACCTTATTTCCTTTATAATCCTTTTGCTTTTAGGCACTGTCATTTCTGGGAGGAGAGGGGGGGTAGGGGAAAAAGTTGGTCAACCATCCCTGCAGTAAAGGCCATCTTACTTAGATAAAACACCCTGTTGATTTTGGTGCAAAATCTCCACATCATTACAAGTACCAGTAGATTAAACCCCATCACTCCAAGCAGTTGCCTTGAGGTTGCCATAATTTTCAGCTCAGCTCAACACCTGCCACAAAGTGGTTATCCACTTACCACAGTGGAGCATTACAACCTTGTAATTTATTTTGATAGGGAGCAAGTGACAAGCCGTAACAGATTTTATCAAATTAATGAAATTACAATGTGTAATAATAGCGTTTATCTTGCTGTTAGTGATTACAAGCACATTTAGTAGCTATGCACTGGAAGACCTCTCAGTGGCATGGTGACAACACTGAAAGAAAAACTGTTGTCCTTGTAAATGCAGCTATAGGCATACACACTAAAGAACCAGTAAAAGTGTCACACCCAGATACAGATCATGAAGTGGTCAAACTCATACTTTTCTACATTGCCAGGCTAGGGCAGGTGATAAATCCTTTAGATCCATGCCTCTCTTAAAATACCCATTGGAAACAGTTCAGAAAAGAAACAGTTGCAAGCTCTCACTTTGAAAAAACCCACGGATTTATATGCTTCTATTCCCCCTTTACCCTTCCAATGTCTTCTTCTACAGCCTGTACACTGTCCTTCCCCTAGAAGTGCAAAATATACTACAGAGGGACAAGTTATTTTTTTTTCTTGACATCTCACCTTTGCTCAGATGCCTTCTTGATAAGATCTAAATTATTTTATCCTTTCTTCAGAATGGATTTTAAATAATATGTCAGAGGGGAAAGCGGCCGCTAATTTACAAACTTATCAGCCCACTGCTAGTGAGGCAACAGAGGTTAAACCAGGTTGTGTAGCATTCCATTCTCAAGAACCTCTTTGATCTGGTATTACAAATCTATCTTGATATTTTATTTTCCAAGATAAAACATGCCTCTCTCTGGAGTAAATAGAGGAAAACACTTGCTCAGAAGACACTGTGATGGAGAAGCAGTACACATCACTTGGTATCTCTGGATATCATGTTCCATTTTACACATGGAAACATATCTGGCCCAGCTGAGACAGTAGACATTCAGAATTTCTAACAGCAGAACTACAGATAAATTCTCTTACTCCCATATTAGTGTTCTATCCACCAAACTGTGCCACTCATTCTCAGTTTGTGCTGAAAATACTTCCAATATTTTTCATTTCAGTCTCTAGCTGACCTATCTCAGTGAGGCTTCAGCCTGGAACATTATCCTCTTGTCCTCACGAGTATTTTAAACACTCCATTGTTGTTAATGGATTCCACTTTGTATCTGCCAAGTATGGGTTCAAATCTTCTGAAATAGGTTTAGAAGGACCTCAGTCCTTGCAAATACAATCTGTAAGTCATGCATCATCAGCCATAGCATAACCTTCCACAGATTTTTCTGCACAAAAGACACTTCCATACCAAAGATGATTCATTTATGTGGAACTCCACTTTTTGATTGTCTCCCATGCACAACCATGAGCCATAAGGAAGAACTAGAGTTTCTAAAATGGGTCAGAAGGCTTTCTTTATTTGCAAATTTAAATTCTTGTCTTCACAATTTATGCTGCAACAAGAATGGAAGGGCTGCCGTTAAGAGTTTGTAAAAATAAATAAACCCAAATGAAGGCATATGATGATCTACAAACAACAATGATTTTCAAGATTTTGTTCCAAAAATAAGCATGAAGTGCATCTCATACTGTTTTCTTAAAAAATCTTAAAATTTTAGTTGCGTAAACATAATTTTAACCAAATCTTAGATGGTTTTAATCTACAACTAGAACACTCAAAAGTTGTTATTGGCTATATTTGTGGGCCAATTCCTCTCAACAAGTGACAGCCTGTGATAGATGTACTGAGTTTACGTCTAGTTGACATGGAAAAATAGGGAAATGTGGCTCTTACCTGCTCTTCTCTGTTTCCAGGTCATGTGATCTACTTCCAGAGGTGAAAATTAGACTATACTCCCTAGATTTGTTTTCTCCAAAAATGTTCTCAGATACTTTTCTGTGATGGCTGTGTTTCTACTTTGTGTTGATCCAAAAATTATTTTTAAAAAGCAAATCAATTTATTAGTATTAATAGACTGGCTCCAAAGTATTATCCAAACATTATTAAAATGTCCAGTGGTGTTTAAGACAACCTAGACCAGAAACTGAGAGAACAGCAAAAATGCACATAAATTCAAAAGACACAAATTAATAGACTTTTTGAGACTATTTTTAACATCAAATTTATTATCTTTTCGGGTTTTGTTTTAATTTTGTAGCCATCTGAGATCCATCTAGCCAATACCAAAATTATCAGCATGCGAGCAGAAAGACTGTGAAGCTGAAATGGAAACTGCTTCTGTTCCTAAGACAGCTACTTCAAAGAGACTGATATTAGAAAGAATGACTCTAGAGCACCTCATGTCCCAGCCCTTAGTGCTCAACGTGAATTCCACTAACCTCTCAGCTGCAATGTGCCTGGTGACTGAGCAGTTTTCCCAGTGATCAGTCAGCCAAAGCATTAAACCGTCATAAGCAATATGGCCATAATCAGTCCCTGTTTCAGTGTTTTCTCCTGATGTCAGAATAATTTAGATGCCCGGATATCTGAAGCAGCTGTGCCAATGGGTATATGAGCAGAGGAAAACACAGCTGCTCTGCAATTCAGGAACACTGTTCTTTTCTTAAACATCTGGTAAATCAGATGATCCTTTAAGGCCAAGAGTGATAGGTATCAATAAACTTTTATCTTGCCTTTATGCTGGTGGAGATAAGCTTCACACAGTTTCTGGGAGCCTAATGCTGTCCCTAGTCAAGGCTCATTGCATGGAAAACACCTACTTCTATCTCGAGGAACACTTGCTAACAATATTACTGCTCATTTAAAGACTGTGTTGTATTCATGTAATTATTTCAGTGGAGATGGCTTTTACCTTGAAAAGTATCTCACTAAGACTTTTAACATGAATCCAGATACATGGATTAAGCTTATTCCATCAATAACTGTACTAACTGCAGTGACTTTAGTGACAGAAACATATTTCTACCATTAAAACTGCACCTGTACAAAGGTGGAAAGGACCACTTTAGCTGAACAAATCAGAGCAGGACAGTTACAGAATTTTAAGGAGAGAAAGCTCCCCTAGGATTTCTAACAATCTTTTCCTGAATGGTTCTGCCCCTTTTGACCAAGGATTAATGCCCTCTCTTCACTGATCACCTTGCAAAGTAACCTCATCCACTGATGTCGTATTAACAGCTCTAGAAAAAGGTTTCTCATTAATTCACAGAGGTTTTGTGAATCATCCTTTCAACCAGACTAAAGGAATCTCAAGTGAGTAAGTTTCACTGTGAAGAGCTGTCTCTAAGAAAAACACAGTGTGTTCTAAAAATGTGCATGATAAACACAGTATAAAACTGATTTAAAAGTAATATTAAACAAATAAGACCTAATAACTGATGTAAATGAAGCCTGAGACTTTCTATATAATGACAGGAAGCTCCAAATAAAGGGTATTGGGTTCATGCCCTTCTAAATCATTACAGTTTCCACAGAAAATGTCAGCCTCCTTGAGGTCCTTAGGTTAGGCAGATTTATAGTGATAACAATAGCAGTAGTTTATTTGAGACAGTTAATCAAAATTCTAGCACTTATAAACCCTCTGTGAACACTGCAGATTTGAGAAGTTGAACACTAAATATTCAAAGTAAGCCTGCAATCTACACAAGTACAGTAAATTTCAGTTATGTGTTTCATTATACTGGTGCCTTATTGCTTTTAAGGGGTTTACAACTTGGCTGTAATTATCCACTGTGGGGTAAAATTTGGCATAAAAAGAACTCTTTTCCATTTCTATTTCCAAAGAAAGTTACTTGCTCTCGGCTGGCACTGCATTCCTTGCACGTGCAACACTCGGCAAGAGTTTTTGGGTGTGCAAACAAAGTAGGTTAGGTCTCTGATTTTGTGGCTTTTAAAAATATGTCTTTCATACACCTAAACCATATTGTCCCTTTATTCATTCCTATTCCATTAATTTAGCCTTCAATCTGGGTTCATAGACATGGCAAAAATACATGTAATTTGTTTATGAACCAAGTGAAATCATATATATAATTATATTAATCATGAAGGCCTTATTTTCACCAGAAAAGTCCAATTTCCAGCAGGAAAACAGGGAAAATATGGTGATGGCATTAAAATCCACGAGTGAAAAAATGTCATCACTTCTGCTTCCCCACACTGTGCCAATGACTTCTTGTGTGTCCCCTTGAGAAAGAGATACCTTGGCACTTCCAACAGCAAAATGGAGCAACAGTAGTTTCCCACCTCGGGATTGCTCTGAAAATTCACAGCTAAGCTCTTTGACAGTTTGCCATAATCCCCAGATAAGGAAATAAATACAGCTATGCACAGGTTCTGCACCTGTAACACCTTTGAGTCAAGGGGGATGTCAGCTTCAGATGTGTTCAGCAGCTCATTCCAGCGTTGCAGTTTGCAGTTTGCAGCTCAGTCTGTGATGCTTCCCAGCAAACCAAATCACTGAACTGACACCATCAGAATCTGCCTCTCCGTTCCTTGGCCTATTTTTTTCCAGGAAAAGTACATGCTATGTCTGCCATGTCCACAGGTGCACCTGCCCTGGACAGCAAGGGGAGAAGAAGTTCTGCAGGCAGCCTGAGTAAGGGGGCTACAGTTCACCAAAATTCTTTTGTTTCATGGTATAATGAAGGTGAAAAACTCAACACACTGTTAAGAAAGCACTCTGCAGTCACTGGGTAGCAAACATTGAATAAATTCCCTCAGAAAGGCAATAATAACAACAATAATAATAATAGCATCAATAATAATAATGATGTTGTACTTATATACACAAAGGCAAATGCTGGTGGGATTTCAATGCTTGGAGTTTTGGGGAAAGACTCTTTTCCTGGATATAATGCAAAGGAATGATTATAACTTCTGGGTTTGCACATGTGCTCGATGTGTTTGGAGGTATAAACTCCAAATCTCCAAGATAAGCCTGCAAGGAGTAGAAAAGAAATACAAACACCAGTATTCAGACAGAACAGAATTCTTCTATTCATTTAGAGGACAGAGGAGAAGTAACTTTCAACATTCAACTGTAGGTAATTTTATGCTTTATCAAGTTTCCTGGCCTTTCTCTTGCTCTGTTATTGTTTTATTCAGTTGTGCCTTAAGTCTTGCCTTTATTCAGTTGTGCCTTAAGCCTTGCCATATGTCTCAAGGGATATAGTCTCTGTCTGTAGACATCTACTCTATCCTGAATACAAAAGTGTAAGAAGTCTGATTCCTTTTCTTGATTTTAAATTTGAATTCTCCAGATTTGGCTTTCAGCATCTGAATGCTGCAGATACAGATTTCTGTATTTAAAGTTGTTAGATACTTTACAGAGATATGCCAGTTTAAAGTTGTATTAATTTCTTATAATACAACATCTTACAGCTATGATTGTTAATTTTGTGTAACAGACTCCAGTCAAATCAGGGTAAGTGGCAACTCCAGAAAAACATAGTAATTCGACTGAACTTCTCTGTCTAGGTTGAGTCCAGGCTCACCAGGTCTCTGAAGTGGGAAAGAATAAAGTATAAATGCAATAAAACCCTAGGGGGGCAAAATATAAAACAAAAACTCTTTAAGTTTTTGTTCCTTTATGCTCCACAGTGTTTAATCCCAGAGAACCAATAAATGCAGATGGAGCACAAAAAATATGAACTCACCTTAATGCTGCATTTTTTTTAGAACTTTCACTAATCCAAATGTTTGCTTCACAAGTCACATGTAAGAAAGAGTTTGCATGCTTTATATTCCCAGGATCCCACTATAGTAAAGCTCAAAAACAGTTCACTCAAGTATTAGTAAAACTGAAAGGTAAAAAAAATCCAGATTCTTAGCTGATAATAAATCACTTCACGTCAAGCAAAACAGAATTCTGACCTCTGCTTTCCAGCATTACTCATTAAAACAAGAACTACAAAAATAAATATGGTAAATAGAGTATTAATAGAAATACGAATTTCTGCTACCTAAATGCAGATGGCACAATGAAGATAGCACATCAGATTACTAAGTCAATCTATACAGGAGAAAACTTCTGCATTGGACCCTTACTTATACATTTCTCTCCCTACCTTTCCCTTGCAATAGGATTTTGTAACCTAAGCCAGCTTGGAGTCAGGGAGATTTCTTTGGTGCATGCTCCTTTTGTATAATTATTTAGTCATTATGCCTATAATGCATAGCATTATCTGGAATAAGTCTGCACTACAGCAGTGAACCTCCAAAGTAGCTTACATTTCTTCTTTTAATCCCCCACTTAACCTAACTCCCCTGGGATATCTGAGAGGAATATTATTCGTTCTACAGACAGAAATTTAGAAAGAAAGAAGTCCAACATTTCATAGAGAATCAGTAAGACAGCAAGAAGCTGAATTCAAGCTGTAAAATCCAGACAGCGCCTCAGTACCATGAACAGTACGCCACCTTTCAGTCCCATCCTGTCTGCTGAGAATGTGTTTGCCCAACATACAAGGTTGTAAGTTGCAGTGGAGGCAATATAGACAAAACCAGCCAAATACATTTCTTAAAAAAGTTCTCTATTGGTCTTCTTTTCAGATAAGTGGTAACAAACAGAACCACAAGAAATACTCTTTCTTTAAAAAGGTTTTTTTAAGAAAAAAACCCTTTTTTAGAACTGAACCTGCAGAACATAGCATGTGTTCAGGTCCCTTGCTTTGACTTGTTCCTCCTGCGTGAACAAAAAAAGAAAATAGTGAAAACTAATATGTAGTATTTGCATTTTGGCATGTAGGAATTCTCCTAAAATAAAAATCCAGACAGACATGTAGAGATGGAATATGCCAACAAAACAGCACAAGTGAATGAGAGTGAATGTATCTTATTAATACAATCCTCCTCATGTTTTCAGTAATTTAGTTTTCAGCTTTCTTGATCCTTTTCATGCAATCTTTTCACTACTTTTTCACTGTCAGACTTCCACACTGCACAGCATCTCATTTTGTGGGCTAAACAGATAGAATGAAACCTTTAGGTTTTCAACAAACACCAGTGAGAAAAAGAATGAGACAGCTACTCCTATTAATGACACATACACCAAGTTTTAGTAAGTAAGGTTAAGCTTTTAGGTCAAGATTAAAATTGATTTTCAATTAGGTTCAATTAGATTCAGTAGATCTACACCTACATGTAGTAATAACAATAGATATCTTTGACTGCAAGGTCAAGCTTATAGTAACAAAAAGTTTACAGAAAACTCAAAAATTAACACAGACAAAGGTACAACGTGATTTTAAAGAAATCAGAGGTGATTTCATCACAATTCTATGGATAGAAACTATGTTTTGGAATACAAAGTTTTGATTCTTACATCATATCCCATGCTTCCACGGAACAAACAATTCTCAAAAAATCCATGAACTGGGATCTTCACTGACTTGGATCTTCCATAGTTCTCAACTGGAACTATTGCTCCCATTGGAAAAGCCTAAGTATCTTCAAAGATACGTACTGCAACTTTAACTCCTATTGGTAATCAAAAATTTTTTTTAATCCCCAAAAATTTAAATTAATTTTTAGATTTGTAAATTTCTTACAAACCCAGATCCATTTTAACTCCCACATTCAAGTATACAAGTATAGTGATTTCCAAAATTACCACCCCATGCAAAAAAAGGCAAAACAAAACAAAATCTTACCGAGCCCTCATTGTGGGGATATTTACACATGGTAGTAATGCAAATATGTAAGCATTTGTAAAGTCTTGGGCAATATTATCCTTAAACCTGGCTTTTATTTGAAAATTAAGTATGCACTTTAAAACCTAACAATGATTAAATACAGAGGTGATGACAAAAAATCCACTCAGTGAGACTTCCTGCATATGACAAAACAAACCACTTTTTTTCCAAATCTAACTTTCAGTTATTTGAAAACTAATTTTTAGTGCTGTCGTGTTGTAATTCAATATCGTTTACAGAGGTCAAATATGCATCCATAGCAATAGGGTAGAATCTCCAAAATACAACAGCTCTATATAACCAAACCATTATATATATCCAAGAAGAAGAATCCATTTGCTTTTATCCTTCCTCCTCTGCTGCACTGAGGAGCAAGGGGCTAAATTTTGTCTTTTCAAGAGAGCAGTAGCTGTAAAACTCTTAGCCTCCTAAAGGACTGGCTCACACAAAACCACACTGAATTGCTTCCACGGCAGCTGTTCCTACATCTTGATAGGGTGAGAGATCACTCAGAAAGAGATACTGCACCTATGTGGAAACATTAACATTAAAAAGTTATCTGAGCAGACAGGTACAAACACTGGCTCTATCACACGTGCAGTATGCACGATGTTATGACACCCATAAAAAGCTTGATACATCACAAAAAAATAGGAAAAAGCACAGGGAAAGCAACACAGCAGTTGACCCTTTCTACTGTCACTGGAAGTAACGATGAGCACGTTTGAAAAAACAGTTTGTCTAAACTAGGCAAGAAGAATAGACAGAGGTGATACTGGCCATAACCAAGAAAAATCAGCTCCCTACCATTTAACTTTGAATGAAAGCCACAGCGTGAAGTTTTTGGGCCACAGATTATCTGAATTGGCTTTACACTTTCAGGTTATTTGTTCTAATTTTTATGAACAGTCTTTTAGGCAAGGAGACAGAAGGGTCTTCCTAAGCACAGCACCACGGGGAAACCGCTGTGGTTCCTCTCCGAAGTGATGAGCTCTGAGCTGCAGAGCTCTGAGCAGGGAGAAAAAAGCAAAAGGAAAACGAACGTGTATTTTAAAGGGGGAATAGGCGTCTCTACTACGAGGCCCTCGTAGAGGGAAGAGTAAAACGAGACCAGGCTGTCTCTGCTTTCGTAATTGCAAAGGTGCTGCCTGAAAGGGGAGAAAACCTCCGTTAGCAACTTCCTCTCAAACACACGAAAAAAGCAGCACACAAGTGCTCGTACTCCCCTTATGTGTAATTCATCTGATTATGTCTAAAATTTATTAACAACAACTTTAAACACCGCTGAATAGAGATGGCTTTTCTAAACGGCTGTCGAAGACTAAACCTTTGGGAACTCAACAAGGCGCAACCGCAGGGAGATAGGGGAAAGCGCAGGGAGACGGGACAAAGTAACAAGTGTGGGGTCGGGTTTGCTTCTCCTGCTGGTGTTTCCCAAGGGCGTCGTGGCCGGCGGGCAGGCCGGCGGCGGGGGAGCCGCGGATGGGACGGGCGCTCGGGCCGCGGGTGTGCGAACGGGGCCGGACCAAGGCGGGCGGCCCCGAGAGCACCGGCGGGGTTGGCTCCCGGCCGCCTCGGGCTCCTACTGGGCTGCCCCCGTCGGGATCGGCCTGGCCAGGCCTCAGCCTCTTCCCTGCGGGTGCAAGATGCACCACAGCTCCCCGGCCTGCGGCGAGCGGGGCCCGCCTGCCAGAGCTGCCCTCCGCCGGCTTTCGCACCGTGGAACCGCAGCGCTGAACGCGGAACTGCGCCGGCAAGGCCGGCCCTGCCCCCGGGGAGCCGGGCACCATCGCTCCCTGCTCCCGTTCCCTCTCCTCTCCCTCTCCCCGCGGCGCAGAGTGAACAAACGCGCCGCCGTCTACCTGTGCAACACCTCCGCAACACATTTTATTTACACGGAATTAGCTCGGGGCATTGTACATTATATACAGATATTTTCCCCCTCCAACAAGGCAGATCTTGTGCAAGATTAGTAGCATCCTCTGGAGCGTATCCGACAGTCCACGGGAAATGTCCCCCCCCACTTAGAAGTATCAGCTGTCAGAGTCCAAGTCACTTTTCCCGTCTTCTTGTCTCTTCTCCGGTGACGTTTTGGACGCTTTATTCCACTTTTGTGCGTTTTCTGATTCCTCTGAAGACGATCGCTTTTGCCTCCTCCACTTCGCCCGGCGGTTTTTGAACCAAACCTGTTACGTTAAGAAATTAAATTATTAGAGGGGTAAAAAATAAAAATAAAACTGTGCAAAGCCGCAGTTGGCCTAAGCCCCGCCGGAACCCTGCCGGGGCCGGTGTGCGGCGGCCGCGCTCGCTCGGACGGACGGACGGACGGACGGACGGACGGAGGGAGGCGGGGGAAGCGGCCGCTCGGGTGGGACCGGCCGGGCGCCCTCGGGAGGCACAGCCGCCTGCCGACCATCGCTCATAGCTCTGCGACAGGCTCGGCCGGCCGCCCCGAGGAAGGGCACTTGGAAAGAATAAAAAACTTTCCCTCTGCTCCCTCAAAGCGGTCTCTCTCCCTCCGCTGGCAGAGCCGGGCTGGAGCCGCATCGCGATACATCCGGTTCGAGCGCGTTTGAGTGTGAATAGGGAAAGGTTGAAGAAGGAAAAAGAAAGCAAAGTACCTCCACTTTTTCCTCTCTTAAGTGCACCCTTCTGGCCAGCTGTTCCCTGGTGCCCACGTCTGGGTATTTCGTTTCCTGGAAGAGGTTTTCCAGCGCTTCCAGCTGCTCGTCAGTGAAGATGGTCCGGTGCCGTCTTTTTCGTCTGCAGTGCAGTTGATTCAGTAACTGCAGCTCCGTCCGGGACAAAGTGCCCACGTTCATGTAGGGCAACATCTGATGGGGAACAGGGGACATCAGGACTGACCCAGTGCCCTCGTAACCTACGGACAGACAGACGAGTCGACGATAGGCTTTGCATGAGATCGCTGCTTCCCCCAACTCCTGTCCCGTCCCGAAGAGCCCCCTCCCGCCGCTCACCCGCTCTCGTGCGGGCCGCCAGCTCCCCGCCACCCGCTCCGGCCCCGCGGCTCCGGGAACAAAGCCGGCCCGGCCAGTCCTGCCCGGCCCGTCCTGCCCGTCCCACGCGGGGCCGTCTTACCTGCGGGGGGGACGCAGGAGCACTGCTGGGCGCCCAGGGGCGGCACGGCCCCGCAGCATGAAGGGGCCACGGGGGACGCCGGCACATGCAGCTGCCCGTAGTAGTAGTTGTTGTAGCCCAGCCGAGATCCAGTGACGGCCGGCGGCAGCGCGGAGGCGGGAGCCACCGCCCGCGAGTAAAATCCACCGTAGTCGGAGGCGCTGCCGTATAGCGAGTCCCCGTGGAGGCTGGGGAAGACGACGGGCGCGGCGCTCGGGGGCAGCAGCACCGAGTCCTTGCAGCGAGGTCTGGCCGCCAGGATATTGTCGATGCTGAACATGCTCACAGGCATGCCCCAAGCCGTGCGGGGCAGGGCGGCGGGGACCGGCCGGGGGAGGGAGGGAGGAGGGCGGGAGGGAGGGTAGGTGGTGGCTGGGGAGGGGGGGGGGAGGCTGGAAGGACACGAAATCGAAACTTTTCGGATAAATTTTAAAAAGGGATAGGAGCGAAAAGAACAGAGCCTTTTCCGAGGGCAGCTTGCGGACAGAGTGTGCGTGTGTGTCTGTGCGCGCGTGTGCGGTGTGTGTGCGTGTGCGCAGGATCCACCCCTGGAACTTTCCCCCCTCAACTCTCGCCTGTTTACTGATCTCAACCCAGAGGGCTGCTCGGAGTATAATCCATCTGAACCTCTTCCCTTTTTTATACCCAGGCGACGTCATCCTGGATTTAGTTCCTGGTAATATGCAGATGACAAACAAAACCAGATTTGAGGGTTTTTTTCTCCCCTTTTTTTAGTGGGAAGAGGTGGGGGTTACACAAAGGAGTGAAAGCAGCCCGAGTCTGTGTATTGAGAATTAATGAAATTAACTTAATCCTTTCCATTAGTTGGCTTTTTAGAAAGGCCCCAGATTTAGGCTTGATCTCTGCTGCACCGGCTAATTGCCCAGGTTAATCTTATTAATGCCATTGTGTAGAAGTGGTTAGCAGCTCCTAGTCTTGTCTATTATGTGCCTACTTTGGTCGTGTTAGTTCACATTAGTGGGTGCGATTTCCTCTGTCTAAAGCTCGTATTCATTATTTATGCTTCGAACTGGTTAAGAAGCACTTAAAAAAAAATAAATTGCCACATAACCACGCAACGCCCCCCCACTCCAAGGGTTTCTGTAGCAAGATTTGAATCTTGTGTCCCCGGCTCGGAGAACTGAAAGGGCATTGAGGAGTGTGTGTTTCTCTGACTTGAGGTTTATGCAGTGAAGCAACAACGTCTTCACTGAGTAACTGAACTTTTTTTTTTTTTTTTTTCATTTTTCTAGGTCACCTGGCGGAACGAGGACGTGTGAATCTTGTAAACTTCTATTTTTATTTTCTTTTCTTCCCCCCCCCCCATTTTAGAAAGATGTAGACAGGTATCAATTTTTATTTTTAAAACACAAGCCAAGAGATTCAAATGTTGAAGACCAGTGTCATCTCAAATCCCCGGGTGTGGTAGGTATTCCGATTTGCTTCTGATCTATCTTCGTGCCTATTTCTTTTCTTTTTAAACTTTAATTATCTACCTTAGAAACCACAGCCCATAAAGTTTCGGTGATACAGAGAACTTTATATTTCGCATGTTCCGTGAATTTTTAAATGGAGAAATTTTAAATCCCTAAAACTCTTCCTTATTAAGAGGTTTGGCTCTCCTGGTAGCTGGCTCTTGTGATTTGCAGAATACTTCGTCTGTCACGACTGTCCCTGGGAATCCACAGGAGGTGAACTGAATAAGATTAGACTATTTACCCCATCAACTCTCCATCAAAGAAGGTAGGAAATTGTACGCATGAAATGAAA
This sequence comes from Brachypodius melanocephalos, assembly GCA_013398615.1. Taxonomy (NCBI): domain Eukaryota; kingdom Metazoa; phylum Chordata; class Aves; order Passeriformes; family Pycnonotidae; genus Brachypodius; species Brachypodius melanocephalos. The sequence goes on from VZSR01000520.1 coordinate 35,497,971, forward strand.
ACAAGCCATTAGAGTCCGTTTACGAGGAACACATTATTTTTCCTCAACAAAGAATATCCTCGTTAGCGCTTACTCGCACTTTATCTTTATCCTTCCTTTCCTCGATATTGTAGGATTTAAGACAGTACCTGAGAATGATCTGAAACCTATTTATAGCGAAAGACACGTATAAACATTAAAGAAAGAGAATGCCAAAACTAAATTCTCGGTTCAGTAATACATCGCATTGTGGTTAATTGGCAGCATCGGGTTTTACTTCGATTTATCTGCCTAACCATTTTTTACGCCTTTGGCATTTAGATCCGAACTTCGTACAAGTTTTTAAAATTCGATGGAAAGTGAAACTATTTGACACAGGGTTCGGCAAGTTTTTTCTTAAATTTGGGAAAGTTTTTCCCTGTTGATATTTTGAGAGTTTTCTTTTAATTTTTTTGTTGTTGTTGTTTGTGGGTGGGCTTGGAGACGGAGTTTCAGTTTGTTGGGGTTTTTCGGTCAGTAATTCCCTGAGTGCAGCCGGTCAGGCTGCACGCAGAGCAGCGCCTGCTTAATGCCGCCATCGGGATGCTCGTCCACGTCCTCGGCGGCTCTGCAGCAATGCGCGGCAGCATCCCCCCGGTGGCCTGTGCACCCCCGGCGGGGAGCGGGGCTCCGGGCGAGCCGGGCTCGGGGTCCCCGGGAGAGCCAGGCCTGAGGAGAGACCGGCAGCAGGGGCACGGCCCGCTCTGGCCCGGCCCGGACAGGAACATCCCGAGGGTGCCCTGGGGGCTCGGGACGGGCGTTGCGCGGCGGCGGGGACAGCCCGGGACTCACCCCGGGGCTGCCGCCCCTCGGGGAACAAACCGAGTGACCCGCAGAGCCCCACTCCTGGGGGGGCTCGCAGGTGGGGACACCCTCGGTGGGGGCACCCGCCGCGGGGGCCGACTTCTTGGGTTTTTAGCATCACTTGCGTCAGGCCTTCATATCCGCGCCTGTCCGTGTCCTCCCAGGTGAAAGCACCACCGCGGGACACGAGTGGGCACCGGAGGAGCCGCGGCGCTGGCGGAGCACACACCGCTCCGGCCGTGCGGGCGCTCGGCTTCCCAAAACAGTTTTTTGCTCCGCTGACGGATGATCCACCATGCTACAATGCTTGCCTTTATTTCTAATTTAGAAATGATATTTTCCAAACAACTCTTCCCCCCAGTGGGGAAGGTTTCTTTTATTTTGTTTTGTTTTAGTCCGAGTCGTTTTGCCGTGAAATCCCCGCTTTTGATACCCGCTTCGCAAAACCTGCTCTCGGAGTTTCTCATCTCCCATGCGCTCTTCGCTAACCTAGCAAACGGGAAATTGTGTTAAACAAACAATCAGCTGTCACACAATGTCGGGGTGAAATTGTAATAACAAATGAAACACAAGTAAATTGTGCTGCATAGTGTTGCTAAGCAATTGTTTGTTACGGGAGGGTGGTCACAGCATGGGTTGAAAGAGGGATCTAAAGAGGAGCATAGCACTGGGCAGAGCAAGCTGTTAGGTATGAAACACGGTAAACACCGCGCTGATTTTCAATATTATTACCCAAACACGATTTCATACAAAGCAATCACCATACACAAGTCTATGAAAATGCGCTTGTTGAGAAATCGGACTTTAAAAAAAATTATTTTAATATATTAAAGAATAAATCCGGGGATGCAAAACGCACCCACCGCCTTCCCGGTGGAGCCTTTGACCGGTCTGGCGGCCGGAGCTGCCCCGGGACTGCCGCCCTGGAGGAGCCGGGGGCCACAGCTCAGCCCGCCCGGCCGGGGCTCGCCGGTCCCGGCTGAGGCTCCCGCCCCACGAGGGGTAACGAGGGGTGAACCAGGGCTTTGGGGGATCACCGCCCGCAAAACCCTCTCGGAAACGGCGCTTCGCGGCACATATCTCTCTCTCTGCTAAATGCCATCACCCTGCAGCGTTCCCCACGTTTGTTTCAAATTGATTGCATCATTGCTTCACCAGGAAAAAAGTATAATAGTCATACAATGCGAAATTACGGTAATTTGTTCCCAGAATAAACTTATCTTGAACTGATTAGGAGAGGCAGTCACTTGAAAACGAGGCAGAAACGCGGTTGGTTTTTTGGTTTTGTTTTTTTTTTTTTTCTGAAAGCTTCCCTCTAACAATATCAGCTTCTAAAGTTTTCATTCATATAAACTTTATTAATGAAGATCTTTTATTTAAATGTCAAGGGGATTTGAAATTTAAAGTAAATTATGAAGCACGCATGTCTTGCCAAGTCATGGGTCAAATGCATTTGTGAAAAACTGCTAAAAGAGCATATGGTTTTGAATTTTTCTACAATGACTAGTGTTTAAATAAATTGCTTGTACTGCTTAACTTCATGTATAATTTTGACAGAAATTGGCCTATAGCCTTTTGATATGTAAACATTTCAGGCTTTTATGCGGTATAAAAAGACACTTGCTTTTTGGGATCAGCTAAAGCAGTCACCCTGTAATTCAGAAAACTGGCACCTAACGTTACATTCTTGCTGCATTTCAACTTTCAAGTGGCAGCATAAAGGGGGGAAGGAGAAGGGACATTTCAAAAGCAATTGGAATTAAAAACTGCGAATGAGGTGAGAATGTGCCACTCACTGTCTGATTGAAATGGATAAACCTTAGCACTAAGAGAATTCTCAGTCTTGTTTTCTAAAAAACAACAGAGGAATCAGTGAAAACACTCTTCAACGTAGCACAGACCTGACTCGCATGTCAAATTAATGCCTTAAAACAAAGTCTGTCTAAAGTACAAATAGGTGTGATGAAGAAAACCCAGATATCCCTTCTGAATTCTGTCAGCTGTTTCTCTCCTACAGACTATCTTGGGCTGTAAAAATTGAAACAGACTTTTATACATAGAATATTGCCTACAGTATATATAAATATACCACATCCCTTTGACATACCACTTATTATTCATATTCATATTCACTTCCATTTTACCAGTTCTTAAGTGTTTTGCAGTTTTGCTCCAGTAAACACTCCATTGACTTCAATTAGTGTTTTGTTTTGGTGATGTGTTTTGGTTTTCTGTTTTGGGGTTTTTTGGGGGGTGGTTTTTTTTGTGGGGGGTGTGGGTTTTTTTATTTTGGGTATTTTTTTTTTCTTTTCTTTTTCTTTCGAAGAGGAGACTAGAATGTGCTAAGGGCTTCAGGATACAGCCCATAAAAGTAGTGGAGTCACTCAGTTTTAAACTCTCCTTAAACTAAAATGATTTTGTACATGTATAAATCCACCAAGCTACTGAATAAATTCATTTATTACTAATATATCTGTCCCACATAAATAAACCTCCTGATGTTGATTAGATGGATAAGCCTAGCACAGTGCTAGACAGAACAGGACCTGGATAGTTGCTTGGTGCCAGACAGCTCAATATGTTTATTTCCTGTGTGCTTTAGCGGGGACTAAGCTGAAGTTGGAAAAAGGTTTAAATGAACTATATAATTTCAATCTGTTACTGTAGTAACACTTGTATTTATTGTATATGTCAGTTAGTCATACACAGAGTTCTCAAGATACACTACCCCCTTTGTTAGTGGTCAGAGGTGATTTTTTTCGGAATTGTAATGAGTCAACATAGATAAATTCTGTTACAGACAATCCAAATGCTATAGCAATTTAAAAGCTGGTATGGATTCAGTCTGACTTAATACAAGCTAGTGAAGAAAGTAGAATCTCTTATAGGTTTCCACGAATTTGAACAAAGGCCAAAGAAGTTAGTTTTTTTGGAGGTTTCATATTCCAACTAACAGCATACTTGGCAAATGAGGACATTATGAGGAAAATATGACATCAGTGACTCAGCAAGAAAAAGGACTTTTCACCTTAATAGGGCAATCTGCATCCAAACTGAGCAGATTGTTGCAAAGAAGAATCTTTGCATCTTCACAAGGGGACAGTGGGAATACACTTTGAGTCCTTGGCTGCAATTACAGGAGTCAACAGTAGGATGCCCTGCTACTTGGAAGTTTTGTTTTCCATCAAAAGCAGTTTGAGTGAGATACTTTGCTCAAAGATACTGTGATCAAACCCATTTAAGATCAGGATAAAGTGGGGTGATCTGGACACCTACCTTAAGAAATATTTCATTCCTAGGGATGTGCTGGAGAGGCTGACATAGCAGGTCTGTTGCACAGACATGACTGACCCAGGTTTACAAATTGGTTCTTTATTACAGTACAGCCAGCAGCCAATATTTCTCCTGAAACTGAACATACTGTAGCAGTGTGCTTACCAGCTTCAAGACAAGATGGCTTCACTCTAACCTGTCAGTACTTTAATTTTTTTTTTCTGTCAGGTTGAGCTAATTCTAATTCCCCATGTTATACATACACTCACACATAGTGGTGGAGAGGGAGATATGTGTATCTGTTCCCTACAAACACTGTGCATAAGCTGTGCTCATTATGTTATTAGATCACTTTCCATGCCAGGATTTGGACTATTATAAGTTGAGTAATTTAGAAGAAAAGCAAACAAAAAAAGCCAAAGGACTATTTTCCCAACTGATAAACATAAACCAAACTAAGACTTCTGCTATTCATTTACCTTTTTCCAATAACTGAACTAAATTTTTGGATCATCATGTACCACACTGGATTTTAAACCATGACAGATTCTGAGCACACACAGCTACAAATCAATGGAAATTGTGTGTGGTCAGCAATTATCATTCCACCCAAGAATTATTACATTGGCTAAAGGTCTTCTCTGTAGTATAAACTGTACATACATAGTGCCACCAGAACCTCTCCTCTCTCTGAAAAGGCTCTGGAGGTTACACCCAAAGCAGCTCTTTATTTGTAAGTCAAAGAACCCCAAAAGTCTTTGCAAAAGAGTTAGAGCAACAAAGTTGCTTTAAAAATCAGTAAGTCAACTGTACAAAAGATAGCTACTGCATGGTTTTCTGTACCATGCACACAATGTATTTTCAGACTTCCATGGTTTTCTGGGAGATTTGGAGTTTGTGAATATGACTGTAGTCTAATCTAACAGTGTTTACCGTGGTGGGACTAGAATTGGAGCCCAGTCCCACACCTGTGGAATTCTACTTGCTACTTGCCAGTGATTTTGAATCAGAAGTGAAATAGAGAGTATCTGCCAGCTAAAAGTCACATTATCATTTCCAAACTGAAACCTAGTAGACTTTTTTTAGTGAAGTGTGCCCAATACATATCATGAATACATATAATTTGCATTTTTTATAAGTCCAGGAAATAATATTAGTAATGAAGGTCAAAAGTACAAAAATAAAACAAATAAATCTATAGTGGAGAAAGATATAATAAAGGGTAACAGATTTGAAGTAGGCAAGGCAGATATGCCAGAAGGAATTACAGAAATAACTATCCTGGTTAGATATTGTTTTGATAATATCATTAAAATAAATATTGCTATAATCTGTTTCAGTGACCAGTGCTTACATTAGGCAAATAACAACATCATCCAGTGAAACAACTGAAGTGGAAGAGTTATTATATTTACCTACTAATGTTCTCAACTTTAATCTATGCCTCTATCACGCTGTCAGTAAACCACATCCTCATTTGTGTTCTAATTTAGACAAAAATAGCCTATTTCCAGCAAAGATCATTTGAAATATTGAACACAAGACTCAAACCACTAGAAGACAGAACTGAAAAGTTGTGTTTATATGATATTATAAAGTTTGGATTTGTTTCTTTTTAGTATTTCTAAAGACAATTTAATTTGCAGTATTGATATACTTAAGTGTTTTGATATTTTCCTAAAAGCCTCCAGAAAATGTTAAATTTAGATATGATTAACTTGAAGTCTGGATTAATTTATGGTTATTCTCTTCCTGACTAACCATCTAATTCCAAACTAACCAGGGCTAGATTTCTGAAGTCCTGTGATATGTGTTCACCTCTAGTTGAAAATTTGCAACAGGTACCTTTTTATACTTTGAATTTCATCTAATGAGACAGGGATTTTTTTATTCTTTGGGATTATATAATATTTTGGAGCAAGAAGTATGTTTTCTGTTCTTACGAGTCAGTATTTATCCATTTGCAGCTGTCTCCAGACACTTTGCCTTTGGGTTTCTATTTTTTTTCTAACTTATATGCACTGCTTTCTCACAGCCTAGTTCTTCAAACTTTTGTTTTTGAAGAGAACTCTGTTCTTTTATGATAATGTAAATTCTGAGGTTTTTTTGTTGGATTTGTTCCAAAGTTTTAGTAAGATATGCAAGATCATAGTCTGGGCCTGATGCCTGTTTCAAGAGGTCAGCATGCTATGTAGTTAGATGAAATTTTGGACTAGGAACTGAGCAGAGAACATGGTACAGGAGCCAAAAGTCAGGGATATTTCCCTTTTCAGAAGTTTTATCAGTGACATCCTCTTTATTTATGTGCTGATGTGGCACAATATGCTTTTGGGAGTGAGGAAGAATCCTTACATGACTTTTGCCATTGGTAAAGATTCTCAGGGAGAGGGAATAATGGCTCTTTCCCCATTCTGCCTCTTGCCGTGGATATATAAACATACACTAGCAACTGATTTGAGGATTAAATGGACTCAAAACTTGGATGGATGGATGGATGGATGGATGGATGGATGGATGGATGGATGGATATCTGCACTTTTTGGGCCAATGTGGTTTAGCCTCAGGATGGTAAACATACATTTGCTACCACGTTAAGAAAATCCTTTGGGCATAAGACATTTTAGGAAAGATCTAGCCAAAGAAGTCAGTGCATAAAGAATGTGAATTGATAGAGCACTCTGATCTAATCTGAATTTTCTCATGGAAAAGGTATTTTACTGAGGGTATTTTGAGCTTCTCAGCTATCTCATCGTGTGTACTGTGAGCATCTGCACAGCTTGAAGAAGACAGTGAGCTGCAGATGTTTTCCCTATCTTTCTTCCTAGAGAGACACCATAGTTCACAGAGCAGACTTCCTCTAAAGTAAACTTTGGGCTTTTACCACTTCGTGTTCAGAAATGACCCAAAAATAAGAAAAGACATCCCCACTTAGGAGCAAAAGACTTACTGAGACTCCAGATGTTTTCAGAACACCAAATTTTAGCCCAATAGCAGCTCTCACAATAACTGTCCGTATAAAAGTTTTCCTTTCCAAGCCTTTGAATTTCGTGTTGGTTACAAAATTTGCTGTTATGAACAGGGTATGAAGATGGATTTGAAACAGCAGTTAGTGACAGCAACATCTACCCATTTTCATCACTATTTTGGTGCTCTGTCTGAAAGGTTATCTATTTGTGTACCTTTAAATATTGCAAAACCCATGGTAAGTGTCATGTGAAGTTCCTGTGTATATTCATTTTGTAACATACATAAGACAAAACTTTTAAAAGTTTGGAGTAACTTTCAGAACCTTTGTAAACCCAACCACTTTTCCAACAGATAGACATATTCTCAGTCTGTCCAAAGCAGGTAGAGCACTGTTTTGGTTTCTTTTGATTGAAAAATATTTTCTTTACAAAGCCATCTTGAGGCATCCGTCACCAGATGACTAATGCTTCAGTCTAGCCATTAGAGTTTAAATCCCACTAATTTTAGGTTTTCCTAAACCCAGCCTGCCCTATTTCAGCAAAAGGAGACTGGCCCATGTTGAAACATTAGCAGAATCCACGGAAACCAGAGAATTACTTTAAGTATTTTGTACAAATATTCCCTAGTCTATGCTCTGGCCTCAACAATTGGATTCCTAATTCTAAAATGATTTAAACATGAACATCAGGTTCTGGAAAGAGCTATGTTGAAAGAAATCTGACTTTCTGGTGCACAGAATGCCTTGACTTCACAACTGGCTGTGGTTAACAAAAGCATTATCTTGACATGCCATTTGCTTGCTCTGTCCTCAAAGAGGGAGTGATACACAAACAATCTTCAGGCTGTGTCCTAAATTTTCTGGACTATATTCCACCCTTGGTTATGTTGCATGTTGTGCAGTCTCAAGGCTCAAGGAGGAAAATTAAAACATTCACTCTTAAGCAATCGAGGAGTTAGACTGTGCACAGCAATTCCACCAACACACTTATTCTGAAATCGTTGAACTGGTGCTGTCTCTCCATTAAAATCCAGATGAGAAAATCTAGCAACTGCAAATGTAACACCTTTAATTCTGAAAATGCATTTGAATTTTCTGCCTGCTTACTGGATGTAGAGCAATTCTGTGCTGAGAGTGGCTGCAATAATATAGATGCTGTTCATAAAGAGAAAGAACCATGGGGAGTGAAGTGGCATAATTTTTATATTTTCTTTCCTGTGTGTTGCCTGAGTCCCATTGACCTGTCCAGCCTATACAACTTCCCTCTCTCCCTCCCTCTGCTCTGTCAGTCTGGCTGCTGTCTATCTGTCACTTGAAACTGAGGGCTGATTCCAAACACCCTCAAGCCTGACTGGTAAAATATATGCTTTTCTCTCATGTGTCATTCACAATATTAATTTAGATGGATTTAAATGGAGCCTTGCTCTTACAGATTGAAGGAAAGTAAAAGTACAGGAGGAGTCTATTGTTTTGGCACTTTGGTTGCATTTTGTAGAGTGATGCATAGTGAAGCATTGATAAGAAAAAAATATATGCTACCAGAAACAACATGCAGGTTTTTCTATTAAAATCACTCATTGCTCTGTGGCACTGTATAAACAGGGCAGAGTAAGGGACAGTAAAAGGTGTTCAGGAAAGGGAAACACATTAACATCCATGCCACCCTACACAGGACATTAATATGTGAATACATCCAAACATACACAGCAATCACTACATTTCAGGCAAGAAGCAAGTGTCAGTGCATTCAAATTTATAGCATTAAGAATCCACCAAACAGCAACCACCACAGATTTCCTTGGATATGTCTGACTCTGTGTAATCATGCTGTGCTTATAATGCACACAAACTCAGATGCCAGCTGCAGAAACTTGCAGGCAGCAATCCTCAAGGGCTGCAGCGAGCAACGTGACTTCATTTATGATCACTTCTCTAGCACTGGACTATAAAATCTGCTGCTTTTTTTGCAAGATTAAAATATGATTCAGTGTTCCCAGAGGCAAGTGGGTAAGTTTGTGCCACTGCCTAGCTGAGGTGAGAGCTGAGCTGTCCTCCTTCCCCTCTTGCTGCTTTGTTTTCTAGGACTGCTCTGAAGCAGGGTAGGTGGCCCCTGAGTGACAGGGAAGCTCAAGCCCCTAAACCAACTACACTGGCAACAAACTGACAGAGAGAGAATTTCAGCAAATCTACATTTCCTTTGGTTTTAACAGCAGTTGGATTAGGTTTTAATTCAGATTACATTGCAAATGCCTTCCTGTGGGATAACTGGCTAATTGCAAGTCTGGATGAAAACCACAGGACCTCGAGGGTAATTAAAACTCTCAGGAAAGCAGTACTTACTCTTAGGGAAATTACCTTGCTGTTGACACTGGGTGTAAACCACAGGTCCTCCTATTCCTCCTTCAACAGGGCATTAAAATTGGTTGGCAAACATGAAAAGAGCTGAACACTTTAATATCATTACAGAAAGCTCTGCTAGGTATCCTCCTGTTCAGGGTCCAAAGTGTCACTTTTGTTACTGAATTCTTGTTCTGTACTGACCTTTTAGACCACAGCTAGGGTTGTGGTGGTACAACACGTTCTCCAGTATTTTTTTCTACCCCAGGCAAGTTGTAGATTATCAATATAATATTAGTGTGATTTAATTTTAAATAGTATTTTTAGATAGGCTTTGCACTAGCTAAGCACTATGAACCACCAATTGCTGGTATAACTATGTTGATTTTAGCTGAAGTCAACTCAATTAAGAAAGATTCAAATAAAATTTGAACCAGCCCCTCCAGAAAGGAGAGAAATAATCCTGGGCCCATACAGGGCTTTGGGTCAATTTGATTAATCTAGCATAGAAACAACCCTAAAAATATTTTAGTTGTCAAGTAGATTGGAGAAAAGTATTTTTTATGCATTTTAGAGAAAATCTTTTGGGGGTTACTCTCTGCCAATGTATCAGTGGATTACTTTTAAATGCTGAAAGTATTTAGAGCTACCTTTTATGAGAAGTGGGCCAAAATTGAAAGAACAGATCTGAACTCTTGAATTTGTGGGCTGGAATGTAATTCTCACACCTATTTATCCAGCCTTGCCAGACTTATTACCACTACTTGAGCCCTAGGAGTGAACCTACTTTTACAGCTTTGTTTCCTGATCAGATGCAAAATTGCAATCCATGTATTTTATGGTTTGGGACTAGGCAGAGCCAAAACCTTGTGGAGCACCATTCCACTCAAGACCAAGTGTTCTCATCAAGATCACCTAATATCCAAGGCCTTCTTACTTTTCTGAAGATGCTCATGGGATTTTAATATGATGTAAGTGAAGCACAGCTTAATTCAGAGCACCAGGATCTTCAAACTCTGTCTCTGTCTGTTCCTTCCAGTAGCTGCAATTAGTCTGAAAAACCAGCTGATCTAGTGCCAATTGCTCAGGCAAACAAGCACTGTTAGCAGTATTTTATTTCCGAGCTTTTAAAAATAGTTTTTAAAGCAAGTTATTCGTCCCACACACCTTCCAGAAGTTAATTTTTAAGCCACCATTTTTTTTTCCAAACTATATGCACAGACACAAAAGCAATCCTTACACTCTTAAAAACCACAGAAATTAGAGCATGTAGGACTTTAAACTGCTTGAGAGACATTTGTGAAAAGAGAATACACATTTGCTGTGAATAAAGACGAGTTGTAACCAAATCTATCTACAGCAGTACCCTACTGAACACCTTTGCCTCCTATTATACAATTCTGCCAGAGCAATAAAATCAACTGTCTGCAACTGTTTTAGTTTGTTGTATGGTTAATACCAATAATGTACTCAAAATTGATGTTTAACAGAGTGAACTGATTTGTTAGAGTGTTAACAGCCACAGACTTTAACTAATAAACAGATCATTAATTGCTGGTAATAAACAACTTGCCAGGATCATTTATTATTTAAGAACATACTTTGTCTCAAGAAAAGATGGCCCATTTAATTCTATCTATGACACCTTTCTGGCTCCCATTCAAAGTGGGAGGCACAGATGAAGCTGCAGAGAAACTATGCTGCACACACGAGATCAAAATTCATGAAAAACTACTGGTTTTCAGGAGAAAGTACTCACAAGAAAGATATTAACTCCTTACACTGCTTAATAATATAGTCAGCCTTTTTAACAAGCTCTTGTTTTTAATACTGACTCTAAAAGAATCTAATTTATAGTTCTGATAAAAAAACTTCTTCATCCTTCTTTTACCATATGGGATGCCTCTGCAGCAAACATTTCCTTCCAGAAGTAGTTCTGAATGGGAGATATTATTTAAGTATATAAAGAGTTTTCATAATGGAAGAGGAAGGAAGTTAAGGGGGAAATCATGTAAATGTTGTCACAAAACAAGAAGGGACAAAGGTAGCTTGGAATCATTCATTCTCAAAAAACCTTTTAAAAAGATGAAAAGTTGTGAATACACTACCTAGTTACTCTAGATGATGAATGGAGATTTGGAAGGAACAGCAGATAGTCCTTGTCTCCCCATGGTTTCTAAGCCATTCCATGTGTAATAAAAGGAAGTCACACAAAAATATATGCTTTGCATATTGGAGTGTTCTAATTTTGTCAATATTTGAAGTTCAACAGGGTGGTACCACTAGAGCTTCCTTTTGGTTCTCAATTCAGAAAGAGGTGATGTGGCACAGTGCCAATCTGATTGAAAAGCAGAGACACCTTCTAAGACTGATTATTACAATAAATTTAAGTTACCAAAGCAGCCAGATGAAGATTTCCTAACCTCCTCTTTGCATTGTTTCAATAACCTTGTTAGTCAAGCCTACAAAAATACAACCATATGTTCTGAATAAGAGTGAGAGATGAGGAGCTCAATGACAGTGTGCTGATGTCCAGATTTTAGGTCAAGAATCACAAAATATCAATTTATTTTCTAATATCTTCTTGGAGCCATCAATATACATTATAAGATTATTTTTTATAGGCGCTGTGTAAATAAACTGCACAAATACCTCAAAGAAGCTACAGGCTGAATGCAGATGAAGTCTCAACAGTGTCAACCTTTAACAGCCCTGCTGAAATGTACATATAACATTCTAATTGCAGACAGTTGAAGGATGACTTCTTTATGCCAGATGCTTAAAAGTGAAGAAATGTCATTTAAAGAAAATTTTTCATTGCATTTTTTTCACATCACTGTGCAAGCTCAGGAGAAGGCATTTTTGATATAATTGTTAAAATAATTCCCACCTTAAACTAAGATAAATTACCTATTACTTGCAGTAAGAAAAAGTCCTATATTTGCATGCTGGTTGGAAAAATGCTTCTATTTAATTGCTTGGGAAGAAGCAATTTATTTATAGGCATACTGTGCAGGAGGAAATTTGGCTCTCCTACTATATAATAAGATGCATGGCGCTCTGCCAGGATGCTGGCTATCCCCGGACATTTGGTGTTCCATATACCAAGAATGTGGAATTGCACTGCCTATAAACAGAGAAGGCTTTTTTTTTCCTTTTTTTTTTCTCCCAAGGATACTGTAAGACACGATTTTTCTTGAATGAAAAAAATGAAAAATTAATGCAACGGTTATGAAGTTGCACGAGCAGAAACTTTCTTTTTTGTATTTATCACCAGTTGCATTAGTCAGCTAATAAGCAGTTAAAACAGATTACTTGTTACTCTTCCTTGTCCCATTTAGGGAAGATGCCGAAAAAAACCTCCTGTTTTGTGGGTTTTGAATATAGTTCTTCTAAATCAGGGCATTACACAAATATTTCCACACAGCAGGATGACTCACATAAATAAGTAATGCAAGACTGGGATTTGCTAATCTGTCAGCAACAGTGTATCCAATTAATTCCTCTGTTTATTTAGGTAGGAGTTTCTTGCACTTTATTATCCTCAATCTGTTTGACCATAGGGGACAGAAGGCTTTGGGAGGGGGAGTGGAAATAGATTTTTGAAGGGGAGCCATAATTAGCTCAGTTCTTGGATTGAGCTCAGGAATGTTGTTACTGCTAAATAGCTCCTTAAATGGAGTATTTATAAACTACAGGCAAAGCTGTAATATTAGAAGAGAAGAAAACCCAAAATCAAATATATTTAGATGTACAAGCCCTAGGTTAATGCCCTGGTATGATGACATAATCCAGCTCAAGGGACGAGGAATGAGGAAACTTATTCCTGATGACAAATCAGTGCATTGCACACAGCCCTGCTGGAGCCCATGGAGGGGATCTGGAAACCTTACGGCTTGGATCCACCCTGAAGGTCCCTCAAACAGCACCTGGCTCCCATGGAGGAGCCACACAGGACCTGCCCAAGGATCCATGTGCACACCCAGATGAAATCCACATCAATACTGGGGTCTTGTTTGCCCTCCTCTTCCCCTCCCTCCTGCCCTCCCCAGCAGTCACCCCGTACTCAGCTTTCCCATGAGGGATTTCAACCCAAATGGGTGGAAAGGAGAAGCATCAGCCCAGGAGTGGCCAGGCTGCTTTCTGCTGTTTCCAGTCCTCTGGGAGCAGGCAATGGGGCTGAGGTCTACCTCAGACTATCTTCTACCTATCCAATCTGACAATAAAAATGTATTTAACATCACACCCCCACAGCCATGCCCTGTCATGCCCTGGACCCAGCCCCATTTATTCAAAACAGACTTTTTTTTCTTAATCACACGCAGACTACATGGTCCAAACCAACTCCCCTGGAAGACATTTGGACTTCAACAGGGACAAGTTCAGGATGAAGTAAAATAAATCATTAAGCTATGATGCAGAGAATTTGTGCCAGGCCTCCACACAAGACTAAGTTTAATCATTGCAGATCAGGGTATTTGGGGACAACATCTATTTTGTAACTTCATTAAAAAAAAAAATCAAATAAGTGAGCCATGGCTTGTCCAAAATTTCAAATTATTTTCCACATTTAAGGATTTTTCATAGAAGAACTTTGCAATGTAATATCCCAGTGAAGTTTGTTAAATGCTTTTCCAAGGCTATATGATCTTTATTAAAAAATTATAACACTGTCTACTAGACACAGGAAGAAAAGAAATAATCTCTTTTTCAGATCAAGTTCTTGAGAGCTTTCAATAGTGGAAAATAAATCTTACAAATTCTCTCTCAATTTCCATAGAACATATCCTGTTCCAAACCCAGAGATGGTTGTCTCCTAGAGGTGCTGCAGTGCATTTGTAAATTACAGAAACACTGTTTCTTTGGCAAATCTATTTCAAATACAATAAAAAACTTAATGGGATTAACTTCTTGGAAATTTAGATGAAAAATTTAGTTCAGTGGAGCAAAACCCAGTGTGTTAATATATTGAGTGAAAAACAAAATAAGGGGAAATGGAAACCAGAGAAATAGATAAGCAGTAGACATAGAGACAAAATCAAAAGAGCAGAGAAATGGAGAATCAGTGTTTGCACCTGGATGCAAGTGGCTGTGTAAGGCTTTAATCCCAAATTGTGCAATCCCATGCTCCAGACAGAGCCTGCAGGCAGGACTTCAAAAGGACTCTGTGGTGCTGGAGCCCCTGAGCCCCCACAAGGGAGAGCTGGGACAACCTGAGACTCTGTGGTTGAATCCCAGCGTGGGAAAGAGCTTCCTCCTGGACACACCAAACAGAAAACCTTAAAAGCATTGCTGCAGGAGTTGGTCTGACCAGCAGAAGCAGGACTCTGGTGGCAGCCTGACACACGGTGCATCTTCACTGCCAGCAGCAGTCAGTGCTGCTGGGACCCCCATCACACCTTTCAACACCTTTACCAGAGGGACTGGGGACACAGAAGGGCAATATTCCTTCTCTGCAATATATATACATACAGGTGCATTTATGTACAGAAGCACAGAATACTCTGAGTTGGAATGGACCCACGAGGATCACCAAAGTCCAACTCCTAGCACAGCACCATCGCCAAAAGTCACACCTTGTGCCTGAGGGCATTGTCCAAAAGCTTCATGAACTCTGTCAGGCTGGTGCTGTGGCCACTGTCCTGAGGAGCCTGTTCAATGCCCAGCCACCCTCTGAGGGTGTATATATGTGTGTGCATATGTGTTTGTGCATCTGTGAGTGCTTTCATATATATGCCTATGAATTTGTGTATATATGTGCATATAGAGAGATACATATGAGGAAGTTTTCTCCTGCAATATTCCCTTTGACCATTTTATTTAAGACACAAAACTCACGGGGGAAGGAGGAAGAAGGGTGATGGGAATCAAAACCCAGCTTCTTAATTGACGTTTGTGAAGCTTGACGAGTACAAAGAACGTGGCATTCCTGACTTCCTCTGAGGAGCTATTGTAATAAATACAGTAGGTAGATCTTCATGTATACCAGAGAAAATGATCAAAACCCTGCAGCCAACTGTGTTTGGTTTGGCGTTGCCTATACGACAACTCCAATTTTAAAAACAAGCTATAATTATATTGGTATTTTTTAAAAAAAGTAGAAAAGAAGACATACATTTTGTTTGAAACCAATTCTACTCAGATATTTGAATTTCTCTATTTCTAGCAGGATTTTAAAAAAAATTATTATTCTAGTATATCCCTTGCTTAGTTCGCCAAGTAAATTAAAAAAAAATCAGAACTGCATGACTGGAATTCACCACATAGTTGTAAAACCTTTATCTAATACAGATACATAAGAATAATTAGAATGTGGCAGGATCAAGAGCTGAGTTAGATATTGATTGGTGTAATATAAACATACACAGTTGAACAAATTTTGAAATAACACATTATATTAATTTATGAATTTTTCAATCAAAAGTTATTTCTGAACTGTTTTAGTATTTGGAGACAAACACATTCCTGCATGTTTATCATTTGCAAGCATGTGTTTTTTTGTTCTTCTTGTTGGTTGTTATTCCTTCTGGATGACAAGCTACCTTGGGTACATGATATTGCTTTTATTCTCTTATTAGAGAACAGAAAACAAGTCCTGCAGGAACCAATAATAAGAGTTTTAACTTTTTTTTTGTTTGTTTTGTTTTGTTTTTAAACCCTTTTATTAACACAAATGATTGTGATCACATTTTACTGAATAAGAATTAAAACATTCCAAAGCATCCTTCAAGTGAATCTATTATATCCATCACCCCTCCCCACCTATTCCTTAGCCGTTCCTATGCACTCTGTGCACACAGACAAAATGAAAAAATTTCCTGTCATGGTGCATGACTAATGAATTTTTCTACTTTAAAAATAAAAAACCTGTAAACACAGATTAAGTTTTAATTATCAAAATTATTTTATGCAAAATTCTGCTAGTATTTCTATATTTTATATTGTTAGATATAGAAATATACCAGGGCTTAAATCTGCATTGACCATAAAAACACCCTGTTCTCCTCTGGTTTTGTGGACACTTCTACCTCTGAAGTCAGTAGTATATAACTTAAATCTGGAGCAGCAAACATAAAGACCTAAAAATTTGTGGTTTGTAGTTATAGTAAGTGTGCATATATATATAAAAATACACATAACTATATAATATATTTAAATTTATTAAACATTTTTTAGTCCAGAAACTTTATAGCTGGTCTACTATCAGCCTCAAATCTCAGAAGTTCTTGGTCAAAACCTAAGGCAGTTAAGTTTAACTTAAAAACTGAATTTGAAAGTATTTGGCCTTTACCTTTGCTTTAAGTTGGGCTCCAACTTGCAAAATTTTCTCTGCAACTACAAGACCTGCAGGCATTGCTTTTTCCATGAAAGCTGGGAATAACAGGTAATGAGATGTCTCCAGGAATTGGAGCTTTATGGAAAAACACCAAACATCACGAGACTTGTGATAAAATGATGAATGTTGGAAGCACTGTTGTGGTCTTGCTTTCAGAATATGATTCTTGTAAATATAGTTCATGCTAAACCTTTTTTTTTTTCATATTAATACCTCTACATTTGGTACTTACACTGAGAGTTATCTGGCATTTTTTTTTCATAACAGAGCAATTTACATAGCCATGACAGCAAACTTCAGTTGCTAAAAATTAATTACATCCTGATGTCTTACCTTACATGACCTTTCTATGGTAGAAGCACAGCATTTCTTCTAAAAGGAGAAAAGTGCTTTGTGGGTGGCAATATTTTCCCAGAAAGGGAAAATGTCGCAAGCGTCAAGCCAGGAAGGAAGGCAAACACATCACACATTTGGAGCTCTACAGGCAATAAATTTATTGTCAATACTCAGGTTCAAATAGCATCATCTAGGGAAAAGTTCCCAGTAGAACCACAGTGTGGATGAGAAAATAATTTTGGTCACTAATGTTCTGACATTTATATGAATTTAATTTAAGGTGACAAGAAGAGACCTAGTAAAAATGGTTGAATGCCTACCAAAGGGAAAAAAAACAAATAATCTAAAAGAAAATGAAACACTTTTTTTTTCAGAAGGAAGTCTTTCATGGCTGTTGGTGTGTTTCTATGTTCCAAGCTAAAAGTATTCATACCAGCATTTCAGTAGTGGGACAATAAGAAAAAAAACAGCCACAGAAACATTTTGAATAGTCTGATCTGAACTACTTTTAGATTAAGAGTGACATTGAAGTCTGAACTGAAAACTGAACAAGGTAATTGGGGCTCACAGTTTGATAAATTTCTTTTGTGATTTTGGGCAAGTCAAGTGATTTAGTATTTACTGTATTTTTAAGCCCAAATTTGTGAACAGAGATAACATATTTCTGCATAGAGAAGAAATCTGATGCCTTCAGAAGGGCATCCAGCCTTCTTTACTATCGTTGCCCTTATGTCCTTAAAGGAAGATGCACTTTGAAAAAAAATTGTTTCCCTGTCCTTCCTTTTTCTCCCCTCTCCCATTGATGCGTATTTAATGGGATTTTGCAGGAAGGAAAAGACCCTAAGTGGTGTATTTGAGATAAGGGGCACTCTTTGAGCAAGGAATGATAACCACGTGCTGGGCTGCGCTAGTGAGTGCAGTGTGCAACTCAATGGGTGAGGTTATCCTTCTCCCTTAGGCACAACTGTGACCACACAGAGGGTGCTGGGTCCAGTTTGGTGCCCAGCAGTATGAGAAAGAATTGGAACTATCCAGTGGAGGGCCAACAATATTAAGGAAATTAAGGACATGATGTACAAGGGGAGAAACGGGTTTATTTAACCTAGAGAAAAGAAGGCTTATAGGAAATCTAATTGTTTCCTTTAACTTCATAGTTATAAAGGAAATGGAGAAAGACCCTTTTCCCAGGTGCACAGAAGATGCCAAAAGGCAGCAAAGAAGTTGCAACAAGAGAAATTTTGGATAGATACAAGAAAAACGTTCCTGGCATAACAGTTGCCCAGAGAGATTGAGGCATCTGCATATCTGGAGAACTTGATAGAAAACCTGAGCAATAAAATTAGCCTTACTTTGAGTGGGGATGCAGATCAGATGTGATTATGATTAATAAAATCTCCTTTTCATCCTCAAGATAAATGTTTAAGTTTTTGTTTTTAATTCTACACCATTGGAAGAAATTAATTTTCACTTTTTTCCTCCCTTAGAACCATGATGATGGTATTTGCTTTAAGTGTTACTACTGAATTTATTGCACAACCTTCACTGCAGTCCAGGGTGTGATTAAGGCTTTTACAAATATACATAAGCAAGCTTTAAACTACTGTGCTCAAGATCTACTAGCTGATTAGTTCCATCAACAGAGAGCTACTAACCTTATTCTTCAAATGTTTGGAGTAATTCATGATGCTAGGTTTTGCAAATGGATTGTTTTGCATGTTATCTAAGATATCTGGTTTGTAATCACACCTTTGACTGACAGGTGTCAACAAAATCATTCTGGCACTACCTTCAGTAAAGATCTCCCATGAAGGGTGCCTAGAAAATGGATTCCTCTCTATTTGTGCTGAAGCAGGCACTTGGCTACCAGGAACAAATAGATAAGGGGTCTTGTCATAAAGCACTGGCAGTGCATCTTTGTGTGGAGTCTTCAGTTTTGCTTGCTAATTCCAGAGGCAACACATGCTGGGTGCTTACTCAGCAGCTCAGCTGCCATCATGACACTCTGCTGTTCTGCCTCCTCTGAGGTATCAAGAGGTATCAAGAGGTATCTTCTCAGGAGACTTGGAAAGCTGTGAGAGAAGGCTCAATATCCACTGAGCAACAAAGGATCTGACATTCCCCAAGTAAATTCGTGACATGTCCTTCCCTTAAAAAATTTGAGAAAAATTAACAAAGAAAAATAAATGAAAGCATCTGAAGAACTTGTGATGCACTCACTAAGAAGCAGGGATTATTCCAGGAACATGGTGGGGACTGCTCTGGACTACCCAGCCTACCAAATTGGTATTTTCCTTGCTGAAGTTATATATAATTTCTAGATACCCCAGTCCTTTGGTTTCCAGTGGATGGAGCATGGGATTTGCATATTTACAGCTTCAACTAGGTGAGATCTGAGGTGCTTAGGAGCTCCTAGGTAAGCAATCAAATGCATCACTTTTGTAGTAGGACACTGACCTGTGCCTTTTGCAGTGACTGCACAACACAAACTGAGGCCAGAACGGCTCCCAGAGCAGCACAGTGACATCAGATGATCTGCAGCTCCCCATCTGGAACCAGAGCTCTTGCCAAACTGCTGACACATCCCTGTGGCCTGCTGGTCACTCACAGACCTGAATTCATTGCTGAATGTAACTGCACACAGGATTCCCCCACACTGATCCAGTCTGAGCAGTGAGCCATTAGAAATCTTGAACCATGACAGAGGTGGGTTCAAAAACTGTCAGGTGAACCAGCTGAAATTATCTGGTGGGCAGGAATTATTGGCATCATGAGAAATTGTTAAAGCCCCATGTGAGCACATGCTGATCTAGGAGGAAAATCTGGCTCTGTGGAAGACCACAGATTGGCTAGCACCATTTCACACCAATCTTACCAAAAGTGACTGTGAATTCTTGATTTAGTTGAGGCCAATTTTAGGGCAAGGACTTGCAATGCATTGCAATTGTATGAGCCACATTGAACTCTGGTCAAGGCATCAAGTTTCTGAGAGTTGTAGACAAAACCTGAGTTACTGTTGATCAGACTGGATTTTCTCTTTTTTTCTGACTAGCTGTCCAGAATTTTCTGAGTGAATGAATAGCCAGCCATTTTCTCAAGTGAATAAGTCAAAGTAGATTCTAAGATGCTCCACTTTAGAAATTACTATGATCACTGGATATAAAAACTCTTTTCTTGGTAAATAGTGGCTTTTCTTAGAGGTATAATTCTGAATATCATTTTACTCTTGGTGATGATTAAATTTTCAGATTTCGACACCTTAACAATTGACCTTGATCAAGGTTCTGAATTGCCTGTCATGTGAAAAGAGCTTTAGACACCAAGCAATTATTTAGTGATAGCCATCAGGATAAATATTCTATGAAAAGAAAAATAGAACGAGTGCACGTCTCAAATAGCAAGTGCAAGAAAATATAATCAAAGTCAAAACTTAATTTGCATGTGTCCACAACTCTGCGCTATAACTTTTCCCACCACAATTTCCCTGTATTGGAACATAGCAAAGGTAAAATTTAAGACTTCAAAATAAAATTACGTCTTTTCAATAGCTATCATGAAAAGATGAAGAGCTGAAATCTAATGTAAAATCAAATTAAAGCATATTATAGTGCAAATTCCATTTGAATTTGTGCATTTTAATACCTTGACTTTTTACAAGCTTTATAAAGAGACAACGCTCCACTTAGATAAAGCTGCTTCTGAAATCTCAGAAAAAGCAAAATGCACTTGCTTCTTTTAAAAAGCAACTGTGGCATATCCAGCTAGAGCCAGGATACCTGTTAAATTTGTTACATTGGAAGAAAGCTGATTGCAGATTTTTTGCCCCTTTCTTTGTCAAAAAAAGATTTATGAGGTCTCAAATTGAAACTCCTCAAGGTGAAACAGAAACTTTGAAACCGCTTAGAAGAATTCATACAAAGAAAAGTCCTGCCCATGTGTCAGAAAGGGTTTAAAATATTCAGCCTAACAGCAGGAAAAGAAGAAAATATCACTCATTGAGCATTACAGATCATCACAATATCTCTCTATAGGTCAATAGAAAGCATCCTCCTCTTTCAAGAAACAGCATATGGAATTAGCAATATTCTTTCATATTTAAATATGAGAAAGGCTTTTCTCATAATGTCTTCTTGCATTTCAATTGAAATAGGCAACATCTCTGCTTATCTGTTTCATTGTGCAGGAAGTTTGATGAGTCTGGCGTCATATTTGAATAGTCATTTGCTAAGTGAAAAACTCAGCAGTGTGTGATAAAATGTTCGTATTTCTTGTGGCATTGAGGAAAATCTCAAGTATGTGTCTCAAGTATTTGATACAGTGACACATAAGAACAGATACAGCTTAAAAAGGGATAAAGTCCTCCTGTCAGTGAGTTGCTGCCTGCACCCACTGACCTAACAGGACAGACTAACATCATGAAGTGAGGGGCTGGGCCACAGGGTCAATCAGCACGGACGAGTTAATGTGCAGTGTGGTTAGGGGACACTACATTCCTTTAGTCCTCTCTCCAAGAGACCACACAGCAAAAACAAGCAAGTCTCGCTCCTGCAGGAGGAGAAAACAGCAATTATATTACTTTATTCAATGGACTTCTCTATATTGACACAACAGCACATAGCACTGCTTGAAGGACAGCCTGGGAAGTCAGGAATGTGAAGACCACGACAACATGTACAACCACACTCACCAGCATGCATACATGCCTGTAGGTAGAGGAAAGGCTTCTGAGGGCTCGGAACAGGGCTCTGGGTGAACGTGGGGCATAGGACACAGGCTCCAAAAGCACCCACCTCTGAGCTCCCTGCAGTGCTGAGGACAGCTCCTCCTATCCTAGCAAGGTGAGGACAAACATCTCAGCAGGACTTATAGGGATTGGACAAGGGGTAATGTTTTAGACTTGGACAGTGATGTAGATTTGATGTAAGGAAAACGTTTTTTTACAAAAAGAGTGATGAAACACTGGAACAGGTTACCCAGAAAGGTGACAGATGCCCTGTCTCTGGGAACATTCAAAGTCAGGCTGGATGGGGCTCTGAGCAACCTCGTCTTGTTGAAGATGCTCATTGCAGAAGGATAGGACTATATGGTTTTAAAGGGCCCTTCCAAGTCTATTCCATGGTTATATGGCTAGGTGAAGAGCAGCCTATCTGTGAAGCCCCACACCTTTTGAGGTCTTTGGTACCTCCCCACAGGCTGCAAAGGAACATCTGTTTGGTCTGTTTTGTACTGAGCTTCCTGTGGACATGCAACACTCATTCTCTGAAAATAACATCATTTCTACAATGCCCTACTTCCTATCATCCCCCATCAAAGACTGAAATACTTATGTAAAATGAGGTCTTCCTGCTTTTTTTGGGAGGCCATGTAGCACATCCTCACCCTAAAATGCATCACTATGGCCAGGAAAGTCCATCATTTTAGGTCTCATTTTCTCAATGAGCTCCTTAGATTTTGCAATGACAAAAACAAGTGACTACGACTACCTGAAAGGAGGTTGTAGCAAGAGGGAGATTGATCTCTTCTCCCAAGTAGCAAGCAATAGGATGAGGAAATTGCCTCATGTTATGCCAGGGGAGGTTTGCATTGGATATTAGGAAACATTTTGTCATGGAGAGAGTGGTCAAGCATGGAATGGGTTGCCCAAGGAAGTGTCAGATTCACCAGCCCTGGAAGTGTTCCAAAAATGTGTGGATGTGGTGCTTAGGAACATGGTGGACCTGGAAGTGCTGGGTTAATGGTTGTATTAGATGGTCTTAGAGGTCTTTTTCAATCTCAGTGGTTCTAGAATTCTCTATCTGTTGACACCAGAAAACAATGTTTTCTCAGAGGCTCATCTTCAGTTCAGCTTTTTACTTTAAGCCCTTTTCCCTTAGCAATTACTTCAGTTAATCTGAGGTGTTTTCACTATGATTCACAGACCTACCCTTTGCCTCGGTCTCTGAAGATGTCTTTTCAGGGTTGTTTTTTTTTTTTTTTAATTATCTCCCTCAGTCTGAAGACCAGCTCTGGATGACTGCATCTCCTCCTGTGGAACTGCAACATCATAACTGCAGCTGGTCATCCTGGCATTCCTGTGCTCCAAGGGTGAGCTCCTCAGCAAATTATTTTCTAGAATGCTACGTGAGCTAGTGCTTTGCTGAGTTATTCTTCCCCTTCACAGCAGTAAGACATTGCTATTTTTTCCTTTACTGCAGTAATTCAACCAACACTCAGTGGATACCCATTCTCCTTGTGACCCAAGGTATTCCCGACAAAGTAACTTCCTCTTCACTTCTCTGGGCAACTCAAATCCTTTCCTTTGAGTTCTTTCCTTTGGCTTGGATTCAAATAATCTGACCAAGAACAAAGAGTTTTTTGAAATGAAGGATAAGAACGCTTTACATTATTTTTTTTTTTTCTAAAACGTCATCATAATGGGCTACCTAATTAACATAACTCATGGGTTTTAGATCCCACACAAGTTCTCTCTAACAATGTTTTGCCTGCTGTCAGCTGAGCTGCCCTTTGTAAGAAAGCATCTCACTTATCAATCCCAAGCAGGGAATAAAGTTTTAGTAAAGTTTATCTGCAGGACCATATACAACCACGCAACACACAAATGAATATTTACGCTTTGCATATGTTAAACCTTATCATCCATCTACATTTATTCTCACGTTTCCCTACTGATTCCTTGTACTAGTAGGTTTAATCCACTTAATCTCAGTCTCTGAGTGTGTGTGACTATAAAATAAGACAAGGGCACAAGGACAACAACAGTACCTACCACAAGGTCTTTAAGACTTATGGAAAATTCCTGAAAGTGGGAATTTTTCTGCAGAAAAAATGGCAGAATCTGCTTATGATATTTAGCTGGATCCTCCACTATGCTAGCAATGTGCTCAGTTAAACTCCGTAAAGTTGAACCACTACAGGAAACATTCAAGTTCAAGAGTTTGTCCTTCTAAACTGATTTGTTAGAGTTTGTTTTTGTTAATTTTCACCAGTCACAAGAATTGTTTCTAAACATTAAAAAGTGTATAAAGTAACTTTTAATTTAAAACACTCCTGCAGAAAACGTGCCCAAGGAAAATAGCTATTCCATGCACAATAGTGACACAGTGACTTACAATGACTAATTAATGAGAACACCTGGAGTATCCTTCAGAGCTAAACTGGAAACAAAATACTGGAGATTAGGTTTTCAAGCTACTGGTGGTCCCAACTAATCTCTTTCAGGTGTAAACCACAGTGTACGTGGAAAGCAAATTCTGACTCATTCCTGCGAGACAGGAGGTCTTCGGGCTAATAATTGCAGTATGTAGTTTCCATAAAATTTACGAGGTTGGCTTTAAATTTTAGTAGTGGCAGGCCTGCAATAAATGCCAATGAGGTCCATCAAAATGAGTATTTGTGTGTGTCCTCATAAAAATAGATCAACCTTTTTAACAGACTCCATGCAGAGGAATTTGTATAATTACAACACATATCTACAGCTTTAGAGTCCTTTCCACACCAAAACCAACATGCTAAGTCATAAATGCAGAGGAAAAATAAACACAGGAACATAATAAAAGAGATTTGGTTGGGTTAAGTCGCTCTGTCTCAGCTGCCATGTTGTAGCTAACAGAATTTCCACTAGGGGTGGGCAAAGGGATTATTTTCCCTGTTTGTCAGCTCTCCCCTCACCTTTGCCTCTTGCACTCTTGGGGATGGCAAACAAGTCTGTTCACATAAAGGAAAGGAAAGGGACAACCAAAAAGGAGGAAGGGTCCCACCACACATATGTACATAAATTTGCAGACCGTGTATTAACTCTTACCATGCTGGTCTTGATGGAAATGCTCAACAAGGAATGAGAGATGCTAGGCAGCCCAAAAGAAAGGACAAATTAAATTTACATGTTGTGCATTGTGTCTGTAACTTGCCAGTTCCATGGTCACAGCTGAATTGTCAACTCCAAGTAATAAAATACGGTTTAGGTCTGAGATTCCCCACCATGCCAAGTTTCCACAGAGTTCAGCTGAAGTGGAAAGGCGGTTATGATTCACTGATTCTCTCCCCAGCCCAGCCACAGCTCTCATCCTCATGAATTATCCACCAGCAGGGAAGAACTGGAGTGTCACATACAATCCTCGTCCAAGACTACCTCTGCTGCCAGGGACAAGACCCACAGAGATGGAAGCTGAGGTGTCTGGAGGGATGAGGGGCAGAAGCCAGGGAAAATGCTACTTGGAGGCCTGGATGTGTTTTAGGATAGTGCTTTTCCTAATAAGAGTGGGATGGGGTTTTATAAGTGTTTATACACCTAAAAACACAGATGGGCATTTGGTGAGATTTTCAAAAATTCCTATGACTTTTATAGGAGTTAGGAGATGTTAAAAGATCAAGAGGCACCTTTAGTTTTCAAGTATTTATAAAAGGTCTGGTCTAAAAATCAGCCAGTGCTTTCCAATTTGGCCTTGTTTTTGAGCAATTTCCATTGCCATAGCATTGCATTGTTTTAAATGGACTTAATTTCACTTCTGTGTAACAGCCAGAAAAGAGAGACTATGTGTGGGATCCAGTTTGATCTATTTTAGGCATCTGAAAATGAAGGGTGAGAGTCTCAGTTAGTTGCTGGTCTACCTACTGAGAGAGCAGACACATTGGAAAGGGATGAGTCTATCCCTGGAGGTGCCTTTCTCTCTCCCTTGACCACAGAGGCAACACAAATTCAGATTAGACATCTAATTTGTAACAGCTGAAGCCATACGAGATGAGTTCCTCCTCCTTCAGCGACTTAGCCAAAGGCACACAGAAAACAATAGGAGAGCAAAACACTGAATTCAGCCTCCCAAACCTCTACACAGGGTTTAATCACTGAACTGAGCTTCCCTCTTGAGAGGAGATGTTGGAGACTCTTGCCAAAATAAATTCAATTGGTACATGACGGAAAGCAATGAAAGTTGTGCTGACCAAAAAGTACAGAGCTGGGAGCTGGAGGGAACAAAACAGTCATACCCAAGCTTGAAGGCTTTCCCCAAAAATCAACCAGTTCACAAGAGCTGTGGCACCACAGCTGTGCAGAGGCTGCAGCCACCCCGGGAAGAACTGGAACAGGACTGCCTAGGCATGGGACCTGACGACAGGAATCCAAAAGCAAAACTAGTTTCAGCCAACCAGCTGTGCTGGTTTTCTCATGACACATCTATCTCACTACCCTGATCACGGTCAAAAAGCACACATTTTTCTCTTAAAAATATAACTGTTAATTATAGGGAAGAATAACTGGCAATATTTCAAAATCATAGTGGAAGCTGAAGATAGTCTGAACAAAATGCTACATCACAGTGAGGCACATGAAGGAAGCTCTTAAAAAAAGTGCAGACAAATAATATTTGTATTAAAACTTTCTGTTTCGTTTGAGATTTTCATCTTTTTTTTTTTCATTTCAACTGTTTGCTACTCATTCTGATGATGAAACTCTTCTCCCACTAATGAACTCTGAACCTTACGACAAAAAGGGGTTTAAATACACTTAAGAGGAGATGTTCTTTCTTGCAAGATTTCTTACACTGTCTTCTGGTTTTCAAATAATAAAAAATAACCAATAGCACAACTTCTCATTATAAAACCAGATGATTAAAAAAGTAATTGCTCCAAAAGTTATAGTAGAAAGATGTAAACTACTTCTAGTGGCTATGAAGGCGAGGGAAGCCTTTCAAAGTGTCTCCAAATTTTGCACTGTTTCTTGTTCTCCTTGTGCTGTGTATCTTGTCATAACACTCCTCAGGCTCCTTCCCCCCATGCCTTTTAAATGACATTGGAGAATAAAAAGGAGTTAAGCATCTACAACAGCCACAGACTTTTGCCTTAATGATAAAGTCACTGGCAAAGTCCTGGTTGGTGTCAATCTGGCCAGGTTTTACTCCAACCATGGCTTGTGAGAGCCCAGGCAGGGCACAGGCACAGGCTGCAGACACACTCTTCAAGACTGGGGTCTGGCAGCAGCCAGATGACTTTGCCAAGAAATTTATTATGGTCTTCTGAACATTTATTATGGTCACACTGGATCTCAGAGGCTCAGTGTGATGTGCAGTTACTCTTGTTCCAATCACAAAACCAGCAACCAGCAATTTAGTGTTATTTGTGTTTCAGTTTTCCCTGTGCCTCTGTAGGGCTTTGATGTTGGGAGTGCTGTTGGCCATGGCAGCACCCAGTCAATGCCTCTTCAAGGTGCAACTGCAAACCCCTGCCTCCACTCCAGCCTTGCAAACAGCTGGAAAATTTGCTCATCTTTTAACTTCCTGCAGGACAGTTTGCTGCACAAAAGCTTCAGCTTTTAGAGTTTGTGCTAGCTATTGTCAACACATACAAATGGGCAGTACCCCAGAGGGTTTATGAAAAATTAGACAAAAAAGCTGTCAAGTAGGCAAAATAGCATTTCACTTTCAGACCCAAATAGCTGAACAAATGTTATGGTCTTCTGGGTTTTTCCATAAGAAGGAGTTGGCAGTCATCTTTGTTTCCTTGACCGACCTGAGGAGCCTGTAAAAGCACCATGCTTTCGGAGGCCAGCAGAGCAGGAGACAGCTCTCAAAATGCTGCCCAGTTAGCACTTTGCTGAAAACTTTGTCCATTTTCTCTTCTTCTCCCAGACCTGACCCTGGCACTCGTTTTGGCTGACAAAGCTCTGGATATTTTTGCCTCTTTTCCTAGGTTATTTTCCCTTCTTCTCCTTCCCAGACACCAACCAGCTGTCAGCAGCACCTTAGGCCAGCCCCCAGTGTTATTTCGGGAGCCTTTGCCCACATTTGTCTCTGAGAAGCTCTTAACTTATGCCACTGTGGCAGTAGCCACAAAGCAAAGCTCATCACAGAACAGGGTTTTAGACCCAGTGTCTGTCACCAGCAAGACAATGCCCTGGTGCCTTTGATCTAAACAAACTGGATGGTATGGGAGGGTGAATTCTCACCTATTTCACTCCCTCGTTAACCTACCTTTTCATAATTAATAACAGAAGTCATTCTGGGGCAGTGGGGCATGTCCTAAATGTGTGTAAAGAATTGATCTATTTTAATTGCTATACATCCAGAACAGATTTGGCTTAATTAAATAACAGTATTGTAATTTCCCAGCTTTGCATCAGGCTAGCCCGTTGCTAGCTGCAGTGATTGCTGTACATGAAAAACCATCATTCCTCAGTACCATTGCTCCTTTGAGGTGAGATTTTCTTTCCAACATATTCTGGAGCTTACTGGTAGCTCAGTAAAACAGCTCACTGTGTCTCCAGACCTTAAACTTATTTTTTCGTTTATGAACTCATACAAGTAGTTAAATATTTTTCTGATTTTTTTTTTTTAAATTTAAATGCTGTATATGTTTCAGGAAATTTGAAAGTTTTTGAAAGATGCCTGATGATAAGCTTGACAAGAGCCAGCATGTTGTGTCTATAGAGCAAGGCAGAGAGGTCAAGGGCTTCTACCACCAGGGAAAACCTTGGTAAAAAAGGAGCCAAATGCCAACACCCCAGCCGGGGGTTTTCCCCTAGAGCTGCCATCATAGTGCCAATTCCTATGGCCCTTTTTACTCACACATTTGCACCTGAAATGGTGTAACGGGAGGAGGAGGAGGAGAGGAGACCTGGTGTCTATCATGTCTAACAGGTTGTACACACAAAACCATCAGCATTGCTCACTCACAGCCTGGACTGGATTTTAGCAAGTGAGCTAAGGATGAAAGGTTTTCTGTTCCCACTGGAAACCCTCAGAGCCATCCATTCACCCTATCATATGTTCACTATCAGAAACTGCTCTTCAAAGCTGAACAAAAACTACTGTGCTGCATATAATTGACAAAGTTAATTGTATGCAGCATATTTCCTCTACCATAAATATTCCCAAACACCATTTGTTTCTGGATTTCACTGTTCTCTTAACTAAAGAACAGCTACATTATTGTTTCATCTGTAGCCCAACTGTTTTCTTTACATTTTACCACTAAATTGAATCTACTGCCAGTAATCTAATTTACATTTAAAATGCACAATATGCCAACATGACCAGACTTCAATAAAATTTTTACTAAAACTCATAAATGCCTTGATTCTGGTGTTTATAGAAATTTTAGACCGTTCATTGCCTGAATGTTATGTCGCTAGCATCCTGAAATCATTCCCATATGAAGTAAGAAACATTCTTAGAATCATGCTGTGTCAGGAAATACAAAATATAATGTCACTTGCCATTGCTCTCAAAATCAAAGATTTGTCATCTCCCAACAAATGATTTGGATGGCGTGTCCAGCCTGCAGTAGTGTGGGATACTAGCTCCACTCACCTGCTTTTGTTATGGATACAGCTCACCTTGTTCCCTGCATTTCAGATTACAAACATTTCTTACTATCCCTGCTTCATTTATTTTTTCTTCCTGTGCACACAATTTCTTTGTTTCAAAATATTGCAGAATTCTTCAGGTGTCTTACGAGCGCTCTCCATCACCACTGAATCTACCCAGAGGCATCTTTCCTGAGTACCTACCTGAAAGTACCAGGAGAGTCATTTCCTAGAGGTTTAGATTACATTTCTCGGTAGGATACTGGTTGTCAAATTCGTAATTTTGGAAAAAAAAAATTATCAGATGTTCAGGTAAAACTGGAACAATATTTCGGGGTGGTCTTTTTTTAGTTTGCTTGGGATTTTTTCATTTGAGGTTTTTAATGTGAAAATGGATTATATAGTAGACACAGCTCATTTTTGTACGTACTGAACTTTTTTATTTCTTTTTTAAAAACAATATTTTCAGGGCTATTAGTCTAAGTAGAGTTTTTTAAAGAAAAAATTGAAAGCGAATACATTTGCTTCCTATTAAAACTCTTTTTTCTCTTGCTTTGAAACAAAAGTGTGGGATGTGTGTAGGCAGGCACATGTTCACAGAAAAGGAATTAGAAAGGGTTGAGTTTTCTGAGTCAAACCCTCATTCCAGCCCCAAGCCTGGATGAGTTCAAGAAGCACTTGGACAATGCCTTCAGACACACAGTGTGTCTCTTGACTCCTGGCCCCTGTGCAGGGCCAGGGGTTGGGCTCCATGATCCTGATGGGTCCTTTCTAGCTGAGCAAATTCTATGATTCTATGATTTTCCTTTCTTGTTTTGTTTTGTTTTCATTATTTTACTTCAGTGCACAAGCCAGTTATAAATTACTTCTGAAATTCTACTCATAGCACTTATTTATACCCTTTGGCTAATCTTTAATTGTCCAAATCCTTTCTTGTTTGATTGTTTGTGCTTGTCAGAAACTCACAAGCTACAGCAGTACGAGGATCAGTGGCCACCTCCTCAGCACAGTCATGGCTTCAGTCAGTGTCTGTAAGCTGTTCTACAGTGAGGATGCTCTGGTCCAAAGACACTTACTTATTGAAACTTATTTATTGTAGAATCATAGAACAGGGACACTAAGGATCACCTGCTTCCACTCCCTCTGCCACAGGCAGGAATACCTTTGACTAGATCAGGTTGTTTGAGGCCCCATCCAGCCTGGCCTTGAACACTTCCAGGGATGGGACGTCCACAGCTTTTTCTGGGTAACTTCTTGCAGAGCCCTATCACCCTCTAGGAAAAAAATTGCTTACTAATATCTAATCCAAAACTCTAATCTTTTAGTTCAAAGCCGTTCTCCTTTGTCCTACCACTATCTGCCCATGTAAAAAAGTTCTCTCACTCTTTTTAATGAGCCTCCTTTAAGTATTTAAATCTCATTTTGCAGTTAGGGCCAAGTATGGATTCTTGCCTCCTTACTATTGGCTGAGAGAGCACACTGGGCCATATTTTACTTTACATTTCATCTCATTTTGAAAAGTTAGTATTTATATGCTGTTATTACCCTGTGGAAGGGGAAGGATAATCAAAAGTTTGTCTAATTCAGAGTGGCAAAAAGCTGAAGAGATGTGAACTAAGACACAGGCTCCTCTGTGCTTAGATATTGAGGTTGTAGCTGCTTTAGGTAGAAGACAAGGTTGCAGCTGCCTCTTTCGAGGATAAGTCAGACTCCTCTGGATATATTTTCTATTTCACATCAAAATGCACATAATCAGCTTCCAGAAAACATATCTGTCATTATACTGCTTTGAAGTATCAGTTCAATTATGATTGTGCTTTCATATATTGGAGCTGAACATCGACTTCTAAGGGGTCAAATTTTGCACTTTGGTGCATCTAAAAGACACTGCTTGGTTCTGAATAAAGAGAAAAGTGAGGACAACCAGTTTTATGCACAACTCACCATTGCTCAAGCTGTATTCTTCTCTCAGGAAATTTTAATGGGATTTTTGTGCACAATAGGATTGTTGTACTCCAGGGTGCAACTATTTATGTAAATACAATCATGCTATTTATGTAAGAAATTCAAAAGTTTACGGTAAGAATCAAGAACAATTTCATCCTGAAGGAGTAATCATTTAATTGAGAATGCAGAGTTAAGGTTTAATGTTTCCTTTTTTCCTTTTCCAAGTGGTTTTTGCTAGCATTCTTACTACACTCAGAGTTACATAAAATAAATATACAGTGTAGCCAAGTCAAAACTGCAGTGCCAACAGAAAGCAATACCCCACACCTGCTGAGAAAACCTCCCTTCTCAGTGCCTTATTTTTGCAAAAGCCCTTGTTGGGGCATGGAAGCCCTTGAGGGTGCTGCCTGATAAGCAAGCATCACAGCCTTTCTGAAAACTGAAGCACTCTGCACAGTGCTGGGAGAGCAACACCACACAGTTAAATTCGTGTTTAGAGCTACCCAGGAGATGGCAGGCTGGGGGGGGGCTTGGCCAATTTTTAAAATTTAAAATTAAAATTTCAAGTGTATGCTCTTATCTGCCTAGTCTATGCAACAACATCATAAACCTTATCTGTGTTTACCCTGAATCACAGTGTGAACATGACACAAAGTATGGGGTCCATCTGCTTAGAGCACTTCACTTGCTCCGTTCACGTCCTGGGGACCAAGCTGCCCTGCTGTGGTCTATGTCCCCTCTGAAGGATGTCAATGCTGACCTCCCTGCATCTTAAAATGGTACCTGAACAGAGGATTGAGAACAGGACACAGCTGGCTAAGAGATGGAGACCTTCCAGTGTCTGGGGCAAAGGCAAAAAACCTTGAGGGTGTTGAACCAAAAAGAAAAAGTTCCTTCCTTTCTAACCATCTGCAGACTTCAGTCTTGATATAAGTTTTCCAAACTAGGCACTGAGGAAATATTACATTAAAAGTTTTAAGAAAAAGTGTGACTACCCCACCAAGGGAGAGAGTCAGACAATTCTTGAAAACAGAAAATTAAACTTAGAGCAGGTATCTATGGATGTCCAGTTACTAAGTGGCTATTGAGAGGAAATCGAGAGAACTTAATGCATTTAATAGAAATGCATTATTAGAAAAGAACTCTCTTTTTCAGAGGATCTAGACTCCCACTTGGGCATGGGTACTAGCAATAGAAGCAGCTGCTGAAGATGACTCCAGCATTAATAAATGATTGGCTGAAGGACAACACGTAACAGAAATGTACAATAAGATTGGTTTGGAATTTTTTGCACAGACTGTGAACCCTAGCAGAAACATTTCCTAAAAAAACCCCTATAGCAATAGTCAAAATTTCTGGGTAAATTTAGCTAAATGACAGGTTTCAGTACAGTCAGCTTGAAAAGTCAGACATCTAAACTCAGAGTGCATAGGTCTCATTTGTGAGCCAGGGAAATGGTAACTCTGGAGGGATTTGGGGAACTTTGTGGATATTCAGACAAACATCATCTCCACCACTGGCTCTAAAGGGCTAGTCCTCCTCTGGAATGGATAGCGGTGGGGCAACTGAATGAGAGGTTGTAAAATCCTATGCCTGGGCACCCAGACAGCACAAAGTTGTCCAAGTTGCTTCTGTCAAATCCCCATACAGGCCACACACGTATGATGACAGGCTTTGTCAGTTTTGGAGAGGAAAACTGTACAAGATGAATCCTGACATTTAAATCTCAAAATGAGACTCATTCACCTTGTGAGGGGACGCAAACTCTGCAAGGGAAAACGGATACGGGAATGTCACCATGCTGTGGGAGGCCTTCTAACACTGGAAACTGAAAACCAAGATTAGAAGGTTGGGTCTGGATTTTTTTTCCTAAAATATATGCTGTAGCTCAGCTGGCGTTGTTGCTGGCCCTGGAACGGCAATGAAGCAGTCACAGCACATTATCACAGTGGTCTCCTCTTCCCATGGAAATCTCTGAAGACAGGCAAAACACAAACAGTGTGCCAGAGGCTTATTTTGTTTAAAACCCAACAATTTTAATGTACATATCCCATAATTAATTCGACTTCTTGCGTAGTACACCTCCTTGTCCTGCTGTCAGTCCACCCTAGGGCCAGGGGCAGGGACACTGCTATGCCCAGCATCCCATTCCAGTCCAGCACACCTCCCCATCTTGACAGAAGAGTTTCCAGCACTAAAGCCTCAGACTGGGGCCATTTAATTGAGCCAACAATTTTATATTATTCTGAACTCTGTGTCTGTTGTTTAGCCTGCAGACTGAGAAATTCACCATGACAGTCAGAACAGGATTCGGATTGATAGTCTGTGAAAAGCTGGTATCCTAAGGAGATAGAGAAGTCTTTCCAGGTTATTGGTGTTAGACTGACATACAACTAAGCACTACTGGCTCTATCCAGCAGAGGGAAGCAGCAAAAAGAGAGCTATATTCGTTGGTTTATCATTTTAACAATCACATAATTGCATAACTAGTTATTGCCTAAAGAAATATATTCATAAAAGGTAACTACAGCTGAAGCCCCGTCAGGCAGATTTGTTCATTTCTATCCAGTGACTAAGATCATGTAAAAGTGGGACATTTCATTAGACAGAGATATTTCCTCTGAACCTGTTGAACACTTTAATATAACCTCAAATGACTGCAAGGAACAAATAATCCCTGAAGATGATACTAAACCTACACTTTTTACCTGCCCCTGTAAAATTGAATGAAAAAGTAACAGTACCACTATTGTGATTCACACATAATTGAGTGTGCCAACTAATAATCTTTAATATCCACTGCTGACAGGATGGAATTAACTGCATTTTTCCCTGTCCAACTTTCATTTTTTTCCTTGTGGTGTAAGCCAGTATCTAATCCCATCCTTATATCATTTTGGCTATATTAACTCAATTGAGGAGAAAGTACTTAGCCTAAAGCACGTTAGGGTGAGACCTTGAAATAACAATGTTTACACAAGCTAAAGATGCCTTTTGTTGAAGCTCTCCACTGATGCTTGCCAACAAAAGCTTTTCATGCGTGAAAGAGTCAATACTGAATTATAGTTAAGCCATGTAATAATTATCCTCATTAGACGTAACCAGAGCATGGATAGGATGAATTCAGTTATAAACTCTGCTAATACTCAGGAAGCATATTCTATATGTAATTTAATAATCTTGGAAATAAATCCACAAGTCTTTCTGTCTTTTAGCACAGGATCTATTTAAAGCAGAGAGGCAATTCACTTCACAGTGAGAAGACCAATTTTTTCATTATTTGTTTTTTACTTAATCTGGGAGAAGCTTTTGAATATGGTATTTAGGTGAGTGTAACAAGGCTTCCTGAGAGCAAGAGAGATGGGATACACTGGACCTCAGGTGTATCATCCTGGTGAGAGGATGGGCATGGGTGGGAACTTCTGTCCTGAGCAGGGAGTGCAGATCTGGGTTGATGTTGTCTCTGTCTTCTCCTGAAGCAGGAGGGAGACTCCCCATGGAACGATGCCTTGGGTGCACTGAAGTTTCATCTTTTCTGTCTGTGGGTCATAATTCCCTGTTCTTCTTGACTTACCCCTGACAATTTTTGGAGATTCTTTTAGCAGCCAAGGTGGTTTTAGCACAAATTTCTAACTTTTAGGTCCTGGCTAGAGGCCACCAAACCACTTCTCAGGCAATTTCTGCCCATGCTCTTGGCAACACAGTGGTAAGGGGACTACTCCTCCCATCCCAACCGCAGACCAGTTGCTCTTCCTTGCTTGCCCCAGTTCTACGATTCACTGTCTGCAAGTTTTTCAATTGACACTCTAGGCAGGCGACCCTGAAAACTTCATCTCTAAACATATATAGAGGGAAGAGGATGGTAGAGAGCCTTTTTATTTATCTGTTTTAGAACAACTCGACAAGGTGAGCAGAAACAGACAGGACAGAGGGGTGGTGATTCTCTGGCCTGTTACTGCTTTCAGGACCCTCACATCAGCAAGGGTGGCAACCAGCTCATCGTGTTACTCACCCTGTGAAACCTCTGCTTCCACTGCGGGGAGCATGGCTGCTCTTTTCCCTGGGATTTCCCTCCCCCAGGACTGGAAGCCTGGCTTGGCTGCCTGAACAGAACATCAAACCCAAGGTCAGGCTGGAGTCCCAGAATCGACTGGGGCTCTGATTCTCCCTGAACAGTTCTCTTGCAACATCTCTGACTTGGCTGTTTCTTCTATTACAGAGGATAATATTACTCCCCTATCACTGAATTAACCAGCTGTGTCTGAAAGCATGAAAACATCACGTTTTCCTCTTCAACATTTAAACCTGATGCCATTCTATGAACAAAACCATCCACAAAATTAACTTTTGGAGGTTGAGAAACTTTGAGAGACAGGAGGCTCCTTCAACGCTGCTTTGATCAGTCCTCAGGAGAGTCCAGCAGACCAATGGATAAGATGTCAGATCTTATCCATGCCTCACCTCCTCTCTTCCAGCCCTGCTGAACACAGCAACAGGCACACCAGGGAAAGGTCCATGGCAGAGGATACTGGGTGGTAAGACTTCATGTACATAAATGTTTCTAAATAAAGGGGCCCAACAAAGGCAGCAGCACGTGTAGCTCACTAGGACCTATAGCATTCATGTCACGGATGGCACAGTCCATGGGTGAAAACCTGTTGTTTTTTACAAGTCAGCCTCTCCCATTTGAGGCAGTGGCAAAAATCTCATGATTATAAAGAGATAAGATTCTGCTCTTTTCTAGTGATGCAAGGCTGACATAACTATCAAAGCTGGTGACAATATACTGATGTGGAAGTAATATAACTCTAAGCCTACCAAGGTAAAGGAAAGCAGACATGATGTGAATAAAAAATTGGTTAATGGATTTATTTTTCCAAAAATTATTTGCTGACTTTTGGCAAATTGCAGAGTTATTCAAAGAAGACTGATTTTTCAACTATTGACATGGCTCATAGTGATAAAGTAATCAACATTTCTCAGAATATTATGAAAAAGGCCTATGGTCCATGGAAAAGTCATATTCAAAACAACTGGTGTAAGAATGTGTCTGTGTAGAATGAACATTTTTAAGCAATGAAGCAAGAACACTAAATTAAATATCCCATATTTTAAGTTTTCATTGCAAAATATTTTGTAGTTACATTCAAAGTTATCAAATTCGAGGAATGATATAAATAAGACCTAACCTCCATGCTATTAAATTAAGCTGCTGCCAACATTATTATTGGCAGTAAAATTACTTTGATTGCTATCAGGTATAATCAAATATAGGAAAAGCTTGGAATGCTGATATGTTCCACAGTAGTATGTTCTGAAACAGTCATTAAAAAAGAAAGCTCTGACATGACATATCTCTTTAAAATTATGCTCCACAGTAGCAGATAAATAGCATAATGAATTCTTGGGTTGCTGCGGCCTATGTGTTTAAGCTCAAGTTATTATTTTATTTCCATTTGTCTTTTTGAACAGTTTAATGTTGTAAGTAAGCCACAGCTCAATATTCTGAATTATTTACAAGCCTGTGGAGTGCAGATGCCTAACACAGCAGTTCTGGAGAAATCTCTCCCAGCTCTAGCCAGCACATGCATGCCAAAACAGAGAGGGCAGCTCTCCAGCACCCAGATCATCCTGGTCCATCCAAATCCTGCCCAAGGACAGGGTGAATCTCTGCTCACAGCCTGGGACTGTGTTAATTCTTTCCATGAGGGGCCACTCCAAGGCACCAGCAACGAAAGGCAGAGCAGCGCAGAGCAGAGCTCAGCTTGAAGGGAACAATCAGTGTGTGAACAGACCCCTGGGGTGGCTGCTCAGTTACCACGTAGTCAGGCTTCAGGCAAAAACTGCACACAGACCTTGGGCTAAGCCTGAGGTTTGTTCCACTTGTGGCTTTCACAGAAACCGAGAGAACATGGGCCGAGACCATAAACACAGCTGGATACCAAGGGTTGTTCCTTCCCTGGCAGGAACACCGCTGCAAAGTCTTCCCCTAGCCCCGGGACATCCACCTCCCCTCCTGACAGGGACACTTCCCCCCTTTAGGATCCCTAAAGGCAGAGAGCAAGGGCCAGGACACGCTGAGTGAGGGCAGCAGCCACAGGGGATGCTCGAGTTCATTCCACACTCAACCTTACAAGGGAAATCACAGGGCTGGGTCACTTCCCAGCTCCACAAAGCCACACTACTGAAGCAACAGGGGAGGGAAAAAAAAATCTTCATAAAACAAATCCTACAGGATTTCCTCACAGTAATCCTCTGCCCAGAGTGAGGTACCTGCACTGCTTTAGTCACCTGCTGTTTTGAGGGGCGTGACTGCTGAAGAACAGAAGGGCAGATTTATTCAGTTATTGTCCCCACCTATTCTGGAAAAACAAAGGATTGCCTCCAGATACTCTGTCTCAGTTAGAAGTGGAAGCTAAAATTCTCCCCAAGGCTCGTGCTTTGTCGTTGAATTTCAGAAAGAAGAATTAACTGCTTCTTGCACTTGGACTACACCATAGAGAGCTTTTTACCCCTGCAAAACTCAGTGTGAAACCACTGCAGTAACAGCTGCAATTTTCAGAGGGGTTGCATGAGACACTGCCTCTAAATGTCTTGGAAAATCTCAGTCTGAACACAAATGGCAATCAACTAATTTGACGTGAAAAAAATTTGTCCTTTACAAGATATACTTGTGCCAATTATGCTCTATAATCTCACCTCCAGAGGTAAAATAACTTTCCTTTCCCAAAATGTACTCAATGTATGCCATAAAAATTTCATCAGATAGTGGAAATCCAATGTACTATGAGACAACATATATGTCAGAGGGAGCCAAATTCAGCCTCAGAATAATTCTACAATAGTTGTTAGAAATAGAACTAGAATTAGAAATGGCATCTATTTGTAATAGTTGATAACTTTTTATTAAGTATAATCAAGAATGTTGAAAGAACAAGTGTTATTTTATATTAGTGTTAAGGGAAGTGATAGATAAAATGGTACTTCTAAATTAATTTTATCAGTTGACCCTCTTCAAAATTTTAAAAGGTTGAAATACGAGGTTGAGTTTTATGGCTCCAGCAGGTCTTGGGCACACGGTGCAGCGAGAGCAGCTGGTCCCTCCTTGCCGGCGGT
>VZSR01000520.1:35536494-35729370 GCA_013398615.1 Brachypodius melanocephalos
CTGCCCCACTGCTCCTGCCCCATTGCTCCTGTCCCCCTGCTCTGTGCCCGCAGCCCAGGCACGCTGGCAGCTCAGCTGGGAGCTGGGAGCTGGCTCCTGGCCGGGAGTGGAACAGGCTGCAGGCAGGCAGAGCCCGTCCCCTGCTCACCCAGCTGGCCCCAGCCGATCCGGGCAGCCGCTCCTGCTGCTCTGAAGAACGGGCAGAAGCGAGGAAGAGGAGAATGGCAGAATGTTCTTTGCACTACTTCATATTAAAAGGTTTTCTTTACGTTTTGAAAAGGCAGCCTCTACCTGATCTCATCACACGAAGGGCAAAATATGCCATTTTCAGTTATGTCACTGCATGCTGTGTAGGAAAGCACAGACATTAACAGGGCCACAGCCAAGCAGCGAGTGCATCTGCATTCTTTGTCTGCAGCCCAGGCTTTTCCTGCCTCGCAGTGACAGGATCAGGGAAGAATTTTCTGTGACTAATTAGGTTTTAACTTGCCAGAGAGAACATGGACATTGGCAGTCTATGGTATAATAGTGAAGCGAAGTTTGAACTAGATTGAACTTAATTTCCTTTTCACTGAAAGGAAAGAAAGATTAATGAAATATCCCCAAATCCATCCTGTTAGCTTTTATTAAATCAGTAAATGAAATTTAACCTTCAATTCTGTTATAAAATCTTTTCCTGTAGATTAAGTTTCTGCAAACATAAATGAAATAGACATACTCTCCCCTGCAACATTTTAGATATGAAAATTACATTACTTCAATCAACATCAATGTTACTTTAGGCAAATGCCATATTAAGAAACAATTATTTCTTGTGTTTCTTTTCACAATGCTTCCTAGATTTTATGAAATGCCAGAACTTTGCTAGTCCTTTCTGAAAACCTCTTGCTGATATTCCAACATGTCCTTGTTCTTTTGGCCAATAGGACAGAGTTAACTCTTCAGCAATTCAATGTTCTCTTTTATTGATGTTATACTTTTTTTTCTGAGGGACTCTAAGTCATGTTCCTCTCCCACCTTCTCTACTGCTTCTGGGCTCTAGTTATTGCATTAACACCCAGCCTTACCACTCTTCTCCTAAACATCTCATTGAAGTTGACTGAGTGACATCAGGAAAACCCAGCACCCTCCACCTCAGCAGATGGGGACAGGCACTCGGGTGTTCTTTTTGGAGGATCAGTAAAGTGTGGTGCCTAAACTTGCTTCTGGTCATAACCTTGAAGGACCAGAGGAGGTGACATCTGTCTGGAGCATCCATAACTGCATGGCAAGGTCTATACCTTAGAAGCTATTTACCTGCAAGTGTTAAATGAGTTGGGGAGTGGGG
Source organism: Brachypodius melanocephalos (assembly GCA_013398615.1). NCBI lineage: Eukaryota > Metazoa > Chordata > Aves > Passeriformes > Pycnonotidae > Brachypodius > Brachypodius melanocephalos. The sequence continues at coordinate 35,537,822 of VZSR01000520.1, forward strand.
CTCTGCTATTTCTCACTGGTAAGGCAGAGTTGTAAAAATGAGTGTAATGAGCCCAGGCTGCATGGGGACTGCCTCTGTCCTGTGCTGCACACCAGGCCCTCATCCTGCTGGGAGGTCAGACAAGAGGCTCTGAGAGCTCTGGTGTGCTGCTACAAAGGGCAGAGCCATGCAGAACCTCGCCTCTGAAAATGGGGTCCTGTACCCCCAGGTGAGTGTTCCCACCATGCCAAATGAGCCCTGCCAGTTCCAGGCCTTTGGAAAGCACAGGGCTCTGCAGGGGGAGAAGTGTCACTGCCATAGAAGTTAAAGCATTAACACTGTTTACGTCAAACCGCCAGGGCTTGGTACTGCACAAGACAATATGAAACTGTGTAAAATATTTGCAATGATTGCCAAGAAAGCAGACGCTGCCAATACTCCAGAGCACATCCTCTGGAACTGATTACTTCTAATCCTTTAGAAAATGTATAAATAAAATGATGCCAAGACTGATGGACAAGCCAGGGCACCTACTCATGTTTCTAACATTCTGCTTTCCCTCCACCCCTTTCCCTTCTGTGTACAAAATGCTCTCCTTTTTTAGTAACTTAAGTTGACAATCATCAAAAGGAATCAAACCATATATAAACGAACATTCTGAAGCATGTCACAGTACGTCAGAAACTATAGAAATCTACTAGAAGTCTGCAAAACAAGTATTTAAATCTTTTAGTGATGTTTAGTAGAGTGATTATTTAACTTACTAGCAAGAATGCATTTAACAGGAACACCAGAGGCGTTTACCCTTAGTATTAGCTGCTCAATCACACAGCCTAATCCCAGAGGCCTAATCTGCGTGTTAGTGGGAACACAGCAATTATCTACATTCATTGGAAATTAGAAAGGGGGAAGGTGGAGAGAAAATCTCAATGGGTAGATAATTAGTTTCACATACTCTCATTGTTTGCATGAGGCCAAATCCATATTGCCATTGAAGTCAAAGGAGCTTTTACTAGCCCGTCCTGCCTTTTTCTTGCTGTCCAGACCACCAGCTATGATCATTAGAACTGCTTGTCTTAGGCAAGGAGACACAAGCTTGTTCTAGCCTTAAATGTATTAGAATGGTCTTTCTTTCTCATAAGTGTCTAGTAAGTTAGAGTAAGTGGATTTCAATAGCCTGCTTGTTGGTAACTGCAGCTGGTGCCTGCTTTGGCTTCTTTATTTCGTGCTTAACACAATACTGCTTTAGAACAGATGGATTTAGCAAAGCTTGCTAAGATACTAAATAAGAGTAGGGTGTTCCTAAAGCAGCTGGACACAAATTGAGTAAACATATAATGGAAGGCCGGTTATTTCATTCTCCATTCCCTAATAAAGATGTAATGATTTATCATATAGCCGTAGAACTGACATTCCTCTCTATCAAAAGGTGATGTTACGCCTCACTATGAGTCATTTATGGCTGATCCCAGGCAGGGGAGGAGAACAGGCTACTCTTGCAGCCTGATTTCTGCAAGCTCATTATAATTACAGCTGTCCTCAAGCTGAAGAATTCAGACATATTTCATGTCTCAAAGTTTTACTGTAGCTCTTTGTAGCAGCAGATCTGTGTTCATTCTCAGTCAGCGTAGCAATAAGATGTTCTGTGGTATTCTGTACCCCTATAGTCCTCTTTTACTAATTACAGAAATGAGCAAAATCATTTTATTGAGGATCTTTGGACTTTTCCAGTCACTCCAAGTGACCAGGAAACTGTCCATGCCGCATCTACAGTTATCTATTCTAAGTTCAGAGATTGCTATTTAGAGATGTTCTGTCTTCATTAATTCACCATAGATATAAATCTTAGGTGATTTCTAGCATGAAAAGCATGGCAAATACTTGCAATTCCCTTTGCTTTGAGAACATACGTTGAAATAAATCTTACTTGAAGGTCAACTGACATGGTCTGTATGCAGCAGCAAAAATGCTGCTTGAGCACAACTGATCCTGAGTCTGAACTGCAAAATGGGTAAAATCACCTCCAGATGAGACTCACCTTCTCTGCTCAGTGAACTTCGAAGGCCTCTACTACACAAGGCAAAGGACAAGTGCTGTGACGAGAGGAGGCTAGAACCAAGCAGGGTGTGATGGATCTAAACAAAACTATGTTTAAGGAAGTGCTTAATGTTGGTTGCATTGTGACTGCAGAAATGGAAGTGTCTGCAGAAACCTGGAAGCGTCTCTGAAGTCATTAAGTGGCTTTTGAAGAAAGGACAGCAGTTTCTCAATCCATCTGCAAAGGACTGTCAGTTGTGCCAAAGATCAATTACTTCACTTTTACTGTAAGAGAAAGTAGGGAGAGATGGAGGAAACAGAAGTTGCAGAATGTTGCAGTGCTGCACAGAAGCTGAAGGATCACTTCCCTGTATACTGCAACATCCAGCAGGGCCCTTTGCTGTGTGAAACCCTGGCAGACATTTTATTCTCAAATGCTTGGTGACAAAAAAATGTAAAATAGGATGAACCAGAATTAATTCTAACCTTGAGTTCATTTTCAGAAGGAGATGAGGGAGATTTTTTTAAAATGCATGTAGGATCACAAGTTAATTCGGTTTGGAAGAGGCCCCAGGAAGTCATCTAATCCAGCCTCCTAGTAACATCCCTACCACACAGACATGTGCATCCCCTTTTACAGAGAGAAACTCCTTGTAAGGAGGAAACTAATAATTAAAAGAATAGCATTACCCAAGAATTACCTTTTCCAGGTGTGATGTTTCTACAATTAAAACAGGCAGTAAAAGGCCACTCTGTGATGACAAGGAGGTGCAAAAGTGTCAAAGTCAAGGACTGAAACAAAAGTTTATTGGGGTGAACGGTTTGTAACATAGCAATTAATTTATGAAGAAAAATCTGACTGATATAATTTTGGAAGACCTTTAGTAGGAAGCTACTGGAAACAGAGCCACCAAGTAGGAAGACAAACTCCTTCTGAGGAGTTCAAAAGCACGTTCCATCTGCATGGCAGAAAACAGAAACTGAATATGCTTCCTGGAAAAAATGTGAAGAGCTCAGTAAGAGCTCCTTTCCAAAATGTGTGTTGTTCTTCCTCGCTTTCTGGGTGGTGGTGGTTCTGCTTTCTCATGTATCAACTCAGCCTCAGACAGAAACTCATTATTATGTAAAATACAACATTCAAACTCAGAATCTAAAACCCTATAATCTTAAAATCCAGCATATGGAAAATGTAAATGGGCGGTGTGGTGTGAGAAGCTGTTTTCATCTACTTCTGCCAGCAGCTGATGCCCAGAAGAAAAAAAGAAAGCTTTGTTTATGTGCCATCCTTATACCAAAACAATTTCCAAAGAGCCATTATGTGTCCCAAGTCACTGGGCCACCGATTGTTTTATTCAGCAACCTTTCAAAGCACAACTTCAATAGCGTGAGGAAATGAATCTGAAGAATTTTTTTGAAATAGTTTTGTTCTCTCTACGGACATGGATACAAACCCACAGGCACCCATCTTGTATCTGCTGCCATCTTGTAACTAGAGCTTGTTCATTATGTGAGATGGGAGTGAGGTGGGGGTGAATCCTGGTTCCTTCTCCTGATGGTGTCTCATCCTTAGGCAAAGGCAACAGGGAGAGGATGACAATTTCCTAAAATCACAAATCTGAGCAGGCCATGGGGGTCACCTCTAAAAGAGCTTTGGTCACAGGTAATGATGGCCAGGGAGAGGTTCTGGGAGCAGTGCAGGTGACCCAGAGCCACGGGGCACAGAAAGACGGCAGCATGGGGTGGGATTTAGAGGAGCCTGTGGGGCCAGGGACTGGCAGCTTGGGCAGAAGGAAGGGATTTTGCAGGACAGATGGAGAGAAGAACTTGGTGGAGATAGCAAAGGGTCTCAGAGTTAAGGTAAGAGACACCTCTCTTTATGAGGAACCTCTATCCCTGGTACACAAATCTGCCTTAAACAGTAACACTACGAGACAGCTATTGTTTCAAGAGGCTTTAAACTGCAGCTGCCCAACATACCTAAACAAATTCTGCTGTAAGCATACAAAGTAATGAACTTCAGCCAATATACTCCCACAAAGAGTCTGGGCTCTAGCAGTAAAGACAGTGATGCAAGAACCGGTTAAAAGTATCCATAAAATTACAAATGTAGGAGCCTCCAGGCTTCCACTGCTACAAGACACACAGCAGTAAAGGACACAGACCAAGATTACAAGTATCATTGCTGTAGCTATGACAACATTTAATAATCAATCTCATTTCATGTGTAAAGATCTCTCATAGGTTTTTAATTAAACTTTAGAGGATCCAAATTATAGGTTTTGCTGTTGCACAGTATATGTTTACCATGAGATTAATTCTGGTTGATTGATGTGCATGCACTCAAGCCAGTTCAGAATATGCTGCTTACAAGGCATGCAAAATCTGCTTGTACTGTAGCATACCTCAGCCACAATTAGCTGTCATGAATTTCTTTTCATGGAATGGCTACCTACTTTAATTATGTTTATAGTGCCAGGTGAACTGGTTTAGCAATTACTACCTTTTATTTAAACCTTTGTCCATAATTAGATTTTAACACATTTTAAAATTAGCCTAAGAAAATCAGACTTGTGCAGTCATACTGTTTCTGTGTTTGTCTGTATGCATGTCCCTGCCTTGGAGCTTTTTATCCCCTTAACACTTTGCAGAGGTTAGAGGTCTCTAAAACACGACTTTTCTGTGTTTCATGCAAAGAGGCAACCTGGAGAACACAAACTCTAGTATTGTCCTCACTGCAAGAAAATTTGCCTTATAAGACACCAGAAAATCTACATATGAAAGGTGATATAAACATCCTCAGTCACAAGAAATATTTCATAGGAATATAGGGTATTTCAGGCTGGCAGTGTCCTCAGAAGGAGATTCTACAATACCCTGGGCAGAGTAATGAAGCCAGAACAGATTGCTCAGGGCTTTGCCCAGATGAGTCTGGACTACCTTCAAGGATGAAGACTGCACAGCTTCTCTTGGCAACCTGTCCTACCACTTATTGTCCCCACAGGGAGAAAATGCTTCCCTGCACCCAGGCTGAACCCCTCTGGTTTCAATGTACACTGTTGCCTCTTGTCCTCCCACCCTGCAGTGCGGAGCACAGCCTGGCTTCATCTTCTCCGTGACCTTCCTGCAGGTACCAGGGGTTGCTCTGTGGTCCCCTGAAGTTGTCTTCTGGCTGAAAAAGCCCTGGTCCCACAGCCTGTCCTCACTGGGTCTGTGCCCAACTCACTGTCCACCATCCCTACAGCTCCTTTCCCGCAGAGCTACTCAGCCAGGCAGTGCCAGCCCAGATCTCTGCCAGGGGTCTGCCTTCCCAGAGGCAGTGCCTTGTCTTTGCCCTTGACTGAAGTGCCAAGAACCTCATGAAATACAAGCCACTGGCCACCCTGCTGCTGGTGTCAGAGCCTGGCTGTGTGGGATAGTCCAGCTGTGCTCTGCTGCAGCTGGAGTCTGGTGGCTTCCCAGCACACCAAGACCAATACAGGACATCTGCTCCCAGACTGAATGTTAACTAGGCTGGCTCTCATCTCTGTGGTCAGAGCCACAGCATGGGACCATTTTAATGTCTACTTACTTTAAACATATTTTGAAGGCAAAATTTTGCCTTCACCACTTGGCAGAGGCTAGGAAATGGATTGACACAGGCTCATCTCTTGCCTCAGCTTTGCAGGACAGGACACACACTAAGATTTTCACCACGAGCAACATGTGTTACCCAGAGATGCAGGCCAACAGAAGAAAGAAGTAGGTGCCAGATTCAGAGTAAACCAAAGGAAATTGTACTTTGTAAATGTGCAGGTAAGTAAGTGACAAAAGTCAACCCAAGTTCAGGCAGCAAGTAGATAGAAGAGAAAAATTCACAGAGACCATACGAGAAAATTTCTGTCTCACAAAATCCCTGATCCAAATATCACTGGTAGTTGAGATTGTGTTCTGTGAAATATTTTTGCCTTGTTTGTGTACATGTTCTCCTTCCCAGACATCTGAGTTTGGCTGCCACACGGATGGGATACTAAACAGGATAGACACAGGTAGATTGGCCTGGCATAGTGTGATTGTGCCTAAACTGAACCAACACACAGGATTCACACAGATGGGACACCTGAATTGCCCCTGCCACTGAAGAGCCCTTCCATGCCCTCCCACACCATCCACTTTCTCTCCATCTCCCAGGAACAGTGCCCAAGCAGGCAGCCCCTCAGACCTTGTCCCATGATCAAACAACACAGCACAAGATCACATCCCTACCCATGAAACTCGGGTTAAAGCTTCATTCCCATTTAAGCAGTAATTTTGGCTGTAAAAACCCCAGAAGCTACAGTTTCCAATGGGACCAGAAGCTTGGGTGTTCAGTGGGCTGGTTCTCACTCTATCAGTGCTTTCTTTAAATACATGTAGTAATGACTTGCTGAAAAACTAGACATTTTGACACTGTTTTGAAGTTCAGGCTGTCTTCAAGGCCCTTACCGTCAATTCACATGTTGTAAGGTTTTCGAGTCTGGGACTAATAATAAATATTATTCTATGCATCCTTATTTTTTGCTTAATTTAATTACAGAAAATGTAATAGCCTTATGAAAACAATAGATGAGTTTTCAAACCTAATTAACATGATACAAGTGCACAGGTCACTAAAACAGTTGTTTTATCTGGAAGCCTTCCATTTAAACAGATAAAAACAAAACTACATTTAATTCAGCAACTTCACTGTAAAGTTAAATCAAAGATGACTCCTTCTTGCCTAGGGGTGCAGCCTTCCTGGTAATAAATGCCTTCCTCTTGTTATTATTTTAGAAAAACAGAAAGAGATATGAGAACACTATCACAGAGTTTAAAGTATGTCCAAGTCAGCCATGACCAAGGCTTAACTATTAGAGCAGCCCTCTATCACCAAGGAGAAAAATCAACCCAGATGTATCATATTATTTTATTATTCTAACAGCAAATTTTATGTTTAAGGTAAAGCCATCCATTTCTCCCCTGCCTCCACCTTGCTATATGTTCTATACCACCCCTCAACACCCCAGTCTGATTCCACAATTTATTTGGGTCTATAATGCAAGAGCTGTGCATCCAATGAGGAAAAGAAAATAACCCTAAGATTTTACTCTCATTTTACATTTTCTTGAATATTCTTAGAGTTTTGCCCTGAAGGAAAAAAACAAAGCAAGTTTGATAATGGCAGAAGAGCCATTTGTAATTCAGGACTGGAGACCTGCATTCAACAAGTGGTTTATTGCTCCCAGTCAAAGAGAATTGATTCCTTCATTTCTTGGAAAAGGGAAAAAAAAATTGCTCTGGTATCCAGGATGTCACATATCTGCCTACCCACAGGCATTTGTCTGTCCATCAGCCAAGGAGAAACAACAGCCCACTGGCAAATAGACAGTGCAGTTTGACAGACATCAAGGCTGATTCATCCAAGGACTAAAGCAGGCAAATATTTTGTCTGTGGCAGTGGAAGGAGTTCCCGCCTGGTCCTGCCTTGCACGGTGCTCCTGGTCCTGCACAGCTGAATGCATGGCCATGCTGCCCAGCATGTCCTGGGAGCACTGAGCTGGACAGCTCCCAGCCCCAGAGGGGATTCTCTTGGGGTTTCCAAGGATTGTACCAGAACAGAGGGGCATGAGCAAGGCTGGAGCAGAAACTGCCAAGAGAACTCCTGCAGACCGGCATTCCTTCGGTGCAGTTTGGAAACACAGACTGGTGATCATGTGAATGTGCAACTCCACCCTCTTCTCCAGGAGCTTCAGAAGAGCTCAGAGGGGTATGTGAAGATGTAAAAAATCTACGTATGTCCACATGTGTATTCTCCACATCTCCATAACCCTCATATTCCAGTAACTTTCTCTGTGCAACAGTCCTTTAGCAGATTTTTAGAAACTGGCTTACAGCTTTATGAGCACACAGCCTGTGCCACAACACAAAGGCTATATCCCTCCTTAAACTAAAACCATCATATTCTTATTTAAAGAGGGGGTCAAAATTTAAGGCTGTTTTTCTGCTTTGTTTAAACTCTTAAAACATTAAAACATGCTACCCATTAAAATCATTACCTCTGAAATCGCCTCATTAAAAAAACCTGTTTATTTCTGTACCTCAAAGTCAGGACTTTCATTATTTTTATATTTCTGTGAAACATCTAAACCTAATTCATAATTAAATGATCTTTTCAGAAGACTCTTTAAGAGCAGATTTTGGATGAGTACAGAATTGCACAGTGAAATTGAGCACTTTGGGTTTCCCCAAAGAAAGGCTGGTCCTGTGGCCAGCAGCTGTGACAGAGCAGGATTCCTATATTATGTAAAATGTAGTAATAATTACCTTTTCCTATGCTCCCCAATAAAATAACAAATAAATTATAACTTAGGAGAAAAAGAAAGTTAGAGTTTCTTTGCAAAGATTAAAAAAAAGAAGTTGAAGAATGAATGCAAGAAAAAATACTTCAAATAGAAAAACAAAGCTTTTGTACAACCATACTGCCCCAGATGCACAGAGCAGCTTGCAGTTTAGAATTACTAGGAACAATTAAAATGGAACAATAACAAATGTGCTGCCCAAAGGCAAGGCAATCCCCTTTCCTTCCCTCTTCCACCCCTCTCAGCCTGCAGCCCATCCAAAGACCATAAAGAGCCTTGTGCTCTGCAGGCAGGTAAAGTTATGAAACACGGGAGAGAAAGCTACCCCAGGTTCACACCAAAATGCATCTCAGTTCGGCTTTCCCAAAAGAAGCACAGCAGGGATTTTTGTGGTCAGCATCAACACTGCTAAAAATAGATATTTCTTCCATTTGCCCTCCTGAGGTACACCCTGTTTGAGTCTAGAGAAAAAGCAGCAACCCACCCCTGTCACACACACAGGAGAAAGGGTAGAAAATGTTTGGATAATTGTTGGATAATTAGAAGCAATAAGGAATAGTTATCAACACCAGGAGACTCCTCTGGAACAAGGAAAGAAAGATGTGACAAGAGCTACCAGCTGGAAGAGGAGACAGAACGAGTGATGACAGGACCTAAAATGGTTTGCAGTTGCTTCTGGGCTGCTGCAGCTACTCTTTGCTATATTTAAAGAGCCATTGGCCAGAACAGCCTTTTGGGAAAATATTCCTCTCACTGAGGCGCTCCTGCATTAGAGGATGTTGCTGTTCATCAGCGGGAGGGGGCTTTGGGAATCTATTTTAAACTAAAAGGATGCTGCTATGGAATAATATATCCAGCAACGAACCCCAGCAGATTTATCTTTTCTTTTTTTTCTTTCTTTTTTTTTTTTTTTTTTTTCTCTAATCAACACAGGCTGAAGAAGCAGCTCCTAAATTTTGGGCTCAGAGAGATACAGAGATTATACTGTCATACACGACCAGTGGCACTTTCCCAGCCCTGTCCTGTGCCAGTCCCGAGGTGTTCCTAACCTTCACTCAGAGCTTTCCTGTGGTACTCTCTGGTAAGACCTTGATTTCTACTGAGTACCCCAGAGCCACATGGCAGCTCTGGAAGCACACAGCTTTTAGCTCTGGAGTCCCTCAGTCAGTTCCCACTGTGGTCAGTAGGGCAGGTGATACCACATGGACACAGAGCAGGACTTGACAATCTTGCATGGGGCAGCTAGCTCCTTCATCAGGACAAATAATGTGTGAGATGAAAGCATGTATTCCTCCGCCTATGGAACATCCTCATTTCTACTGAGCATGAAAATGAAATCTGAACACAACAGGGCCACAGATTTTCTTCTCTTGTACCACTTCACTTAGAATATGTCCCAAGACAGCTTGGTTTTGGCAGTTTCCTCTTCTCTCCACTCATTTTTCTGGCATTTCTGTTTCTTTTCCTAATCAAAATCTCCAAGGCTGGAACAGCAGGAAGTAGTGAGAAATGTGGCAGTTTTAAATCTCAGCTAGTCATGAGGAAACAAAGTGTAGGGTGAATGCTGTTTGCTGTAATCCATGCCTGCCCAACACCACAAAAGTTCAAGGATTCAAGTTGTGACCTGTTCTGCTTAGATTTTAAGCTGGGGGGGCATGCTGAAGCAGCATGAAGAGCTTGAATTTGACAGCAAAAAAACTTCAGGAGCATTTCTTATGAAGGTTGTACTCAAGATGGCAGAAACCTCAATCTTTTGGCCATCTTCCCAAGAGGAACTGGCTAAATTAAGGCTCCTTTCAGTTGTGGATATAACCCTAAACCAAAACCACAGGGATCTGATTCAAAATCTGCCTGCCTGGAATTGAGGCAGCTGGAATTCAAAGCTGGAATTCAAAGACTTTCAAAAGGAAGGTTCAAACTCGCAAAGGAAAACCTAAATTTGTCAAACCCAAACAAACACACCTCAGCAGTGAGGTCTGAGCCCATCCTCTGCCTTTTGAGGCCCTGCATTCTTCATATCCCTCTGAAAACACAGGGCAGCCCTGTTTCCCAAGTGCTTGTTTGCATGGAGACAAGACAGGATGGAAAGAATGGATTGTGGGTGTCATTTTACTTTCCAGAGACCAGCACTGCCCAGGCAGCAGTGGCAGGTGAAGGATGCTCTGCAGAGCAGCAGGGATGCCCCTCAGCTTGCTCAGGCACTGGCAGTGAGCATCCTCTGCTCAGAGAGCTTCATGGGGAGCTCAGCTGCTGAACAACTCCCTGAAGCTCAGAGGTTGTAGCATAGACAAGAAGTATTCTCACTCTCTTGAACTCTATAAATTAACAGTGAGTTTGACATGGATTTCTCAGACTTATTCATCAGGCATAGCTGGACTGAAGAGAAGGGAAACAAACAAACAAAAAACAACAAAAGAAAAAATCAACCAACACCAACACCCCCCCCTCCAAAAAAAAAAAAAAAAAACAAACCCAAAAAACCTTGCTGCAGCTCTGTTAAAAATGTACTTTGGAAGGAGTTTAGGAAAGGGCATGTGGCTGCCCTTACAGCCCCCTAGGGATGCTGTGCTTGTGGGAAGTGCAGTGATGTTGGATGAAGTCTGCATAGCTCTAAATCTGCTGCAAACACCCTGCTGGGTCAGAGCCAGGTGAGAACCAGGGCTGAGCTGGAGGCCACGTCTTTACATCCATGCAGGATGGCATGGAGTTGTCTTTTTTTTTAATCTCAAACTGATGGCCCTAACATCAAATGCATTGCAACCTTCTTTTTCTCAAACCAAAGTACTTACACTCCAGAAGGCTGAAAATATCTATCTCAGTTGTTAGTCTTCGTTTTGCCCTGTTGGGACCATTACTAACTGCAGTTAGGGATGGACCTGCCCCACACCTGCTGTGTGTATTTCAAACACACCCCAGGCTCTCTTTTCAGAGTAGCAGATGCAAGCAGGGTGAGAATATGGCTTCAGCCTCTACTTCAACTTGGACTCATTCCCCACATTTCCACTTGGATCTATTTCTAATTTTAACTACATCCATTATAACATTTAGGGTTTGCTTTGCCTTTTTAAAACAGTGAGACTCAGCTCCACAGACAGCCTTTGACATGTCTGAGCTAATGTGAAAGCACACCAAGGTATTTATGTCTCTGCAGACAAGGGTGAAAAGGCCAAATGCAGCTGCTGAAACTCTCACCCGATGTGAGGGGAGTGACATTTCAGTGACAAAGTGACTTTAACACAGGACCTGCAGTCCAACAGCCTGTTGCAATTCTCTTTAGCCTGTTGGTCTGCCAAAGTCTGATCAAGAAGAGCATCCAGGGCAGCAGCAGCTCCTTAAGGGAATCACAGAATTCGAGTGGCCAACATGCAGCATCATTAAACAAACAAACATAGGGGAATATCCCTTCTGGGGATGGTATTATGATAATTCCCCCTAACCACATTCCCTAGGGCTGCAAGGCTGTACCCATAATGATTGACTATAAAACCTGTCTCTTGAGTTCAGTCTAATTAGAAATCTGAGGCAGAAAACTACTCAAAATACTTCTTTTTTTTAATGCAAGTACATGCACTAAACACATCCAACATGCACAGGGAACTACAAAGAACTTTATATCCTTCATATTGTCCTGTGCAAAGTGTTACAGAGACTTTGCTAGGATATTTCCCAGCAATTTATAAAACAAATGAAAATATTTGTAAAATGAAACTCTAGTCCTGGATAAGAAATATGATCCATTATTATACAGGTCAGTAAATGCAGTATGTATATACAGAAAATACAAAGTGAATTTACTGATGGACTGTCCAATAACCACTCAATATGATCTGATTGATCTCCTAATTTTTCTCACACCTATTATCTTCTAGGACCATGTCTTTAGGGCAGGGACCACCTCTTTGTTGTGAATTTTTTCAGCACCTTGCAGTTCTTCTTCACTCCTAAGCATTGCAGTACTGCCATTGTATAATATTGAACTACAACATTGTTATTGAGTAATATAAACACAGATACTTACCTAGTCTGAAAAACATGTGTTAGTACCACCTGGCCTGAAAAACTGTGACTCTAGTACAACTAAAACACATTAATTTGCTCACTTGTAAAACCACTGATGTGAGCAAAATTCTGAAACTGGCTTCAATTTCCTTTAATACAACACTGACCTCTCCCTTCAGCCACTGGCTTCAAGTTCTCAGGCTCCAGACTTAACATGCTTTGTCCTCTTTAGTTCATGGGGCTTCAGCTGTCACACAGGTAGTAAATGTTGTGTCAGGAAAAAAGTTTTCTTTCCCAGTTTATAATATTCTAGACAAGCTGAGAAATGTCCTGGATTGAGGTCTTGAGCACTTCCACACTTGGGAAATCCAGTCTTGTGTCTTTAGAAGTGATTTCTTGACACCAGGTGGTAACTGCATGTACTTCCATATGTACAGACTGTGTGCTGCTTCCTTTAAAGATAAAGGCTACAGCATTTCTTCTAGGTGGTCTGGGCACCTCTGCTTGTATGTGACCCATCCTACACACACATCTTAGCCTGAGTCAAAAGGCATTACCTGTCACATGCACTAACCTGTGGATCATCTAGAACTTACAATTCTTAGTCAAAAAAAGATAAATTAGATTTTTATAAGGAAATAATAGGAACACAGCCAGCAGCTTGAATGGGATCTTCATCTCTGTCACACCTATCAAGGAATGAGTCATAAATGTCACATTTCCTTGTTTTGCTTGAGGACATTATGAGGCCAAATGATCCAGGACTTGGCTGCATGAAGCAATGAATTTAATCATATCTCAGCTAAAAGTTTTACTCTAAATATAGGGTGTGAGGAGTGCTGAGAACTGATAGTGGTCCAGAAGTATTGCAGATGGTGATCCAGATGTCTTGAAAAGAATTTGGGCTAAGTCCACCTCACATAAAGAGCAACCATACCCTAAGCTTGAGCTGTAGCCTCTGGAGGGACTGGAGCCACCTTGTGCCCAGCACCACAGAGCTGGGTGGTGGCAGCTTCTGTAGTTCAAATCATCAAGAATAGTGGGAAGCTGAGCCACGTGAGGGTGATCGACACTAAATCTACACATAAGAAATCGCGATGTTGTCAACAGGACCATGACATGGTACCCCTTCATTCATCTGTGGAATGTATGTGTGTATCTAAAACAAGAGCTTCCAAGCCTTTCCAAGAGGCTAGGTATGCCCTTAGCTTTTGATTTTTTTTCTGTTCCAGACAAAGAGAGCTGGTTTGGGTACAAAACTCCAAGGCTAAAACAAAATTCCCAGACTAAAATAAAAGCACCTCTTTTAAAGGGAGTTTCGTCTTGAAGATCCTGAAACAAAGGGATTGTGCCATTCCCGAAGAGGAATTAGAGGGCTTCCACAGCAGCTTTAACACCACTCACTGCATCTGCACTTAATACTAAAACAGGAGGTTGGAGAAGATTAGAAACCTGAATTAAACTAAATCTGAATTTAAATTAGCATTATAAAAAGTTCCAAAACAGATTCTGGGAGTTAGGCTGTGATCTTATTTACATGGTTTTCAATAAGGATAAGCTCCAGAGGCTGCCTAGAGAATAATAGTGTTACAGGATTTAAACTGCTGTAATTGAGACTCAAATCTGAATTGCTGAAATTACTCCAGTTTCATACCAGAGAAACAGAGTAAATAATCTAGACTTTCCTATCCCTATCTCCCACACTCAAAGGGAGATGGATGTATAATGCTGGGCCTGAGAAATCCTCTGTATTGCATAATCCAGGAGGTGGTCAAGTAACTACACTTACACCTCTGTTTCTTAATTTTTTACTTCTATTCTCACATTCTGTTTGTATTTTGACAATTTCTGTCTCTGAAATGACAGATAAAAATAAACACTTTTAAAAGCAACAGGAATATCCTGTCTAAAAAGCTGGAAAAGTTGTAATTTTTTAACCTGTTGCTCTGGGAAATATTTTTGCTGTAATGTCAAAACACTTAAACACATATAATTTCCAAATAACTTCACCTGTATTGTCAGCTTTCCTTGTTGGACACATGAAGTGCTGGGGAGCACATGAGCAGTTGTGGTACTATAGTACAATGGCAAAATCTAGCCTAAAGGAAGGAAACATTTTTGGATTGAAATTCAATGTTTAATTCAATGTTTAAGGCTTACTAAAGGCAACAATGGTCAGTCAGTCCATTGGGGATTTGCATTTGGAAGAGAGTGAAGAGAAGGCATTGGCACAGAGCTGATATGGCAATGTGGCATTTCTGCACATCAGCAGGTACACACTGCTGAGGTATGGGTGGTTTCCTTGGCCTCAGGGGCTTTCCAGGCTGCTGTGGATGGCTGTTGTGTGTAGGCAGGTGGGTGGTGCAGGGAGATGCCAAACCTGGGCTGTGGGGTGCAGAGCCTCGGAGCTTCCCCACTGCTGCCTGGCCAGAACTCTCTAGACAACTCATCTGCTGCAGGGACTCCCTTGAGAAGGTGAATCATTACAAATCATGGAAAGGTTTCCTAATAAAGGAAAGGAAATAAATCCATCAACCTCTATTCTGTCTGGTTTAGCAGAGTCTCATGGCACTTGTTAAAGTTTGATGGCAAAAATCTCACTGAACTTGAGGAGGTGAAAGATTAATACATTAAACCCCTTGTCCCTTAGCAGTTCTGCTTTGCAGAAGACAAAGTATCAGCACTTGCCTGACTCACAGGGAAGGAAATTGTTGCTGACTGCAGTTCATTTTTTGGGGTAGGCAGAAGGACTTGCTGCCCTGCCATGTGCCTCCCAGCTCCTCCTTAAAATCTGCCATGAACTCCGCTGTGCCAGGCTTTTGAAGGCGTAAGTGCAGACAGGGAAAAACAAATAATTCACTCTGCTCCTAACTTCCCATTAGAGCAATTTTCCTCCTCTGTATCCCTGTGAAGGCATCCTGGCCTAGTAGGTGTCTCAAAGCTCCTGTTCTGATAAAACTGACCTTTGCAGCCTCCCTTGCCTTGTCCCCCTTTTACAGAGCAAGCAGCAAGCAAAAGAGGTTCATACTTTTTCCAGTCATGCTTCTCATCAGCAGTGGGGCAGAAGCCAACACTCTCTGCTCACCATTTTGTGCTCTATGACAGATACCAAGGCACTCAATTGCTCTTTTCACCAGTAATAGACCCCTTTTTGAAGAATATTAGAAATACCTGCTAGATAAGCTGTTTTGTTAGTAGGCCATGGAATTCTGTATTATTCCATGCTTCACTTGGTATCTTTAACCCAAGGATTTTCAGAAATTGGCATCACAAGGCACTAACTTATTTTTTCAGACTTTCTTTCATGATATTTGGAAAAGTCTTTCTGTAAGACTTGCCTTGAATGTATTGTCTTAATTCTCTGTTTGGGTATAGTCCCAGTGGATAGGATTTTCCAGTGCCTACTAAAGTTAACAGAAGGGGCCAAAATTACTTTTAATTCAATAAGCTCAAAAACCCCTGTATAGATTCTACTGAGGAGCAAAATTCCATAAACTGAGTCTTTATTTTCATTGTACTCAGAAAAAGAAATATTTTTTTCCAATATTAAAAAGTCCTGAGTTGATCAAATTGTTGCATATTTCTTTCTGGGTAAGTGGTAGTGAGTAGAGATCTCTGACAGTTCTATATTAAATGCAGGTGGCTCTGTGAATGCTATTCCTGTCTGATACACTACATTAACCATAACCTGCAATTTCTTCCAAAAGAACTGGAATGAATTAAATTGTTTAATAAGACCTTACTTACCTGGATAAACTCATTTCTAGTTTGCATTTAGGTTCCACTAATACATCTTACTAGATTAATACTTGTAACATAAAAAGCTTGAAGTGTTTACTTAGAAAACCAAACATCAAGTATAATCTTGATAATTGTCCAAGATTTTCCTTTTTAAGATGGACTTTTCTTTTATACCTTTTCTTGCTATATTCTGAATTGCTAAATTAATTTAGCGTGAATTGATAACTTCGTTCCCACTTCACAGCTAAATTCAAGGCTCAAACACAAATCCTTCTGCACATTTTACATTTCAATGCATCTCCACTGAGTCTGCCTTTAAACATGGATTTGGGTATTAAAGACATCAAGAGGTTTGGGGATGGACATACCTGGATGCAATTTTTTTTTTTCCTTGTTGCTGTTGTTCTGTTTAGAGCGAACCCACAGAGTGGAAAATAAAATGCATCATCACAGATCTATACCTTAACAAGATCACCTCTTATCGAAAGCAAGGATTTTAAGACAGAAGCAATGCAAAGCAGCTACATTTTTATCAGTAGTACAAACCAAAAATATTATTTCACTTGGTGCATGGTGAATACAATAAAGTTAAAAAATTTTGCTATTCCAAAATTTATTTCGAATGCCAGAAGTATGACTGGGAGAAGATAACAGCTTTATTTTGTTTTCGTGGTTAAAGCAAGCCATAAAATTCTTTGTAACTGAGCATGGTTGAGGCAAAAAACACAGCCCCATGATTCCAAGTGCAGCATCATTTATATCCATAAGCAGATTAAATTTTAAAAGTTCTCTCAGTACCACTGACCAGAGGAACAATGTCATTGTTAGAAAACACATGCACTGGTTACCTTATAATCAAATTTTCACTGCCCTTTCTGACAGGTTTTTAAGTTACTTAAGGGATCTATTTATATGTGGAAGCATCAACATCATGCAGTAAATCCAACCACAACTCAGTCACATATTTTATTAAGTTTAAGTTCAGTGAAAGTGCAGAGTAAACTAGGGCCCTATGTCTCTCAGTTACATCTGATTTGCGGTTGCTATAAAAAGGCCCACATGCCGCTCTTTCAGATGTGTTTTGGATTGAAAATAGGATTAATGTGCTAAAGTGTGATTAGAATGGTTAAACACGATTAATTGGAACAGACTTGTATTGCCAAGGGAGCTCCGCTGTTACTGGCCAGCCTCCAGTTTACCAAGTGAACAAAGCAGGCCAACTGTCCAAGTTTTTCCATGTCTTTGCTTATGTGCCTTTTCCTTTGCATTTTCTCATAGCCAGCTTGTCTCAGAGCAGATTAAATACAGCTGAGAATGTTGGTCTAGGTCTGCAGCGAGGATCCTCGGGGAATAAGCAGGAACCTCAGGCCCAGACTTGGCTTCTCCAGTGCTGGTTGAAAACTGCCATGCACCTAGGGCAAGGGTCCAGGTGGATCGACTAGGGAGTGGGAGTAATTTGGGGTTTTTAAAATGATCTATTAAACCCCTGAACTTTAATCAAGCTGCTACCATACTGACAGCTGTGATTTACTCACACATGGCTGCGAGGGGTAAAAGGGGCAAGGACTGCAGAGCTCAGGCACTTGTCCCCAGCTTCAGAGCACATGCGTGGGCCACACGTGCACATCCTCCCCCCTCCTCAAATTAGCACACTGGTGTGCTTTTATAGTGGGCAAAATCATGTGTATCTGTGCCATAGAAAATCTCTTTCGTTTTTTTAGTAGATACTTGGCCGGACATTCAGAAAATCCTGCCCCTCTCCACTAACTGCCCTTCCCTCCCCCTTCACCTTTTCCAAGCAGAGATTAAGGATTTAAAGCTTAGGTAATCAAAGCTTTAAACTGATCCTGCCTGGAGAAGTCAGAATGGTTTAGTATATTGTTCTAAAAACAGAAATACCTCAGTGGTTTATTGCATGAAGATATTAAACTTTGCACAAATTAAACTCAGGAGTGCAGACATTTTGAGCTAAATTCCTGGCTATAAGCAACTAAAACCTTCACAGCAATTAAAACCATGTTTGATTTTTTTTTTTAATAACTCCAGGCGCAATTCAAATCACAATGGGATTGCCTTTCTCAATAACAAAATCATTGTAAAGCTTGTGGAGTAATGGCATTCTATCTGGGAATGGACTTGGAAAACACATATGCATACAAGATCCCCAAGACAGCATGCATATATGTATACAACTGTCTTTTAATATTTAGTATCCTTCCTTTAAAACTATCTAACCACTAGGAACAGAAGGGTAGCCATATATTTATCCTCTGGGATTTGAGATCCTGAAGCAATTATTAGAGAAAAAAATGGAAGATAAATTCAGGGATATTTCTTGCCGCACTCTAGTTCATTTACGTGACTGTACATAAATTTCCATCTCTCTGAACAATGCAAACAGAGAGGCAAACAGCATGTGCTATCTTTGCTCATAATTTACAAACTTGCCTTGGAGTCAGTTCAGTGTCACTTCCCCCTCAGGGGCTCAACAACAACAATCCCTTCCCTTGCTTCCTTCTGACTTTCCCTTCTCTGCCTTCCCAGCTCCCATTCTCTCTGCCCCATGCACAATACTCCATTGCGTTGGGTAGATGATACTCCTTCAGGTGCAGTATGGATGTCCTTCCGTCTTTCATTTGAAAGGCTGGTTGAGCACATAAAATCTGAGCTTAGTTTTTGTTAGAAGGCTTCTTAAAGATTATGCTATGGGGTCTTTCACTCGACCAGGTTCCTCAAAGCCCCATCAAGCCTGGCCATGAACACTGCCAGGGATGGGGCACTCGCAGTTTCTCTGGCCACCCTCTTACAGTGCCTCACCGCCCACACAGTAAGGAATTTCTTCCTAATATCTAATCTAAATCTAGCCTCTTTCAAGGCGCATCATAGTGTGCCAGGAAAAAAAAAAAAAAAAAAAAAAACAAAACAAAACAAGAAACCACTTTTGACAAGCCTCTTCACAAGCTTTCTATCTTCTCTTCACGTAAACACAACTAGTACTGGGCAGTACACACTGGTGGCAGCAAATCCCTTGCAAAGGTCTGATTTTATGTTGCTGAACATGTAAGTTGGAGTCCTAAGGTTTGCTTCTATAGTTAGATGATCAGCACCTTTAAAAATTAACTGCAGCTGCAGAAGAGTTAATTACTGTTAACAATAGCAGTTGCAGAAATCTGACACATTATAAGCTCTGCAGCAATCCAGCTGATCCTGCTAACCTGTCATCTCAGTGTTTGCAGTGAGCGACCCATCCCCATAAAGACACTCCCAGACTTTCCTTTTGTAAATGCTGGGAAGATATTAAAGCCTTCTTGGCAATCTGGGATTACGCCTTTCACTGACCAGGGTTCAAGGCGTGCCTCTGCAGTTTATCAAGCCTGCTGCACGCTGACAGGGACCCTCCCAGCTGCCCTCCCTCTTTGAACATGTGTCTGGTCAAACTTGTTAGCCCCAAACCCAGAGCACAGAGCTGAGCATCCACCAGCAGAAAACACATCCAGTATTGAGAGCCAATCTGCTCCATTGCTGGTTGAAAGTGAGCTTCCAAAGTCCTCTGCAGGGACAGTCCTTTGGAGCAGCCCAGGTTGTCACTGAAGTGATGAAATCATCATCCAGGTGCTTTGAAAACCACTCATAGGGACTTGCTTCGATCAAAACACACTCAGATCACAATGATGCTTTCTTTTGTGGTTGCAGAGGCTGTTTCTCCCTCCAATACAGGGATGAGATGTGATTCAGCAAGAGTAGGAGCAGCCTGTTGTTCACCAGTTCTGCAAATTCAAATGGTGGCAAATAAAAGCCTCTGCTCCATACCTGGCCAAGCAATCTACCCCAGTTATGGTACCCATGAAAACATGGGAGTATCAAGCAGCTTTCCTGTTCAGAAGCCTTCAATGTTCACAGCCTAGTATACAAACAAAAACATCAGCATCTATTTCAGTTTCTATTACTGGGCTGGTCTGGGAACTGTCTCAAAACGCCCATCAGGTGTAGCTGTTGTGGCTGACAAAGGCTTCCCCAGTCACCACAGCCTAACCTGACACTGCTGGTGAGCACTGGGGGGGCATTGTGTCTCTGAAAGCTTCCCTGGAAGGGGAGACAGCATAGGTGATGTCACAAGGAGAGCCTCTGGCGAGCTGAGTTAGACAGCTGTGTGGATGCTCCATCTTGGTTAAGAGCAAACATTTCAATAACATCTCCCAGGCAGCTATTGTATTTTCAGCTCATCAGAAGACAAAATGAAAGGTCAGTGTTTGTATCTTTGGTGTGATACAAACTGCAAACACCCATTATGTTTCAAGCTACTGTGGCACCAAGTTAAAAAAGTTTTAGGGAGAGAAATTCCACTGTCAGGTGGGTCTTATAGCTCCTCACCACAGAATGCTGGATGTGACAAAGTCATCGGATCATACAGTACCAGGTTCAAAGGTCCAGGCAGACCCACATCATATCTTTAGCACCCACTAGTTACATATTTCATTACCAAAAAGTTTGCAAAGACAGTTTTTAATTGAAACTGGATTTTTGAATTCCTTGTGTAATGCACTAAGAAATCCCAAGGTACAACCTGCCCTCTACACCACCACCATGTATTGGAAGCTGCCAGTGCTGAGAAGCAGAAAGCTGCTGCTATGGGTCCCAGGGTGCCTAGTGTAAGGCATGTGATCATCCACACATTCTGTGTCTTAATGATACATTTGGAGGTCTTGCCTTAGGAGAGGTTTCTCTTTTTTTGTTTGTTTGTTTGTTTGTTTGTTTGTTTGTTTTTTGTCAGATATGATCAGTGTTTAGTGCATGTGCACACACTTATGACACTGCTTCCAGATTTGTGTAGAACGAAACCATAGTGCTCTGACAGAAGAAGAACTCTGTTCATTTGTGTGCTTAGGGGTGCTGTAAGCCTCTCTTTAGTTACCCCACCTCAGCTTAGGGGAGCTGATCTATCATCTCCTCACCAAACATGAGACAGGTCAGCAGAGAACCTGAAGCTGAACTGTAAGTGCTCCTACAAGAGAATGGAGTAGACATGTAGATGGAGGGGACAGAGATTCAGGAATGTAGGTGGAAGCAGAACTGGGACCCAGGCTATTTATAGCACCAAGTTAAGGCAATTCAGAAGGTACAACTTGAGTAGCACACCTGGGTCTTTGCATGGCCATTGATTTTTTCGTGACCTATGGAAGTCACTTAGCTTTCCTCAGCTGTACATCCATAAAGGTGGGATTACCAACACGACCTTGCACAGCACAGTGACAATAATTGCACAGAAGTTGTGAAAGAACAATGGTAGCAGCTATTGTGCAGGTAGAATGGATTTATCACATTTATTTCTCTACTAACACTTCCCAAAATAATACATTGACATTTACAATTCACTTTCCTGAGTTTTTCTCTTGCACAATGTGTAGCATCACAAAATCTTTACAGGCTGAGTACCATTACTGCATATTTACAGACAGTGAAGGCAAGAGAGCTGGAATAAAATCCTGAAGGACTGGATGCAATAAGGAGCTGAATGCTCCAACCCTGTTCAAGGAAACAAAAAGCACTGGTCACACTGAAGCCAGTGAGTCCTTCTTTTGATTTCAATAACATGTTTAAGTGTTTCATCAGAAGGGGGCCAAGAGCCCTCAGCACCTAGCAGGGTTCTGCACTTCCTGTGTTACCTAATGCCATGCAGTGAAGCAGCAGCAAGGTGGTCGTATTGTGGGAATATCTTCTCTGGCTTCCTGAATAGGACAACTGAGAAATTAAAGCTAAGATTGAGAGTCTGTCCCGGGTTTTACACAAAGCTCTGTGCACTCTAGAGAAGAATTTGGAGAGCTTAGTTGCTGCTGGCTAAATACATATTCAGAGCAAAATTCTTTTCTGCATGCACCTGGTTTGCATGAATGCCAAGCTTGTGTATGCAAGGGAGGTGTGTGCACAGCTGAAAAGAGCAGCCAGAATAAAAATGATCCCTAATTTCATATGGCTCAAGAGGGGGGAAAAGAGCAGCTCTACACAGACAGGTGTATATGACTTTCTTCAGATCCAAAATCCAGTATAGGACACTGAGGTCTGAATGTGATCTCTCTGGTTAACTGGAGCGAGCCCTTTCAATGTGAGGGTAATCCTTGTCCCTTTCAGCAACACAGAAGAAATACATGTCCACTTTCTCTGTTCAAAAAGAGGGAGGAAAATAATCCATCATCAATTCTTTGATTTCTCTGTGTAGTCCTGCTAAATCCTCCCACTTTTGCTTGGCTAAACCATACCCTTTTGGGGAGTAGAGGACTATCACGACACATGTGGAAGACATACAGAGCTGGAGAGCAACATGTGGAGATGAGGAGAGCTGACCCTGGGACCAGCAGCCCTTGGAGCTGCTGACAGTCCCACTCAGGCATCCCCTCCTCCAGGGCTCCCCAGAGCAGAATCAGGTCCTTGAACAGGGGCTGGATGTGACGTGCAGGCATTCAGCAGCTTTTCATACATCTTTATCTCTTCTGTTGTAAGATTCAGTGCACTACACAGATTTATGGGAATTCTTTCCATGTTCACAACTTATAAGTATTAATAACCCGTCCAAGTTGGAAAATAATACACCATTCCTAACTCTATTAACTGCAGAAAATCTGGCTTCAGTTAAAATAAGATCCCCTTTAGCAATGCCCAATATCCAATAAATATTATATATAAAAAAACCAGGCTGCATCTTATCTGACGTAGGGTAACTGTAATGTTTTTGCCTGAGGCACTGCAAACTTCAGGCTTAAGAAGTCAAAATGACAGGGTGCAGATGATCACTTGAAAGTTATAAATTTTAACCTAAAGAGTTACCTTTAAGTCTTTTTTTTAATCTAATAATGGTTACAGACAGGCAAATTCAGCAGGCTCACAAATCTACAAAGAGATATTAAAGTTGTAGATAACATTCAAAAGCTGTTTTTTTAATACTTGTATTTCTGTCACTGGCCAAGGAAAAATGGCATTAACATTTCTGCCACTGCTATATGAAAGTGGCTCTGAGTTTTCTAAACAAGCATTTCCATCCAGTTGTCACTGGTTTTTAAAACTACTTGCCCTCAAAGTTAAGAATAAATCCATTGGTCCTTACTCTGACCAAACTCTTATTGCTGTTAGTGAAGGTCTTTCATTCAATTAAGGCTTCTAGTTTCATGTTAAACTCTTCTGAGATACTTAAATGACAGATTTACATGTTTTCAGGGGATATTTGGTACTTGAATACCCACATCTGGATCTTACTGGTACATAAAAACTACATTAGTGTGTTACAGTATCTCAGTATCTTTTGGGATTAAATATGCCAAGAGATGTCCTCAGAGTTATTCAGTGAGTCTTTAAGCTGGAAATGTTTCAGACCAGCACAGCCTAACTAGAGCTATATCTTTCACCCTGCTTTAAACTAGCAGAAGTGAGTTGCAGCACACCCTGCCTTGGCAGAAGTCACTTGCAAAGCCAGCTGCCAAATCTGTCCTATTGAAGACTGTTGGAGAATGCAAATTCCTCCAATTATTTACTGAGAGTAGCCTGTCTCTGGCCTCAGAAGCTCAATTAACCTGATAGATAGTTAATTAAAAGTTAAATATTGTCTCAGGTGCTCCTCAGATGCCCTTCACCGAGTCCTGTGACTCTGTTACCATATTTCAGTCTTTTCTCTTCCCTTTTGCTCAGGGAAGAGCCCTGAGAACAGTGCTGGGGCAATGGCCTGTCAGGAGCTGTGTCACAGACCGGTTACAGAATCCATCAGCAGCTATGATTACTATTTCTTCCATTTCTGACATCCTCAAGAATTCACAGCATTCATTTGTTAATTCATTCATACATTCATTTATTCATTTATTTTCCCACTTTCTTGTTTTACTTTTTTGTGTTAGCCTATGGGTTAAATGCCATTTTGAAGAGTTAGGACCAAAATTACACCAAATTTGCTTTTATTTGAGAATGTGTGGATGAAACTTTTTTAAAAAGGAAGGAAGCTAGTGGTGCTATTTACAGCAGCTCATGGACCCTTATGCACCTGTGGATGTTAAATCCAGAGCATTATTTGATTACATTTTTGTTAATCACATTGCAGCACTGGCTGTCTCAGTATTGCTTATTTTAAGGAGATTTTTTCTGATCAGAGAAAGTCAGAAAACTATTCAGCAAACTTCTTTTTTATCATCTTTGTCTGAGGCAGCAGTCTAGCAAGCTTAGAATGGCTGAAGATTAAAGTCAATTGAGAAACTGAAAGGTTTCACATGCATACCAGAAAGGAAACTCATTTTCAGAATGAGATCAGGACAGTTATCTCACTCTGACTGTGACCTCACGAATTTGGCAGCTCCCACCCTTCAACAGACTTTGAACTCTTTGGTGGATCAGTGGCCTAATCTGTGGCTTTCTTTTCTTTGTAAGGGTGAGGGGGAACCCTCAATAATTTTGCAAGAAACTGTCCAATCACTCATTCATCAGACTTATAAAGAGCCTAAAACTAATGGGTTTTTAATCCAGTTAGGGTCTGTTCTTGGCCTATTTTATTTCTGATTCTTTTATCTTTGGCTTTTGGGTTTTTTTGTGGGTTTTTTTGTTGTTGTTGTTGGTGGTGGTGGTGGTTTTTTTCTGGTTTGGGGTTGTTTTGTTTTTGTATTGGGGGTGTTTTTGCATTCTTTTTGTTCTATTTTTTGTCTTTTTGCTGTGAGTTGAGTGAAGAACTTTTTAAGGTCCGGGTGAATGCAGAGAGAATGACCCTTTTACCCCAGATACACCATCTTGGCCAGACTTCACTACAGCTGAAGTCCCCAGAGCCTGCATTTTTAGTTGAATGATGTCCACTTGAAGCATCAGTCCTGTCACTGGCTTTAGCAGTGGCAGATATGCACAAGTTACAGAAGGGAAGGGTTACCTGCAGAGGTACTGCACACATTGCTCCCCCAGTGATGCTGGGCTTTTCTGCTGGCCCAAAGCTTTCAGAATTAACAAGAAGCAAGTGTAGGACACCCTGGCATGGGTTCAGACACACCTCACTTTTCCCATATATGTAAAATCTGGCAAAGAGAAAAGCCTCATGATGCTATCATTCCACCTTTGCACCATAGAAGCAGCAGCTTAGAAAAACTGGTATTTTTCCATATGACAAATGGCAGCTTTCCAGTGAATACCCTAAAATTTTTGTTGGTATTTCCTTTCACAGGTCTGCCACTTGGGAGAATAGGAAAAGCCTCTTGCAGCTTTTGTGGGATGTTGTAGCTGTGTCCCTCCTGTGTGCCCCACAGGCAGCTCTGCATCACCACATTGGTCACTCACACCTTTGCAGGGCATGAGGATAGAGGTCCTCAGCCACTGGGGTTCATCATTTCAACCAAGGCAGCAGGAGAGTTGAGGGGAAGATGTTTGCACTGTAAATTGGATTTTCAAGAATGTCTTGGGAAAGGGACTGACATCAAGTTACAGGCAGGGCCAGGGCAAGGAGGGCTGGAATACAGGCTGTTTTCCTCTTAAAGTGTTTGAGGACAGAAAGAAAGGGCTAAATGGGAGTCTGTCAGGGTGGAGAAAGCTCTTATTTTCATTTCCCTATATAGCTTTCGTCTGTGAAAGAGGTTTGGCCAAACTCATTATTTTCCGAGCAGCAGCAGTCATAGTTAGGGAAAAGATATTGTGAAAAGTGTAAAAATTGAAAAATATATACTTTCATAATAAAGTCTGAACTAATGGGTTGCTTGAGTCTCAAAATTGACAGAAATTTGTAAAAGACATGAAAAGCTGTAAGAATGGGAGTTTGCTTTGATCAAGAAATCTGACATTTGTATTTCCAAGTTGTCCTAGACGATTGCAGCAGGTTTTGAAAGTCATTAAAGGCTCCTTTCACAAAAGAGGTTTGAATTGACATTTCCTTCGAATAGCTTTCTTTCTCAGCCAAATGAAGCTTTAAAGAGTGGCTTTAATTATGACAGTTATTGTTGTTATGGAGGCCGGATGTGTTTCCTGTTAAAAATTGCAGGGAAGTATTTTACAGTTTGGACTCAGGGAGTGAATCTGCAGAGCAGCTTAGGAGTAGGGCAGAGCTGGCTCAGCCCAGTGACTGCCTGGAGCCCAGGCTGCAGTGGGGCTAGCAGCAAAGAGATGTTCCAACACAACCCCTGCCTCCAGCTCCATGCTCTGCACAGGGACATCCCACCTCCAGCCCCAGGCTGGCCACAAAGCCCAGGGTCTGCTCTGCAAGAGCTCAAACAGCACCTGCTCCCAGAAATATCCATTTTGTAGACATCATGTGCTAAAGATGGCTTCCTTCATCCCTATCCAGTCCTGGTTTTCCTTTGGGAGGAAAAGCAGTAGCTTTCACATTAATTTTGGGACTCAGACTAGGAGTATTTAACTCACATACTAGTTCCATTGAAGAGAGCTGAAATTATTCACTTGGGCAGAGATCAAATCTCTTGAGAAGCTGTAGAAAAAATAAAGTCATGCTCTTAATAAATACTAGAAACATCCAGACTCCTTAAGCACAGCCATTTTTAGTAATTAATTCGCTATAGTTGTAGCTAGCTGATTTAAGGAGTCAGATTTATTCTGATTAAAGCATTTACTTTTATGTCAGCATAAGGAAAATTTACTGCCTCAGGAAAACATAAATGTCAAATGTGTGCCTGAATATACAGAGTATGGTAGATAGAAAGAAGATGATGTTTTCACAGGTCATGTGCTTAAAGGTCAGTAGGGTTAAAGAGTACTTTTTTTGTTGTTTTAAAGCTGCCATACATGAAGAAGGAGGTGTGCAGCTGAAGGGAAAATGGCAAGAAGGAATGTGCTCTAATGTCCATGGGAAGAGCACCAGGCACTCAAAAGAGGCACATGAATACAAAAAATAGCTGAATTTGCCTCAAGACACATAAGACTTTTATATAATATTTCTGTGGTGCCAGAACTACTGCTTTTCTGTTCCAATGTATATTGGCATTTTTTTCTTTTTTGGACAGCAGTAACAACAGGTACTCTTCTCTTCATAGATTCGCAATGTCTAACATCACTACACTTGTGTGAAAAATTGCTACGTCCAAACCAGTCCTTATCCAGGGAGAATTCCAGCCTCCAGAGCACCAAGCCAAGAATATTTCACCTGCACAAATGCAGTGGGGACATTGGACAGAAGATGTTGAAATAAATTGAAACCAACCTGTTACAGCCAGAATTTTCTGTTGGAACTACAGGAGCAGTACTGGAGCCTGACTGTGGGCACTGAGTGCCATCCTGGACCCCTGAGGGTGCCTAGGACATCAGCACAGGACCAGCAGCTATGCCAGAGGGCTCCTGCAAGAGTCTCATGCCCTTACGGAGTGTTGTCTGGAAGACACCTGTATCTAGGGACCCAAATGCCTCCCGAAATAACTCTAAGAATGTGAAATTTTAAAGCAGAAATTACTACAGAGCCTATGAAGTTCAGGCAACTGTAGACAGAAACACAAATGGGACAATGATTTCCTGCATGTTGTGTGTTCTGGAGACCAGACCTCATTTTCCCCCCAGAAATGCTGTCAGGGACAGAAATCCTGCTCTGTATTCTCCATAGCTTCAGGTCTTGTCCTGTCTAGGCTGCTGCTGCTGGCTGTGGTCTGTTCTCAGCTCTCTCACCCAGCACCTCACCAGAGGTGCTCCAGGATGAGGCCATTAGTCTGTATTTACATTGCCTGGTAATGCCATCAAACATTCTACTCCCAGTCATTAGCAATCCATCCCTCCTGCCTTTCCTCTCCCTGAGGAAGTGCTCACAGAACCTGTCTCATGGATTTCTGTTTTTTCATTATTGTTGTAGTCTCCCCAGTTTATCTGGCTCTTTCGTGAAACAACAAACCACAGAGATGGTTTCAACCTTACAGCCTGTTTGCAAGGAACTAAAGCATCCAGGAGCAGCAGCACATCCTTCCCACATCCTTCAAAAGTTCACTTAACGTGATTCATTGCTTTATTCTTTGCTTGAAGCATGTTTCACTTACATTAATAATATTTTACCTATCAGTTATAAATTCAAACACAAAAATGGTTCCCGTTCTCCAAATGATCATACACGTGAAATATTACAAGGCTATCACTTTCCAAAGGTCAAAGTATCTTCTTTCCCTTAATTAGGATTCAAGATTTTCAACGATAAGCTGTTGCAGCAGAAGTATGGCTCTTTTATGTTTATTAATTCACATCTCTGCTTTTTCACTTTGCCAAGAGGAAAAAGGAAATGGTTTTAAGTGGGATAAGTACACTTTTTTCTCTAAACAAAATAAAAAAAGGAAGTTCCAAATATGGAGGAAACAGAAGTGATCTGATTCAGTAAGAATTTACACACAGAGTTCTTAGTTTTTGAAAAGTTTATCAGTCAGTCCCTCACACTGGGATCAGCATCTGATGTGCTGGGTCTCAGGTGCCTCAATATGCAAGTCAGAGCTCCTTTCTGATAAGGTTCCAGTCATGAAATGGATCTTCTCACATCTAAAATGGCAATACCAATATCTTGACTTCTAAGCAAATTTTTTATGTTCTTGCAAGAGCAGACATCATTTTGTGACTGATTCAAATAAAGGTTAATGTTTCATTATGAAACTATACCCTAATTTTCTAGATAATACCTGAAAGGAAGTAAGTTTTGTCTGGAGTGAAAAAGGTGTGTTAAATCGGCCACCCTGTCTGAGAGGACAAAGATAAACATAGTGAGCAGTGTGATTTTCTGTAACGTGATTTTGCCATGTCTAAATTTAAAAATCTCACCTAACAGGAACCATACCTTTTGTGTCCCAGAACAACCTTCCCAAGTGGCCAGAGAAAAGTCTATAAATGTGCTCTTGCAAAAAATGTTTGTTTAAAAATTAAAATTTTGATAAAAAGGAAAAGAACAAGCAGTCCCCACAAAATGTAATATCTTACAATTAAGAAATTTTCTGTACAAAATTCCTATTTTTCTGATTTCATGTGTATATATGTCTCTAGTGTTTCCTCTAAGCTGGCTGCAAGTAAAGGGGGCTTTTGTGTTTTGGTTACATACATAGACTTCAGGATCTGGGCTAGATGCCCACCTGTGTTGGAAATCATCTCTGTGTCCATGAGCAGGTGAATCCTCTCCTCCTAGTCTCAGTCAGTCATTTGTAGGATGCATGGATCTTCCTGCTACAGCCCCTGGTGTAACACCACTGCCACAGCTGAGGAAAAAGTGCCTATAAAGTGGGACTTGGACCTCATCAGCAGTTCAAGGCACAGTATCCCTATACCTTCCAGCCTTGCAGACACTGGTGCCCTCAAAAAGCAAAGTTCTTGCTGAGGAGGTGGTGGGTGCACCTTCCCAACACCAGTGCCAGCACTTTGCTTGGGAGTTGCTCAGGGTCTTCTCAAGATGCAGAAGGGTTCTCAGGCAGTGCCCTGGCATTTTGGCTCCCTGCTGCCACTTCCAGCCCCACATTTCAAAGTTTCCAGTGCTGCTGAAGAGATGACTCAGCTGCCTGTGAAGTTGTATCAAAACCATGTCATTTTACAGCCCAATGTAAACCATTGGGCTATAAACCATGTAAAACCATGGCTCTGTCTTCAATTTACCTTCATATGCCAGCCAAAAACGGTGCCAGTTCTGATGCAAGTCAGAGTTCTGAGTCACTGTCTCATTAATTTCTAGATACAGGTCTTAGGTGCTTTAAAACTTTCCTCAAAATCCAATTCCCCCAGATTCCCAGTCACTTTAACACATCTTCTTTGAAGTCCTTCCAGTTTTTCTAGATATTTTTGGTAGTAGGGTGCACTGAATGTAATTTTGCTTCCCTATATATTTTCTAAATCCTAGCTCTTAAAGTATTAGGGGTTTATGTGTGTGTATATATTCTATTATATATTATAGTATATCATATAATATATAATGTGAAGAATTTGCCTTCATATCAGTGATATCAATTTTATTGGGAACGAAATATTAGCAGGATTTGATTTTGAGTCACCAGCTGTTTTTTCTTTAAGGTTATTTATTTTTTATTGGTGAATGACTAAAATATAAACTAAGTTAACACTTAACAAAACACTGGGACAATTCATACAAGCATAAAATTATATTGGTCCAAATTTTTCTGAACTCTCTCCAGAACACTTTGAGTTTACTGGCCAGATTTCAGGTTGCCATCACAAAAGTGCAAAACCAGACTGAACATTTTCAGATATCAAAGCTGCCGGTGCCATTTCTCCAATCAAGAGAAATGCCAAGCTTGGACAGAGGATAAACACCAGCAATGGTCACAGTACAACCTCAGTTTGCAAATTTGAGCAAATCTTTAGTTCAGTTTAGGTCAGTGATATTAATAATGGACTCGCAATGGATTTCAGTGGGAATTAGCTCTTATATACACAGACAAGAAGTATTTATATCAGCAGATATCCTCTAAACTGTGATGTCTAACATGCATTGATTGAGCAGATGTGATTGCCTCTGTAAGAAAGCTGTGCCAACATGGATAATGCAGGTGGTGGAAAGGCTTAGGCAGAGCTATTTCAGAGAGTTGAAGAAATACAGAAAAGTTTACATGCGATGTGAAATTCAGTTCTGAATACCACACACTCCTGGATGATTCTGAACAACCTGCTGAGTCTGTCCCTGGATTCTCCATCAAAATGGAAGTTTTCCTTACATTTTCCTAAGGGAAAAGCCATAGGACCCAGTCTTTTCTCACTGCGACTATCTTGATTGTTGTAATAACAGTAATTGATTTCAGTGTCTTTGTTTCTGTGATAGTCTGTCAGCATTTTTTTCTCTTGTTTGGACATAAAACTCTCCAGGAAGTGGACTGCTTTTTTCAGCAAGTGAGACAACAGCAGACTCCTCGCTTGTAGCTCACCTCCAGCTGGAAGGAAGGGAATCCACAACTCCACAAAGAAGATGCCAGTGAAAGCATTTGGGGTGTGGAAAGGTGCCTGGAAAGCACACACTGCCCCTGAGTTCCATTCACAGGCAGCCAGAACATGCCTCATGTCCTCACACCAAGGGAGCAGCACGCTGCTGGTAGCCTGGAGCTGGTGCCAGCTGTGCTTTGGGGGTACCAAGCAGTGAACCCTGAATTGAAACCATTCACAACAGCACAGACCTGCAGAAGTGTTCTTGTGCTGCCCAACACACCCAGAATGAGAACAGCTTGCTATAAAGTTGTTATATGAACCTGGAAAAGGACTTAACAAACTTAACAATGTGTTTTAAGATAGTTGTATTTCATTTTCCAATTAGCTGAAAAAAATCCTTTGCTGTCCCACACCTTGTGAAACAGCCTACCTTAAAAGCTCACACTAATTTTGTACTGGTGTAAATAACAGCAGAGAGTAATAACAATAATAATAAAATCACTCTGGACCAGACTGAAAACAGACAAAACTCCATCCTTCCATTGAACAGCCATGACTGCTAGAATGGATCCAAATAACCCTCCCCAGCCCAATAAAGGGCTGTATGGAGGGAGTACTGTTGTTTAGGCTGAAAGTCTTTGTCTCTATCAGAGATAACAAGATGCTGCTGATAACATCCACGAAATCAATCGGTGCTGAGCTAGCTGTGTTTTTTGAATGTAGGATTTGAAGGTTTTAAGCAATTACATCTTAAAAATCCCACTTTCCTTTGTAAGCCACACAGCTACATACTATTGCAACCCACTCTGAAACTATTAAGCTAAAGGCAAGGAATAGGAAAACACGAGGACTTTTGAATAGTGAGAATTTGCACAGGGAATCAAAGAGGTTTCAAGTTCACTTAGTGCAGATGTTTCTATAATTGAGACACACTAGAAAAATGCATTAATGCACAAATCAGTCTTTCCTACAGTTATCTGAACCATAAAAAAATGTCCATAGCCAGGATATAATTCCCTATTAAATCCTATAGGATACTTTAAAAAAATAGCATAGGTTCTTTTTTTCCTATTAAACTCTTCAGGACTTTTTCAGTAGGGGAGTCCACAGGGAGCACAAACAAACCTAAAATCTGTTGACCAATTCACCCCATAACCCCTTTTCATACACTTGCCCACAGATACTAAGGATGTGAATTTTAATGAGGCCAGCTAAGTGCAGCTGGTGACCTGAAAGATTTATTACTCCCATTTAAACCAGTAAGACTTCCTTTGGAACTGGCTCGAGCTCCCTTTACTGTATGTGCCCAGCCATCCATCCAAGCCAAGCACAGACTCCTGCATGCAAAGGCAGGAACTTGCACCCACACATTCGCTGCTGGTGCAGAACACGCAGCCTCACAGGTAGAGGGAGAGCACGGAGTCTCACAGGCTTTTGACTTCTCAAAACTGGAACGGCTGAAGCATTCCAAGGAAAGAGAATGTCTAGGACAGATCCGAGGCAACCTGACAAGAACATTTTTTTCTGGTCTTTCTAAGCATGACATAATCGTCTGCTTTTAGTGTCCAACGCATATGAATAGAACTGGTGTGTTCTTCTCAGCAATTAGTGTAGCTCCCATTGCAAAATCGGCAGGGAGCAGCTGTGCCCTGCTGTAACATCCTCCAGGAAAGTCGTCTCTGATGGAACTCTAAACCCCCAGGAGTGACTCCTACCTGCAGGTTGCACATCTGTTTTCTCCCCGAGAACCCCTCAGGCACACAGCCTCCTGCTGTCATACTAAATTTAAACAAAGATCTCCCAACCTCAAATCCAGAGGTCAATTAAGATTATCAGGTGCTGACTCTCAAACATACCTGTTTGCCTCTTTTCTCTAAAAGAACAGCAAACTGTTTCTTTTTTTTTATCCTTTCCATCCAGACTTGCCTTGATTACTGTGCTGGACTAAAATAATGATACAAACAAGGAGGAAATTGTGTATCTCTTTATCTCAGCCCAGCAGGAGGTAGATGGATAAATATGAATAACAAGTTACCTTGCAGTGGTTCCCACTAATCAGCCTCAGGGCCGGGCTGGTTTAACGTAAAACCACTCTCAGCCTTTTTTGACAGTGCTGGTTCAGGCGTTGGGCAGAGGACCCTACCCCCTAATTAAGAACCTGAAACAAATTGAAAACAGCTGTGAATAATTAGACAATTTAAGTGCTGTTAAGAAGGAATAATTTTTGTAGCCATCGTAATAAATCTTGCGCTGTCCGAACCCATACATTTTATGTGAACTTTTTTCTGCTGCTGGGTTGGTGCATTACTCATAAAAGAAACGGTATCCCTTTTGTTTTGATTGGGCCTGCTTAATAACAAAAGAGCATATCTCT
This sequence comes from Brachypodius melanocephalos, assembly GCA_013398615.1. NCBI lineage: Eukaryota > Metazoa > Chordata > Aves > Passeriformes > Pycnonotidae > Brachypodius > Brachypodius melanocephalos. Next base: position 35,571,137 of record VZSR01000520.1, read on the forward strand.
ATAAGTGGAAGTGTGATGACAAAGAGAATAGCCTTTACTTTTCTTAATTTTCAATCGTTGTGGTTCAGATCCTGTGTCAGATTCCTGGCATGTGACTTTGGTGGGAAAAAAAAAAGAATTCTTGATTTGCACTGTAAATAATACCTGAACCCAAGCTACTTAACATTTTTTTAGATTTCTCTGGAAAAATACATATCAAGAAAATACTTCAAAATTCAGCAACTGGCCTATTAGCTCTCTATGTAGCAGATAAGTTCTCGAAGTATTAACTGAAACCTAGGGAAATCTATTTTTCTCTGAAATTTTCCACCTTCTTTTTCAGTCTTCTGACTTGTCTGGAATTCGATATAAAGTGTTCCACAGAAAGTAATTTACAGATGGGGAGCTTTCATCATGCACTGCCAAACCATTCAGGGCCTGGTTCAGCAACCCATGACTGACTTTATTATAAATTAGTGATGTGAACACCTAAATTTATATTTAATTTTATGTTTTGTATAGCTTTTATGAAGGCAATGTATCTGCTCACTCACTTAATGGCAACACCATTCTTAAGCCTTTGTAGGATCCAGGCTTTGCTTGAATAATGGCATTACTTGTAAACAGGATATGGAAGAAACTCGATTATTTAGAAGCACACTCTGGTTTTATTGCTATCTTAGAATAGCATACATTCCTCTGTCATTTTGGTGGATTTACATCACGTAAATCCAATCTGGACACAGACTCTGAACACTCAGTTTTTTGAGGATTCATAAGGTGATGTTTTGTTTTTCTTACATTTCCAGAGAAAAGAGAACAGAGCTTACTGTGCCAGCCTTGTGCTCACAGTATTGCAAACCAGCCAGCAGAAATGACGCTGTGAGGAAATGCCTGGTGCAAAGTTCTTGGTTCTGCACTTAAGTACAAAGAAAGGAAACAAAGCATTGTGCAAAGCCTCAGAAAATGAACCTAATAGAGGTGGTGGGAATGGGAGTAAGAGCTGAGATCTATCTTCTCCCTAGCTTATAAGGTGGCAGGAAGCTCAGCCCTTGCTGCACACCTTCCTGTACTGGCCACCTCTTGCTGTTCTGCATCTGCCTGCACACGAGATCTGTGGCAGTGGCTCCTCTACATTAAGCTCTCCCCATCCTTGACACTATTTAGCCAAGGCTCTGAGGGCATTTCTTCAAATCTGAATTACCCTTTTTATGGCTTATGCCCAAATAGCATGACTTCATCAAGATGTTGCTATGGGATGACTCCTTACCAAGATTTCCATGACCCTACTTCTGTCCTTACATTAACATTCGGATATTCTGCATGTAGACACAGTGGCCCCACTGGGTTCGAGTGTGTTTGAAGAGCAGGAGATTTAAATTTCAGATGTTGTATCATCTGACTACATGTAAGAATTATGGATCTGCTTTGTACTAAAATGCATTTTTGGAAGTTATTTTGAAAAATCCAGGCTGCCATGAAAGCAGGGCAACTGTGCTGAACCAGGGCAAACATTTCCATCACTGAAGTTATTAACAACATTCAAATTCCTTTAGAAAAAAAAAAAAAAGAAGAAAGAAAAAGAGAAATAACGACTTAGATTCTAATAATACTTTAAAAATAGTAGCACAATAAATATACTATCCTTAATTTTCCACCCTTCACTATTAATTCACCTACTTGCAAGCACATGTATGAATTTCCTTTTTTCAAGAAGAAAGATTGAATGCCTTCCCCACAAAAGAGATGCAGCACTGATGAGGAAGGAATTAATAGATTTCCTCTGCCTCCAGCAGAAGCAGAGGAAATATCAGCAGAGAAATACCTATCTATTCATAGGTGCTTCTCCTCTTTCCTCCCTGACTGCTGCTCTTTTTGGAGAGCTAGTGACTAATGAAGATCCCCAGTGGTTTCCTCATTTTGGCCTAGGGTGCAGCAGGAGTTTACAGTGGCCAAAAGAAGAATTTGATGTTTCAACAATACAGCCTTTGGCAGTACTGAGTTCAAGAACATTTGGGCAACGATCTCAGGCACATGGTGTTATTCTTGGGGTGTCCTGTGCAGGGCCAGGTGTTGGACTTGATGACCCTGATGGGTCCCCTCCAACATGGCATATTCTATGATTCTATGATAATCAGTTTAGGGAGAAGTCATCAGTCATGTACATCCATGCTGTGAACCCCAAGGATGACTTCTGGATGGGCCAGAGCAAGATTTGGGGGGAAAACAGCCAGGTACAGAGGGAAGAAGATGCAAATTAAAACCAGCTCCTTTGGTTCCTGTTGGCCTTGATGGAGTTGTGGTAAGGAAGGAGAGGTTTTGGTCACCAGAGGAAATGCCTGCATGTCTCCCACCAGCAGAACCTCTGGCCTCAGCTCCTCATTCCATAAAATGCAGCTAACAGTTCCTTACCCTGTACATGGCTGCAAGGCTTAATCAACTGAGCTTTATAAGGTGCTTTAGGAGCCTCGACTGCAAGTTGCTGCAGACTTGCTAACTACATTATTTCAGAATAAAATAAACACATTTTATACAATCAAAAGGAAAAAGGGGGAAAAAAAAATTCACCAGCCCTTTCTCCCCTCCAAGCCAGATCCTCAGAACTTCTCCAGCATAAGTTACACAGCGCTCCTTGCTCAAGGTTTCACAAATAGACATAGCTGGTTGGCCAAGAGATTTTTTTACCCTGGTGTTTATAATTCCAATTGGTGTAAAATTTCCTGATGGTTAACACATCCCGTTACAGACACTTTTGAATGAATGACTCATTCCCAAATAATTGACTAGCTTTGTAATTTGGGAAGTAAAAATCACATTTATGAGTCCCTGGGGGGAAGGCCTATAATGTTGTGCATAAAAAGTAGATAAATCATAAAACCTGATTTTTTTTTCATTTGTAAAAGCTTCCATTAGCCTTTGTGTGCACATTAAAGCAATGCCCTCTAAATGTGTGCAGCTGCTTTAAATCACTGGTGCACTTTAAAATCAAGTCTTTTTATATCGTGATGTTAAAATTACATGTTGGTTACTGTAATTCTGTCTTCTTTTTTGTGGGACATCCTTGGATCAAATCTGCTTCTGGGAAAACCTCTCCCTTCGCACTAGGTTTTCTAATCCCTGTAAGCAGAAGCCTAAGCATTTTGCAGCCAGTGGAAAACAGTGTTTATCAGGTAAACAAGGAAGACAAACAGAAAGGATCAGTCAGTGCCAATGCAAATAGGGCCCCATCCTCACTTAGCAGACGCATTAATTTTAGATTGAGGTTTCAAATAAATGTGCAATGTGATTCTAATGGGATTTGACAAGGGTATTTGATGTCTGCAAGGCAAATCTATTATTATCTACAGAATATCTAGTTACAAATGTAATACCCCAAAGGTGGTACTGAAACTACATAATATTTAAACTCCTGAATGAAATGGCCATGCCACTTGCCTTGCCTTTTGCAGTCTAAAAGTCCCATACACCTTTATGCCAGCAAGGCCCATTCCCACATTTTCAGAGTACTGTAAATTAGTTTAGTGTGCTTGAAAGAACCTGTAATTGTAACTGCTCTTGTTGACACATCAGCTTGATGCCACACAGAGCACGACTGGGACCATATCCTTTGGTTTTGCAGCTACAGTGCATTTCAAGTGCTTGACAGGTCCAGCGCTAAGATGTTCTGAATTAGATTTGAATTACAACCGCTAAATGCCCTTGTCAAAGCTCGTTATGCCTGAGAGTAGCCATATACATTTAACTGACTATTCCTATGGAGGATATACTGCTTAAACAAAGACATACTCCAAAGTTTCATACAGAATTGTCAAAATATAATTGAGTTAAAAAAACAACTAAAGCATAAGAAGAGCAATCTTTACTGCCTTTTCTCCCCCCCTTTTCCTTCTTTGAAATAAATCCAAAGGACAATTTAGTGGAATCTTAGTATAAAATAAAAAGAGTATTTGCAGTTCCCGCAGAGACATTGAAATTTATACAAAGAGCAGATTCATCCATACGTTGATCCTAGTGTCAGGAAAGGCCATAGCAGAACATTAAGATCTTACCCCGTGAAAAACATTTCACATCACGTTGCAGGCATTGGAGAGCATCTGGTGCTTCAGAAAGAAAAGGAACTAAAGCTAGCACATTGATGAGAATCAGGATCAAGCCTTGAATTTTGGAGGACTCCAAATTCATGCTTCATCAAATAAAGGAAGCACAATATTTATACATCTAGGCACATGTGTGGAAGCATACACCTCAATGCCCACATGCAGTATGTAACGCACGCATGCAATGTTTATACAATTTAATAGAAACATAACAGAAACTTCCTTCTAACTTGCAGATGTATTTGTGATCACATATTGGTTGTACAAGGCCATAATCATACCTTCTTAGGCTAGAAAATAGCAACCCAAGAGCACAAAGCTGATTTTGACAGTGTTTGGTGCTCTGTCGGTGCCATGGAGGTGTCAGAAGCTGTCAGGACCTGCTGCTGGTTGAACCCTGCAGTGCCCTGCTGAGGCTGACCTGGCTGGGCAGAGGAGACGGCCTAAAGCTGAAGGCTGAGAGAAGAGAGGGAGGGCCTCCTGCAGCCTAGCTGACTGTCTCAAACCCTTTCTGAGCACAAGAAGCAAGACAGATTTGCTTAACCTAAACCCACAAAGGCTCAGGCAGCACAGAAGAGGAGGAGCAGGCTATTGCAGCTGCTGAAGACAAGGCAACCAGAGGCCTGCATGTGCACCTCAGTTAACATCGTAACTTTCTCTTCCAAATTCTCCTCCATGAGTGAAACAAAACATCTTGGGGAAATATGTGTTGCTTCATCACAGATTTCCTGGTTGAATTTGGAAGTCACATACTCGTGGAGGTTTTCTAGACCGGGGGGCAGGTCTCCTGTGCGCTCCCAGGTTTGCATTTGCTGACCTGCCTGCAGACACGGCCCGTGGTGCCCTCCCTCATGGATTCTCCCTTTCCTACCGTGGGACTGTGAGCACAGAACATCTTGGAGGAGCTTGTTGGCATTCCCCAGCAGGTAGCCAGCACAAGGCATATGTTCTGAAGGATCCTATCCCCTTCCATCCACAGTAGATGTAGATGTAGACTCAGCATCAGTCCTTTTTTCCACAATAAGGATAAAGGTCCTTCCCGTGTGTGCCTTGGCCTGTAGGTTGTAGTTTCTTTGAGGAAGAGACTATCCACCCCCGGGAAGTGAAGGGAGCACCCAGCACAGCGGCGTGCCATTTCACCCGAGGCCTCTAGAAGGTACTGTGAGACAAACAGAGAATAATCCTGCTTTACGATGGATAAGGGCTACACAAAGGCCAGGGCGCTGCTCGGGGCTGTGTTCCCATCTCTGCTGGAGCAGGGGTGCAAACAGATTGGGAACACACAACCAAGACTTCTCCCATCTGAAGCTGCCCTAAGCATTACCTCAAAAGATGAATTCTCCAGCAGCAGCAGCTACAAAAAGGTTTCTAACCCCATTCCAAGAGCAAAATGTGGCTTGAACTGGTCAAAACCTGCTGACAGCCTTAAGCAGCATGAGAAACCTGTTTCGTGATGGCAGTTGGTTATTTTAAAACCGAGCTGAAAGATTAATGGTGAGATTTTCAAAAAATGTAGGCTCTCAATGACAGGAACTGACAATTTGCTCATGCAATTTCCCATCGCTGTGTGTGCAGTAGGGAGGAACGGGTGGGCAAAATGACACACGGCCATTCTGTGCCTACACTTTTTCTGGAAATCTTAGCCCTGAAAAGGCAATAAGCAAATAAGAAAAGCATTTATATGAAAGGCAGAAAGATTTAGGCTGAGAAATACATTGATATTCTTTGTTAATTTTTTTATTCAATTAAAAAGCACATGCTGATTATTTTTAGCAGCGTCCCCCTGATACAATTCAGATGTAAATCACATTTCTGTAGTCAGCTGCTGCTGTTTAAGCAGAAATATTTTGACACTATAATTATAGGGTTGAAACTATGCTTTACATTAGTGTATAAAACACTCATTAAATTAAAATTCCTCCATGAAATCATGAAAATAAACAGTCTGTCTGAACTGGCATCAACAAATTCACAGGATGCTTCTGCGTTTTCTCAGGGCTGGCCTTCAAGTGACTGTGTTACAAGGCCCTTATTTAACTGTGAAGTGTTAAAGGTTCACATTCTTTTGAAGGTCCCATTCTGCTTATTTTTAAAATTATTGCTTTAATTGTTTTTACAACTTGTAAGATTTTAAAGCTATTAAGCCTCAAAGTTGTGGGAAAAATTAAAATTGTGATTATTACAACTTGCATAAGTCTGTGAGATGGCTGTGGCACCGCATTTTCTTCAAAGGTGAATTAAATAAAAGGTGTCCGTGGCACCATATGTGACATGTCACATTTGTCTATTATGGCTGAGAAGCAGGATACATAATGTATACACAGCACCTTGAGGGTAATGGAAAAGGAACCAAAGACTTGGGATGGCAATGTGCTAGGGGATCCTTCTTGTCCTCTCCTTTGCTCCCCACAATCTCCTTGTCTTTCATTCCCCTCCCATCCATCATGAACATGACAGTCCTGAAGACACCAGGTCCAGCTGTCTGTGCCTGAAGAGGGCAGAAATTTCTTGCAGGAGGTGCCAGGAAAAGAACATCCCCAGTGAGGTTCATCCACATTGCAGGAGTGGGAACAAGGAAAAGGGTGCCTCAGCCCTGCCCTACTAACACAGGGATTCATTTACTAGGGCTAATTTCATTTGCTTTACTCCCCAAGGATAAGAAGTGACAAAAAGAAGTCACTGACCATGGGAAGAGACCATCTTCTCTGGCCTGATGGTCCCATTAGAGGGACCCACTGATGGACAATCAGTCCAGGTTCCTGCACCACCCACCATGGGCAAACTTCCTGGGTGGGACCATGGCCAAGATCTTTGAGCCTCACAGGCATTCCCTGAGAGTGCTGGAAAATCTGCATGTGTTGGCACACTAATCCCTATAAGCCCTCGCTGGGTTTTGTTTGTTTTCTCTTCATCTGTACAGTATCACTGGTCTCTACAGTCCACTGAGCAAGCTGAGGCTGTGCCGGGCTTGGGAGCGAATGGCACGGGATCTTCAGGATGCAGATGATGTAATCACGGCGGTCTGAAACATTTTTGCTACATCTATATTCCACTGAAATCCACAATTATGGCTGACTTTTCTTTGATTGAAGATATTCCAGAAAGATGGACTGCAATGGTAATTGCACCATTTTATCTTAAGATACGAATCTGAGACTGATCCCTCTGGTCTTACAAAATTACAGTCAACATGTTATTTTCTCCATTTGGGCATGAAATGTATATGCAACAGTGGTTGCTGCAATGTATATTTAGCCTTAACTTGTCAGAGGCATCAGTTAGAAAACATCCAAACCCTTCAACCTTTTTATTAATCGGGATTATGCACAAGAAAGTCTGTTGCAGAGTGTAAGTTTTAGTACACATTGTAATTCAATAGTAAAGGGGTTTTTTAATGCTGCAGTTGTTTTCTTTCAGCTGCTGCATGGATGATTGTTTTTTCTGTCCAGTATTACTAGCATTATGGTTAGCCCTCTTCTACCACAGGATGACATTTTCCACCCTGGAAGGAATAACCTTATTTTCAGAGCCTAGATATTATAGCCCAGTGAATTAAATTAAAGAAGTAAAACATTTTACCACTGGAAAACATTAATATATTATTCTGGTTTCAAATTATCCTGATATCTGTGGGGTATGTTCAGTGTGATTTTGAGAAATTCCACTAATAACAGAAGAAGTTACCCTTTTATTTTTGCTCCAGATCATTGCACAAAATACATTTCGTTCTCAAATTAGATAACTAACAAATTTAATTTTTTTTAAACTTAATATGTTAATTCAGATGAATTGTTGGAACTCTTGGTCACTGGATTTTCAGGTTCTAAACAGAATCTCATGATGATTCCTTCAGATTTTTAAACACTTCATGCAATTTCGTTGCTGAGCGAGGAAAGAAAGCCCAGAAAGAAGCCCAGAGAACCATTTCTTTGCTAATACAAACTTCTTCAGAAGAAGGACAAAGAATTTTTAAAAATCTAATTTTTTTTTCCAAAAAAAGAAAAATGGCTCAAAAATATTTCTAGTCAGTTATTAAAAGTATCCAACACTAAATTTCTCAAACACAGTACTTTTACTGCCTCTGTTTGGATTACCACAAGATAGGTGTTAATGAACCCTTCTACACAGTTACAATTTGCTTTCTGTTGATATTTTCTAGTGTCTGCTCCCCATCTCTTTTTCCTAAAAACATCACTGCTAGCAAAGTTCCTCTCTACAATAGTCAGAGAAAGCAAACACAGCTGAAGTGAACTCAGGACTTGTTTTAAGAAAAATATTTCCTAGAAATTCTTTGCTGGGACTCTCTCTTGTTAAAGACATTACATACATAAAATTTGGTGTGAAGTAAATGATGACACATTGGTGTAAGGGTGAGTGTAAACTCTGAGGGCAGTGACTTAAAACAGCACCTCATGACGGCAGCATAAACAGACATTAGTAAACACTTGCCATGACCAATGCCCAAATAAATCAGATTACTCTGCAGTATATATGTTTATAGAAATAGTCATTTTGGTGAATTTAAGGCACTTCAGATATTAACCTTACATTTCAGAGCTATGTGACTGCCCACTGATGTCAGAGAATTTAACTGCCTGGTCCTACCTCTTTGGGCACAGCTTTTGGAATATTTTTGAGCAACTCCACAAACACAACTCCATAATCTTCATTTTCCAATGGCTATTCTACCTTCCCATTTTCTTCCTGTGACTGGAACAGGTCTAGGGATACTCTGGAAACACTGAAATACTTCTGGTTGAAGAAGACCTTTCACTGCCCATGAGAACTAAATATCCAGCCCTACATGTTTCAAGAAAGGCAGTTTGACACCCATTTTGCATTCAGTTTCATCCACCTCTTGTAGCTTCCTCTCCCTCAGGAAGAATTCCATTTCTCCTACCCTGTGGTGGGGTGGTCCATTTGTGGTCTAACTGATGATGGAGACATCTGAATTTCTCTGTGCCCAAGGTCAACAGCTGACACAATCATGACTGCAGACTTCATCTTCTTGCCCATCCCTACCCTACCTGTGGAAATCCAGGAGCTTGTGACTTCCTCAGCTTTCCCATGGCCAGGAAACCCCAATATAGTCCAAACCACTGGGAAATAATAGCTCTTCCCCTACCTTTTACAGATCCTTCCATACTTACTTACATCCTCCAGGAAGAAGTTTGCTCTCCTCTACCTTCTCACATGCCAGAGTTGAAAGAGTAAAGTAGGGACTAGATCCCTGTCTTTCTTAACATCTCAAATGATTACTGCTGCTGTGGGGGGGCTCAGGCATCTGGGTCAGCACCATCAGCTGGCTCTGCTGGCAGCCAACTCGAGGAACACATAGCTGAAGTAGGCAGAATGAGGAATTATGACCAACGACCTGCTCATCCACTAAGTAAAGCAGATTCCTGTACAGAATAGGATTTTTCTGTTTTTTTAATTTGAGGAAGCTGCAACTTAAGTCTTCCAGTGGTGCAGCCCTGATCCCGGCTGGAAGACCTTGGTGAGAAGTGGAAGTAGAGGTGACAGACAGACAAGCTTTGGAAAATGTGAACACACACACACTCCCCACCACGGTGACAAAGAGTGTAAACAGAGGAGGAGATCACTGCCAGCGTTACAAATGGTATCAGACTTCAGTTTAATGCTCACATTTTTCCTGAAAACTGGAGAGGTGCCTCAGGCTCCCCTACTTCAGAGACCCAGGAAATATTTGGGAGGCAAAGAGAGCGACTGGCCCCCTTTTAGTGCCCAGGACTTCCCCTGGACTTGCTCCAGAGTGGCTTGAAGGCCAATTTCCATACAAAACCTCTGCCTGAGTGAAGTGCAAGGGTCTCCTGCAACACCCAGGGGAGAGCAAAGCTTGAGCCAGAGATGCAGTGTTGTACTGCTTCTCCTCCCTCTTGATAACCAGCTGTGAGGCAGGAATAAACAACTCCAGCCTAGGCAAACATACCCTTAGCTGCCACTGTGTCCCCAGGGGTTTGGAAGGTGCTGGTTGCAGGGAAGGTGCTAGACAATAACACCTGAGCATGGAGGATAAAACCTCTCTGGCAGCACCCACAAAGGGGCATCTGCCTGCCCTTCCAGCAGCAGGCTTTTGGCAGCTGGGTGTTAATGGCCATCTTCACCTCAGCTGAATGTCCAGTGATGAGGTTAGAGCATTAAAACTCAGACTGACACAGAAAAAAAGTAGAAGGAAACATTACTTGGCCTTGCAGGCAGCTAGAACTCCCTCTCTCCACCACCTCCACCTCCCTCAGCCTGTCACTCACATGTCTCCAGGCACACTCACAGTCTCTGATCACTTTATTGGTTCCAGGGGAAGAACATTACTTGTTCTTTGCACAGATTTCTCTTCCTTCCCCTACCTCTCTTTTTCTTCCCATCCCCAATTCCTGAATATGTTAGTAGTACTAAATAAGCAGCACATCAAATGGTTTTGAAGCTTCCTCTGGCAAAACCATAAAATCTGCACTGGTAAAATATATATATATTTCTGTCCCAGATTCCCAATCTGTTTCCTTTAAATCCAATAAAATTTATATCATAGGGCTTAAGGGCAGAGAGCTTCATACGATTGAAACTGATTCAGTAAATGCAAAACATAAAAATAAAGTATTGGCATTCGGTATTCCTATGTTTCAATACTGCTTTGATATTTCACTATGAAACTTAAACTGAGCTGGGGTTTTATGCATTCTTTTCCCCCCTCTTTTGTTCCCCCACTTTTTCCTTTGAATTTCATCTCTTTAATCACTGGACCATGGATCAGAAATTCTTGCAACTTGTTTGTGGATGGCCAGAGTCTAAAGCAACAGCTTGTTTAGGAGTTACTGCACCATCTGTTCTTGCTTTTTCCATTAGATGGCTGGTTTTACACAGAGATTCATTTTATCGTTCTCTCTGTAGTGCATCATCTTGTTTCATTCACATACTCACACAATTGCTCACTTATCTTCCTGTTTGTGCACAGTACCTATTTGTACAGGGAGTGCACAGACTTCAACAAGCAATATTCTCCACCGACTTCCACCAGGACCACATGTAACTCATGGGAGCCAGGGCTGGGATTTCCTAAAATTGTATAATAGATCCAAAGTTCTGGTGGCTGAAAGGGGCTGTTATGATTATCTAGTCTGACTTTTGATATAATAAAGGCCATAAAACAACAAAGACCAAGAAGCAATTCCTGTATCAAACAAAACCCCTTTGGCTGAGCTGGAAAATGTTAACAGAGATCTCCAGTTTGGGTAATCCACTACAGCTTTGGAGAAGTTGTTCCAGCAGTCAAAGGTAGCTGGCCTCTTTTTGTGAAGAAAACCTCACTGCCTTCTAAAGTTTCCCTTTGCAGACACTGATTTGTATTCCCTTTGCACTGATAAAATCAAGACCTATCTGATATCCAGCATTTTCTCCGAATGATGGATTCTGGGTGTGCTGGTGGCTCCCAGAGGAGAGAGCAGGCACCCAGGCTATCCTTCTGGGCAGCAGTGAGCTGTTGGTGCTGTTCCTCTTTCATTGCAACCATGCCCAGTTTCTGTCTGACAAAATAAATTGCTTGCATTGCTTTCAATTTTTGCTATAAAACAGGTTTTGAAGATCTTGTCAGCTCATACATTTCTGAACATTTCTCAGTCATAGTCCTGCAACAGAGCTGCAAGAAATGGTGTTGCAAAATACTCTCAGTGCTGGGCTGAGGAAGATTTTCCAGCATCAAGGTGAATGGCCTGATTCCTGCCTGAATCACAGCAAGGTGTGAGCTCTGCTGTCTGAAAGCAAGGACAGATGTGCGTAGGTCACACACTTCTGATCACTTCAGATCCTTTCTCTACGCAGGAAGATGCTGATTAGACTCCACAAACACATGAAGTTGGTCCCACCTCAGCAGAGAAAATTGGAATAACTAACTTTTTGAATTTTTCCCAGCCCTGTTTGCTATGAGTCTAAAATACATTTTAGGCTGTGCAATTAATGTTTATTTTCCTACCATCACCTGCATTCAGTGAGTTAAACATCTCCCTAAGGCAGGCAATTTCAATCAGCCATTTTCAATACATATATGGATATAGCAGAAAAATCTTTTATTTCCTCCAAAACCTGGGATTCTATACCAATATGATAATTTCTTGACATCTTCTCCTCTCAACATTTAATGTGATATAGTGACACCATTTCCATAAATAAAACTATCACAAGCTGAGAGGCTGACAACTCACAGCCTGAAAAGTGAGAGGTTGGAGGCTTGCATGGTTGCGAGGGTGAATGGAGCTGGAGCATGGCAGGGTTAAGCAGTACTTACCCCAGCCCTGGACTAAACAAGGAGTCAGACATAAATACCAGAATGTTTTTAGCTTTGGAAAAACTCTTTTTGATACAACTCTTTATTTATTACTTGGTAAAATATTCCACCCAAAATTGGTGTTTGTCAATGAGTTTTTTTCAGAACATCTAATCTACCTTCTCAAGAAGCTCCTTGTAAGGGGAAGATTTGTGCTGTTCACTGAGGAAAGGAAAAAAAATCAGGAAACTTTATTATTTCTTTTTCTTGATAATCCCTTTAAATTTCTGGTTTATTTAATCTTATGAACTATTCTTGAAGTTACCAAGAAAAGCACCTGGACTATGATTTCCTCTCCTGTGGAAGTGAAAGGATGTGCCTCACCTTTCTTGTCATACTTGGTGGCTCATGGAATTTTTCAGGGTTTTTTTTCTGATGTACAGTTGTTTTCAGAAATTCATTTTTTCATGTATACAAAGACATTTTGTAATGGGGGGTCTTAAACAGACAGAATTCAACTGGAGTATCATGAATTCTGAAGCACCCTAATGGCCAAATAGCTGACATCTGATTATTGGGAAGGAGCCCTGGATAATTCAGCCTGTTCTGTGGGGTGACTGCCATTTTAAGCCCTATGCTGCCTGTTTGCCTGTGCAAATTGTTTAACACATCCAACTCTTTTAAGACAGCAAGAAATCAGTTTGACAAGCATTCATTTTTCTAAAATCAGATATTAAAGAGAGAAACATTTGCAAAAGTACCACAACTATTAAGGGAGAAGAACTTATACGAGGTATAACCTTACTGTGCAGTGGGTAACAGAAGCATTAATAGGAAAAACCTAAGTGGAAACACTTGACAAAATAAATTAAAGCACAGCTCTCCCCTGAAAAGTGACTAAAAATGGCATCCTAGGGTCCCATGTTTATTATGTGTTACCAAGTCCAGATCAGATTTGCTCAGTTTACAAATAAGGGGTGAAATTCTAGCTGGGTTGAACTCAACTAGAGCTTTGCAGATTACTTCAATGGGGCCAGGATTTCATTTTAGGAAACTTTTTTTTTCCTTTTTGAGTAGTCTGTGGAGACTTGACTTGGAAGATCACAAGACTGGTTGAAATGTGAAACAGAAAAATCCTAAAAAATTTCAAAATTGTTTCCATTTTGTTGGGCTGAAAACAGGCCAGTGTTTATCAAATACTTCTGTGTTTTATAGCTGAAGATTTTGCATATGGTGTTTTTAATCAATATGGTTATCAAAGATATCACTGACACGTTTATTAGGATTCTTTTCTGCCAGAAACAGAGAATTTGGAAAAATGAAAAATCTAAATGATCATGCTGGCATTGATCTTGATAGGCTTGCCAATAAAAATGTTAAAAAAAAAAAGAAAAAAAAAAAAAGCCAAATCATGACATGAAAAAGTCTACTTTTTTCGAATGATCTCTGTCTTGAGAAAAAGTCAGCTTCTAATGATCTTTGTCTTGAGAAAATGTCATCTTTTGAAAGAGAGGATGAGAGAATGGCTTTCCCAAAATGCAGACTTGCATTTCCCAGGGGTTTGTGTATGTGGACTGATTTTATGGGTGCCTCGGGTGATTTCTCGACCTGCAGCCCCTGAAGGCTGGTGGCTGCTTGCCCTGAGTGCCTTAGGACATTGCAGAAGCCTGTGGAGAAGGATGGCCCGCTGTGCTTCCCTCCTCTCTGGCACGGATGGGTTTGTGGGTCAGGCTGGGGAAGGAAGTTTGTTTTGCCATTTCCCGTGCTGTTCTCTTTCTGTGGTTAAAAAGAGGCTCCAGACTCCAGAGCTGTCAATCTGGCACTTTTCACTAGCACTTAAAAACAATTTCAAAACCTATTAAAAACATGAGATCCCAAACCTGCTGTATGGGAACAGACAACAGCAAGAGCCATATCAAGGGCTTTGATTGCAGGCAAGGCTGTGCTGTACGGATATTGCGTTTTATTCTTGATAGCACAGGACCTCGCTGTGCTTCTGTCATGTTTAAGCTGTCTGTTTCCATCAGGGAAAGGTCTTACAAGCACAAAACACATGGGCAGCCTTTCAGCCCTGTTTCAAATTTCTGCAACACAATAAATCCGTTTGTTTTTATTTCTTCTTTCTGTAAACATTTCTCCATCTAACATGGTAACTGCTGTTTATACAGTGCAGTAAAAGCACAGGTCAGAGCACAATAAGATTATAGTCTTACTTCAATATGTCCAATCCACAATAAAATAAAACCTTACAACATATCCAGAGGAACAGTTTGGGGTTCTCTTCATATTAATGTATGTCGTATGGGAGGGTTGTATTGGGGCATAATATTTTCCACAGCTGTCAGGACTTATTTAAAAGGCAATATCCTTTTTCTGGGATTTTATTTAGGTTCTGTTTATACCATGTGTAGGATTGTTAATCCCATGATGTATGACTCAGTGGTGTATGATTACTTGAAGGTAATATGTACAAAATGAGCTAAATATTTTGGGATAGATCCTTGGTATTAAACACATTGGGATCACAACAGAGAGGTGGAATGACAAGGAGGAGACAGAAATGTAGCTGCAATCTGCTTTTGTGTCATGTGCTTGGCCTAGAGGCAAACATCAGCCCTGCTCCAGAGCATTCCCCATTCTCTGTGGCCCCTCTGCTCCCTTCCACAGGGAGGCTCGGATGCTTTAAAGGCCTTGAGTCCTTTTCCACAACTCTCTGTGCCATCCCCCCCGGGAAGGAAGGTTCAATTATCCCCCTGCCCTGGCTCTATTCCATTCACTGGGCATGCCTGAAGAGGCAGAAATCCTAAAAGGCCAGCTACCTCCACTTTCATGGGTGAGGTCACCATGAAGGTTGATAAAGCATTCTAGGGGCTGTTTGAAAAGAAATAGAAAACATATAGAATGTTGTCTTCAGGTTCAGAGAACATGAAACATGGGTTCATTTCATGGGCAGCATGAATGCACTGAGATGTGTTTTCAATCAGCTGAGAGTTCTTTGACATGGAAAACAGAGGCATACCTAAACCCACTGAGCTAAACTTGTCCCAAGTGTAACTTCATTGGCCTTACACCAGGAATGTGTTGGGCCCAGTGACTCCACAGGTACTGATTCTTGCCATTTAGTCAGGCTCTCTCCAAATGAATGGAAATGAAAGGACACATTAAAAGGCCATAAAGGAGCTGTACTAGTAGGCTGCTAATTTTCTCATACTTATTTAGTGTGTTTGGTAAGCAGCTTGTTTGGTTAGAGAATTTGCAGAGACAGTACTCCCAAACTCAGGGTACCCCTGGAAAAAGATGAAATATGAAGAAATATAGACTTGTTAAGGTGCCAACAAGCACCAGAGCAACAAGGTACAACAAGGCCAGAGCCTTGTAAGTATTTAAGTCCCTGGAAAGAAGAGAGACTCCTAAGGGGATTGTTTTACAGTGCCCATATGCCTGACTCCCCCAGGTCATGCAAGGGTGGTTGAGATGGGAATGGAGAGCTCAGACATCTGAGTAAGATGCCAGGCCAAGGCAATTTAGCAGCTGAGATCCAGGTAAGTGTTTTTGACATTTTAATGCATAGTATAGTTAGCTTTTGAAGGGTATAAAGCAGTACAAGTCTCTTGAAGGACAGGACCTGAAAAGGACTTAGTTGCTGGGTGCACCACATGGAGGTATCAATGTGAAACCTTGAAATCCCTGAGACCTTGGCTCATCCCAGCCCTGCAGTTACCTTGAATGACGCTTTTGAGCTCTTGGCACCCCTCTAATCTTACACAGCTCACAGCTGCATAAAACTGCCCGGAACAATGTGCACTGCTGTACAGTGTTGAGGGCCTCCTACCACAAGACACACTGAGAGAGGTGCCCCTCCAATGCAAGGCTGCTCAGGAGGCTGGGAGGAGGCTCCAGCCCAGCCACGGGCAGGCAAGGATACAGAGGCAACAGCAAAGTAGGAGAGGGGATGATCCCCATGGCAGAAGGGTCCTGCTTTGCTTGAGATTCAGGAGCCCACCTGGAGAAGATGCCGTGTGTGGGGCTGGAGGGTACAGCCCCCTGCACTGCTGCTTGTCCTCACTGCAGGGCTGATGCACAGAGCAACATGGGGGCAGAGGGAGAGAAAGCAGCTGGGAAGAGTCCATGAAATACTGGGAGAGCCAGCATGGGACAGTATGGGACCAGGATATTCAGCTGTGTTACCTCAGCATGAGGGAGTCAGGAAGAATATGGCCTGTTTCAGAGAAAATAGATGGGTTTGAGGCACTTTCATCACTTAAAGTCAGATTCAGAAGTATTTACATATCCCTAGGTAGAGATCTGAAACCTGATTAGAGGGAAAGGCTGGAAGGTATTCAGTGCAGCACAGCTGTGGTAGGCTGTATTTGTGCATTCCCTAGGTGGAAACTCGTGTTCACACTTTGCCCTTACCATGGAATCATGTATTAGTTTGGGTTGGAAGGCATCTTTGAGATCATCTAGTTCCAACCTACCTGCCATGGGCAGGGACAGGTTCCACCAGACCAGGTTGCTCCAAGCCCTGTCCAGACTTGGACACTTCAGGGACAGGGCATCTACAGCTTCTCTGAGCAACCTGTGCCAGTGTCTGACCACCCTCAGGGAGAAGAATTTCTTCCTAATATCTGATTTAAATCTGCTGTCTTTCCATTTTCTGCAACAATTAACTCTTTTCTAGCTCAAAGAGGCCATAGGGGCACCACAGCTGAGAGCAGGAACTGAGAGGAGATTGTGAAGAGCTGTGGAGAGGAGTGGGCAGATATCCAGGACAGCAGGAAGGATGCTGCAGGGCTCCCTGGGGTGAATTAGGAGATCCAGGCAGGCCTTTCAGCAGCACACCCCTGCACACACTTACAGGCAGAGCTCCACCAGCAGTGCAAACAGCAGCCTTGGGTACAACTGAGCAGTGACTGCTTTGATGGGAAAAGGATGTGAAACATAGCAAGATGATACATTGGATGGTACTGAATCATCTGTAGGTGAGATTACAAACAGCACACATTGTGCTGGCCACTAGCAAACCAGGGGGAATCTGCTGGTTCCTGACACAACCTCTTCTTCCCTCTTATTCCCAGATGATACACTGCATTTATTTATTAAAAAAAAAAAAAAAAAAAAAAAAAAAAAAAAAAAAAAAGAGTGAAATGGAGAGCAAAATTACTTGCCTCATATCAGTGTTTGACAGAAAATTACAGGGAGACAACGTGATCCCAGAGAGGGGGGAATAGGCAGCAATGAATTCTCACAAAATCGGGACAGTGACTTAAAAATAATCTGTGTGTTTTATTTGCTTAAAAATGCAGGGCAACTGCTGCCTGCTCTCCTGCTCTTCAACCCTGAATAATGAACTTGCTTCCAGCTCCATATTTTCTGTGTCACCATGACATCTAGAAATTTGCATTTCTTCATTCAGAGGTTAAGGAATATCGATTGTTTAAGCTTCTTTTTTTTCCCCTACCAGTACAGTGGGACATTATGTAATATACTGGATATCATGATATTGGGTAGTTTTTGACATCGTATCTCCATTAATGTACAGCCACAGTTAGAAAAAAATTGAGAAATCTTACCTACACTTCGTAATCTGACAGACCTATCCCATTTATCATTTCTGTGGGCCAAGTCCTGAAGATATTTATTAGCTATAGACAAGATTCTTGCTTATTTTTCAGTGCAGATAAAAGACCTTGTCTCAGAGCAGGATCTTCTGCTGGATGCTGCACAAGCCTTCCTTTTAGTTTAGGGAAAACAACATTTACACAGCATTTTCCAGGCAAACATTTCCTTGCTCTGCCCATGCCCAGAGCAGACAATGCAGTGGGGTTGTGTTAGCACCATGTGCTCTCTGTGCTAATCTACATCTCAAACAATTAATAGAGCTGCAGTAACCATAACTTCTGGTCAATACAGGCCATATCAGAGAAAGTTTATGCTTGTACAGCAAGGTGTTAAACCACTTCAGAAAATGGACAGAGCAGGCTCAGATATAGGCAAGCTCTACAAGTGGCTTGCAGAAGCTGTTAGTTTAAGTTGGTGAAAGATGCAGAATTTTCTGCTGCAACTGAATATTTTTCAAACATAAAAGAGGTTGAAGACCTTCTGAAGCCATAAATGTGCCTGGTGAAAACCATGGAAATTGATGGAAGTTTTGTCTAACCCTCCTGTGAGCACTATTTGATGATGAAGGTGAGGCCAGAGTAGTACTTGGTGTAGCTAACCCTTGTGGTTAGATCTTTGGAGTTCCATCACCACCAAAAACATGTGGGTTCTACAAAGACCCTAACACTTCCTCCTGCCCCATGTTCCCCTTCCCACTTTACTCTGGAGATAACTGACCTCTGAAGAGGAAATTCTCTGGAGAGATTATATTTGAAAGCTGACACTGTGATCATGTTTTAGGCCCAGTCAGAAGATGCGGTTTCCAATTTTCTGCATTGTGCAGCCCAGAAAAAAAAAATAAGCTTCTCTGTTGGCATTCTTAAGGCAAAGATGTTCCATGGTGTGCCTGGCATCCAAGGGCAGGAGCTTTCCTCTAATTCTCATTACTTGTGACAAGCTCTGGTTGCATGTAAATAACTCCTGCACACAATAATGCTATTATCCAGTAGTATCTTTTTCTTGCCTTTCAATAACATTGTCAAGTTTATTTACATGGTCCCTTGCTCTTCAGTTAACACCCTTCCAGACATACTATTTTCTTGCTCTATAATTATCTGGCCATTGTAAAGCTGAATTGGCAGACACTATATTGTAATTCTGGCACTTTTAGCCTAATTGGGGATAACTACATCAAGAGAAGATGGTCAGTGACAAATGAACACTTTTTCGTCCTGAAAAATAATAGTTAGCTGCTGCTTCAATCACTTTTTTGACAGCGCAGCATTTTTATATTTTTGAACATATATTTCTACAAGGAGAAAGCTATTACCAATACACCACACTAGCATATCCTGTCCATAAATCTATATATTTTTTATTATTATAGAGCTTCACAACTTGAAACAGTGAGGGTGACTTTCTGCATTAATTTCAGGAGGCATGTCCAGCAAGAGCTACAGCCTCTCCACCTGGTGAAGCAAGACCAAGAACTGCTATACATCCTGTGGGGCACTGAAGGGGTCATGGAACAGCTTCATGGACAAACCAGAGAAATCACAGACTTTTTCTGGGTTCAAGAGAAACATGTGATAGCAGAAATGTGAAAATCTGGGACTGCTGTCCCTGGGATTAAAGTGTTTCTCTACACTTTGCAAAGTATTTCATCTCATTCATGACATATGTGCCTTGGAGGTCACACAAGCCTTGTGAGATGTTGAATATGCAATGCCTCGTGGTGACAAATGTACACTGCTGAACAGAAGGTAACGGGGGCCATGTCCCCTGCTGGATCTGTCCAGGCACACGTGTGGCACCCCAGGGGTGAGCTGGGTCCCCATGCAGCTTGCCCACACCACACTGGCCACTGGGCTTCCTTCTCTGTGTCTTTCTTGTTAATTCCTTTAGCCAAAGAGTAGAGCTTTGGTGAGAAGCAGCTTGTTTTGTCATCTCTTTGTGGGGGTTGATGTGAGCACAGAGCTCAGGGTTGGGACATGCCAGTGCAGACATTGTCCATGACCTATCCAGCATCCCAGCCAACACAGGTCTCCATGGGCTGTCAGAAGAGACTTTAGATCCTCCAGAAAACTTCTCATGACACCACAAGGCCCATTGGGATGCAAGAGATCTCCTGCCTTTCCAAAGTCTTTCTTCTCACCTTGGGTCAGCTTCAAAATCCCTTTGGTCTGTGGGAACCCAAAGCACTCTCAATGAAACACTAGTTCATTACACTCTTGCATTGGTATCTAGGACAATACAGGAACAAAGTTGCTCAAATCTTTCACAGGACTTTAAATGAAGTGTTTCAACCTACACATTTGTACCTCTCTTAAATATCTTGCTTATTCCATCTCCAAATTCCTGCATAATCCATCCATCCAATACACCCTACACCAAACTTTTTGCCCTGTCATCTCCTTGTAAAGAGAGGGTGTCAAATACACAGCCAGCTCATTGGACACAACTAGGGAAATAGTTTAGTCTTCCCAGTGGAGTAATTAGGGAAATCATCCCACCTAGCTGGTCAACTCTAGCCACACACCTAATCAGCCAGGCTGGAGGCAGGAGACCTGAGACACACATGGGCTGGAAGGGGAAGGACATGCAGCACGTGTAGTCATACATGGAGAATTCATGTTTTTGGCGCCTGTGTTCCCAAGGATCCAAGAGTGGGACTCAGCCTGAGAGAAGTGGCTCTGAATATTGGAGAGCTGTTGAAAGGCCCGTGATGGACTCTCCTGGTAACTCCTCCAGGGAAGGGAAATCTGTGAGCCCAGCTGTGGTTCTGTACGTTGTGTCCCTGCCTGATAAAGTTCCTATCACACTTTGGGCAGTACCATCACAGCTGCAGCTGCAAGCAAGGAGCCTTGCCCACCCAAACAAGATGAAAGTTATCCACCAAACTTCTTTTGGGCCAGTATTGGTATAGTATATTGTATTTGTACACAAAAAGATACGATGTACTGCATTGTATCCCCCACATGCCTGCTACATACTCCGAGCAAAAAGGATCTGATAACCCAAAGACTGGAGACTCCTCCTCTTCTCAGTTTCTTGAAGATTCTTTTTTCTCTGCTTAGATTTGTGCTGCATGCTAAAAAACCCCAAATTCTCCAAAACAATAACTGTCTGTTGTGACAATGCTCTAACTCAATAACGACTCTGGAATTTAATTAAAATCTCTTATTTCAGTCCTTCTACGTACGAGTTAGTAATCCTTGAACTTTTTGTGAACTAAAAGTCTCTTTCAAAGAGCCAGGAACTTTGGCAGAGGAAAGAATGGAGATGAGTAAACTTGAGAAGTGCATTGGCATCACCATCTTCAGTTC
This sequence comes from Brachypodius melanocephalos, assembly GCA_013398615.1. Taxonomy (NCBI): domain Eukaryota; kingdom Metazoa; phylum Chordata; class Aves; order Passeriformes; family Pycnonotidae; genus Brachypodius; species Brachypodius melanocephalos. The sequence continues at coordinate 35,592,415 of VZSR01000520.1, forward strand.
CTGAAGGAGAGACAAGAAAAGGAACTTGACCAATATTGACAGACAACATTCATTTTTGCGGTGTCCCATGGTGGCAGTGCAGGAATTGTTTCTTGTCTTTTTTATATAGTACTAGGATTTTAATGGGCTTTGTTATTTTTCTTCTTCACCTCCATAGGGAAGAATATTTCTTTTCCTACTCATTTTATTTCCATTTGCCTCACCAAAAGAGCTCTTCATAGAAAAGAGAGGAAACTACAACAGAACTGTTCATCCTAATGTGTTTCTAGCATGGTTTCACATTTACAGATGAGACTTAGCTGTTCTTCTGTTATGTGCTTTAATTAAGCCAAAGTGGAAATTCCCACCATATCCAATAGAAACCTTTGGCTTGGAAGTGTGACTGGAAGCATCAAGGGAAACAAGGAATTCAGTGGAACAAGGTAGTCAGTGCACTAATTAGTGTCCAACATCTGCATCAGAAGTCTGAAAAAATGTGATTTTGAGCCCGTGTCTGAAAGGGCATGAACTGTTCTTTCCTCTGTGCTCAGGCACATGTACCTGTCCCTCACTGTGCTCACAGCAGGACTCGAGGAGCTGAGGCCATTGGATGAGGGAACTGATCTCACTGACCTAAGGAAACACAAAGCAAAAGGACAGGAAAACCCAGTACAACCAGTACGTCTGTAGGATGATGAGGAGGCAACCACTGGCTGTAAAACTACACCCAGGTATATGGAAAATAACATTTCAAACGTCTGATCTATGATTATTTAATGCAGTGCATCAGCAGAATATCCTGTTAGCATAGAATAAATTCACTCCAGAATTCTCCTGCCTCAGCTCACCAGAAAATTTGTATGTTTAAGTTCTCAAACTCAAACACAAACATGTTTCTTTGAAGAGTGAAGTCTGCTTGGAATTCATAAAAAGTGTTCTTGTATTATGGGTTTTAATATTTATTTTAACTTTCTGAAGAACCAGAAGAAAAGGCTCATTTATCAATGGTGCTTTTCAGCTCGAGAAATTTGCTTCTGCAGGGGTGTCTGTGTGCTGATGTGAGGAGGAGAAAGGCAGCAGGTTTCCAAACTTTGCCTGTTTGTACCAGAGGTCTCAATTAGGTCAGGGTACCTGGCTTGCTGGAACAGGCTGCAATGAGATCTCCAAGCTGACATTACCAAAGTGCTGTAACAGAAAGAAAAACTATCTGACTTGTGAACGGAAATGAGGCTTTGGATAACGGGAAAAGTTAAATACATCCTATTCATCAGTGATGTTCAGATGGGTCACAGAGTAAAACACATTGCAGAATCATTGATTAGACATCTGCCAGAGAAAGGCAAGAAAACCTCATAGGAGAAGACATTTTTCAATCAGTAGGGCTCATAACACTGCCCATGGAAGCTGTTCCATTACAAACAGCTCTGTTTCCTCTGCTGAAGGTATAGTGGAAACATCTCATTTTTATTTAGCTGATCAGACAACCATTTCTTTGCAAAGTGGAGTGTGGTATAAAACACGCAGAATGAGGTCTTTAAGAAGTTATACATTTTCTTGGACAGTTTTAATTTTAGATGTCTGAGTCTTATTACTGTCCAGTCAGAGCTTGCTGGCACTTGGGGAGTGCCAGCTCCCTTAGTGTTTGAAGTGACAACTACATGAACTGTGACATTTTAAAAGCATGATGTCTGCTAGGCATGTCTCAAATGCTGTATGTGTTTGTTAAGTCAATAAATCTTCATGTCCACTTGTTGCATTACAGTTTTAAATTCAGATTCCAACCTTCGCTTCTTTTTGCCAAAAAAAATGTATATGCCAACGTTTAATATTTCACTGCAAATTTATTAAAACTGGAAGAACCCATGTAGAGTAAGACTCTCAGACAGAGGGTGTGTCTATACTGCAGCCTGGAGGTGTGACTGTGACTTGAGCAGACAGCAGGAGCAGCTTTCATCTGGCTTGCTGGGTACTGAAAGCAGTGCAATGATGGCAGCAAAAGGCTGAGTAACCCATGGAGATCTGTGCACCTTCCTGTCATTTCCAAGCACTCTGAGGCTGCTAGTTTCAAGGTGGGTTGGAGAGTTTTCATTAGCTGCAACCCCCTCTGGGTTTCTACATGTGGGCAGACAAAAGCAAAAGGAGATTCTATTAGAAAAAGATACTTTTTAAAGTGTATGTAAACATAATTTTTATCATAGCTAATGGCTATTATGGCAGTCAGGTGAACAAGTCTGGAGTTTTGAAAAAAGGTCAGAAACCTGTTTTCCTTATGCCAAGGGTTCAAGGATAAGGACAAGTTCCTCCTGCAGATTAAAAAATGGCTGGAATAAAAGGTATTTTAAAAATCCATGTGAAAGTGAACAGAGGAAAGGTCACCTGAGGACACTGAGAACAAAAACAAATCCAACCTCCTGGCCATGAAGATCCCAAGCCACAGATATGGAAAATATGTACAGAAAATATCACAGCATTCACCTGGTTCTTTCCCTAAGTCTCCACAAGCCACTATCAGAGACACAGGGCTGTGGCCAAGACACATTTCTGGTCTGACTCAAAATGGCCATAGTTTCATTCTTACGAAAAATTTATAAAAACCACTTTTCATTTGTGCAGTGAAAAGAAAATACCCACAAGGAACTGTCTCAAGGAGTTTTTCCTGGAGCTGTGCTCCTTAAGCAGGCTCAAAAACTGCTTAGAAAATAGAACTGGGACTCACTGTGGTTTGTCCTCTGAGAGTATCAGCTCTGGGTTTCACAGTAGTCCAAAGAGCAATGGTGACCTTGGGGTCAGGAGAACATCACCACAGTGCTCATTGTCCCACTGTGTAAACACACAGTGTCCCTACACTGTGAATCCCTGATGCTGTTTTGGGTACCCTGTCTTTAGCAGGATGCATCAGAATGCAAAAGGGAAAGGCAAAAGAATATTGGAGAAAAGTGCATGGAGGGCAGTGAAACACAAGGATATTTGGAATTGTCATACATGGAAGCAGTCAGTGGAAAAGGTACTTTGAAATTACTTATCAAGTTTATTGGGGTGGCAAAGATGAGCAGATACAATAGAAGTGTGTGAAGTCACAAATGCTACAGAGAAAGTAGATAGCAAATCTTAGATCTCTTGCAAGGTCAAGGAGATAAGAAAGTCAAACCGACTGAACCTAAAGTGCAAAACAATAAATATCTGCAAGCCTTGCCCCTTTACTAAGGCCTGGTGGGGGACACCTGGAGTGCTGTGTCCAGTTCCAGGCCCCTCAGTACAAGAGGGACATGGAGCTCCTGGAAGAGGTCCAGCAGAGACCACAAAGGTGATGAGGGGACAGGAGCACCTCTCTTGTGAGGAAAGCTGAGAGACTTGGGCCTTTTCAGCCTTGAGAAGAGACAGCTGAGGGGACCTTATCAATGTATGTAAGTATCTGAAGGGGGCATATCAAGAGGGTGGATCCAGGTGCGGCTCAGTGGTGTTAAGCAATAGGACAAGGGGCAATAGGCAGGAACTGATGCACAGGAAGTTGCATCTGAATTTGAGGAAGAACTTCTTCAATGTGCAGTGACCACACGCTGGAACAGAATGTCCAGAGAGATTGTGGAGTCTCCCTCACTGGACCTGTTCAGGAACTGTCTGGACACAATCCTGTGCCATGTGCTCTTGGATCACCCTGCTTGAGCAGAGAGGTTGGACCACATGACCCAGTGTGGTTCCTTCCAACCTGACCCATTCTGTGATTCTGTGTCTCTTGCTGAGCCCACCTGACTAGAGGTGCTTCAGCTCTTCTTTGGAAGAAGAGTATAAGGGAGCAACAGAGGCTCTGAGATACCTCAGGATCTGCTGGGTGAAAAGCTGTGAGGAGGTAGGAAGAAGAAGGTACAAGAAATGCCCCTGGGGCCATGATATCTTGTGGGAATGACTGTTCACTCTACTCCATCCTATGGGACTGGGCCAAGCAAGCTGAGAACAACCAAAAGGAGGTACCTTCTTATCCAGAGGGTGACACAACACAGGAGGACAGTGCTACAACATGTAGTGATGGCCAAAATATAAAAAGTATTTAAGAAGGAATAAAAATTTAAAGTGTGCGTTAATCCCTGTAGTGGGGACATAACCCAAAGCTCCACTAGGAATCCACAAGGTATAAAGTCCCACTATTAGATGGTTTACCAGGAAGGATAACTCTTCACTAACTCCATTGCTTATGTTCTTTCCTCAGACACCTAAAGACAACTGCAAAGGTCCCTCCTGGGCAGGGCAGCTTTCCAGTCTGATCTCCAGTCTGAACAGACTGGCTTCCTCCATATGTATGTTTTCATTTCTAATGAACAACTTGCCAGTGAGAAAAAGTGACAATGAACCGTTCATATAATGGCAATCTACAAGAGTGACAGATCTGGGATACAATAAGATATTGTTTTTTACACTGTTTGAACAAGCAGTTATTTTCCAGAGCACAGAAAGAACCAGGGTGAGTGCTGGTCTAATAGCACATCTGCAGTACTGTGTATTTAATAGGAAATATGCTTGACAGAGTGGATCAGACCAGTGGTCTACTGTCTTCATCAGTAGTTATTCCCAGAGAGTTCACAGGAATGTGAGAGACATCCCACAATAGACCACTAGAAAATAATTTATTCACAAGAAAACCATCTCCTTAACTCACTTTCTTTAATGATGTCCTGCCTACTTTGAAGGCCGATACCTTTTCCAGTTTGGACCTCTTATTATTCATATAAATTCCTAACCCTGCAGAGCAGTTGGCCTCAGTAATACTTCCTGGCAGAAAGTTCCACAGGTTAATTATGTGTTAATTATTTCCCATGTTCCCTTTAAAATACCTGCATCCAAGTCAAAGAAAATGCTCACCTCCCTTTGGTTTCAGTAGACTCAGGGGCTCTCAGCCTTGGCAGCTGGGGGTGGCACTGACAAGGTGGCGAGGAATCCAGCTATACGTGCAGTTTACATTAAATGGAGCATACTCCAGCTGCCCTCATTTCTGATAGAGATCTGAGCACTGCAGAGATTTAAGGTTCCCCACAGTGATCCATCACGGCTCTAGACTCAGACAGAGCTGCTTTCTGGGATGTGCAGCTCCCCGTGGAGCACTTTTCCACTCCAACAAAGAAGTCATTGTGTGTGTGTTTGTGCCTGTGCGTGGTGGATGGGGAGCAGGGAGTGAGCCACAGCACAGACTGATACCTGCAGAAATATTAAGTGAATTGCTTCTGTCCCATCCTCAAGGTAAATTGTTAAATGCTCACTTGTGTCTGACACGATGATGCTGAGCTGGTGCTTTGATTCGTGCCTTCATGCAGGCCCAGTTTCACACCACACCTCTTCTGACCCCCTGTCAACCTGAAAGAAATGGCCCAGCCCTCCCTCACCTGTGCACTGTCAACAATTTCCAATTAATCCCTTCTGCTGGGACCACAGGGCTCTACAGGGACACCTCAGCTCATTGAGTAACCTGAGCACCAGGTCAGCAGCTGGTCTTGGTGGCACTGCCGTGGCTGGTGTGATGGGAGACACAGGCTGGGAGCACACGCCTGGAGGTGTCACAGCCAGGGGCAGGGGAGATTGGTGCCAGTTTGTGCTTCCCCTGCCTCCAACAGCCCTGCCTTCTCCCTCCTGTTGATGACAGTGCTCCTGAAATCGTGCAGTAGGTCAGATGAGGAACCTGATCCAGCTTAAAGCTAACATGACCTTAAAACAGAAGAATACCTAAGGACAGGCTGTGATGAGAATAGTTCCCTTGCCCAGCTCAGTGTGGAGGCTGCAAACACTGCTGCTGGGGTGGCAAGGGCAGGAACACAGTGCTGGGAGGGCAGGAAAGCAAGGTTGGATGTCAATCTACACAGTGATTAGATTACAGGGATTGAAAAACGATAATCTTTTTCACCTTTTAGTCTTTTCATTTGGCAAACTCTAAACATGCTACCGACACAGGCAGCAGCCCTGGGCTTGCACAGCATGCTGTGCACAGATGCTGGCCCGTCAGCGAGGCTGAGTGCTCCCAGCACAGGCTACACTGATCCCATGTGCCCTCCACAGCACAGGGGCAGGATGTGAACGGGAATGTGAGATCCAGAAGGAGCTCAGATAAGGGGAGCCTTGCAAAGAAAAGGAAAACAAGCAGCACAAGAGTTCAGGGACATGAAATCAGAAGAGAACGAGGTGAGCAAGAAGCAGATTTGCTTTCCAGGGTACTCAAGTTTTATCACAAGAGCTCTGAAACATCTTATGTTCGCTTGTTCTCTCCCTCTGGGGACAGTAGCTGCTTGGACATGGTGGGAGGTGACATGTGATAGCCTGGAACCTCTCACCCAGGTCTGAGAGACCAGACCAACACAGCGGCCCTGCTAGACAGGATGGGCATTTTTTTGCAGACCAGAACACCAAAGCTATTATAACTGTGCTTAATGTCACCAGAGTTTCAGTCTTATCTTAATGGATAGGCAGACGCTATTTTTAGAATTAGTCAAGAATCTAAGATCAGCTCAAAATACAGTTTCCTCCAGCACCCAGGTTACATTGCTCTGACTTTGAGGAAAGAGAATAAACCTGGAGACCAAAAATTCAAAATAGAAACACATGAACAGGGATATTTTAGGATATAATTTTCACAGGTCATGGAGTGCTTGATGGATGTGTCTGATGTGTGCTAGCATCAGAACTGCTGAGTCCTGATCCAGTAGCCATTTCCTTCCATATTTCTAGATGCAGAATATTTTTTCCATAGTCTTAGTGATACATTAAGTATGGCAGCAAAGGGACAAGGACTGTTGACTCTGCACCTACTGAAGTTTTCCTAGGGAATGTCGCAATGACAAATTTACCCATTCCAGCCTTAAAAACAAAATCTGAAAACCCAGCCTTCATTATTTCCCTCTGTAAATGTTGGGTTTTCCTAGCAAGCCAAAAATCATAGCACCGAAATACTTGGGAGAGAACAGTCATCAAGAACTGTATAAGCACTTCTGCTACACCTTGGCATTAGCAGTGACTGCACTGTTTTCTTTAGAAGCTTCTGAGTGGCAGGAAAGTGGATATAAAAAAGAATAAATAGTTAGAAATTGTACAATATTCAAGCAGACTGTAATAATGTTAAATACCATTTTAAAGCCCCTAAACTACTTTAAAAACAACAAAAAAGGGACTGATTTACAATCTGCTTCACAGCTGAAGGGTGGAGTCCAGTAGGAATATTTGCCTTTGGATATGCTAGTAAAATAACAAACCTATATTAATCCAGTCTTGAACATAACTGCCAAGATTTTGAGTGTATCCGTCTGTTAACAGTATAGCAAAACAGTCAAAACAGACTTTATTTTAAAAAGGAATAAAAAGATGAAGGCACCACTAAGACAGAAGTCAGTTATTCATTATAATACTTTTTGCAGCAGTGCTTCACTTCAGAAGCTGGAGAGCTGGTGGTTTTCTTTGCTTTGTTGTCAGATGTTTGACATGCAAGTCAGAGATGAACAAGTCATGCACACACCCACTTACAGTGTGTATGTATATATATATATGTATATATACAGATAGATATGTACTAAAGATTGAATTAGTAAACGTTTTTACTTGGGGAAGAGGCATGAGATATAGACACAAGTCCCAGTGCACAGAGAAAATAATATCTTGATCATGGTTCATGGGCACCGTGGCAGAATTAGGTCACCAAGCATGTACCCTCTTGTGACCAGCTTATCACAATGTCAGTAGCTAATGGGCATGAAGCAAGAGAGCAACTACCTGCAAATCCACTGAACAGAACAGGCGTGTTTGAGTTGAAGTATTACATGGTGGGGCACAGTCATGACTGGCAAGCAAAAGGGAGAAGAGTTACGCCAGCAGCTCCCACATTACACTGCACATAGGAAGAGATGGACTGCCAGAGCAGAGTGACTGTGAGAGGCAGAACAGCTCAGCAATGTCTCTGCAAACTCAGCTGATCAGCTCATGGTGCTAACAGGCTTGCTCAAAATTGCTAACAGATTGCAATTATTCACACCACACAGAATACTGGGAGTGAGCCGAGATGTCTCTTATGGAAACCATTACAGACCAAACCACTGGGCCCTATCTTTTCTGCATAAATGAACAGAGCTTGACTGAGTCAGCAGAGGTTCCCCATTTAACACGAGCAAAGAATGTGGCCCTGCTGCTTCGAGCCCTCAAAATATGCCAAAACTGTCACCTTTAAGGTCTGAGTGATCAAGGTTTTCTCTTTACCTCCAAAACAATTCCTTCATCAGTCCCTCAACACAGGTAAAGCAAAACAACTTGAAATATTCCAACCCATACTTGAACAAAAATTAAATAATAAGAGAGACTTATAGCAAGAGAACAGATTGTGCTTGATTCTTGGTACCAAACTCTTCCTCAGTGAGAAGTTTCACTTTTGTCTGTTTGGCAGGTAGTTGTAGACAATGTGGTGGAGACAAAGGGCTGCTCCAGCATCAGTATGTGGCAGATGACACAAGGCACATGACAGGAGGAAAACACCTTCCTGTGATGTGCTGGGATCTTGAAGAACCAAGCTACTTATTGCCCTCACCATTGCCAGTAGTTTGTGACTAAATAATAGCATCCAAAGATGTCAGTAATAGCTTTTCACTGTGGGGATTATTCTAAGAATGAGTGAAGAAAACCTTCCCTTTACCATATAACTTCAAACACAAAAAGCAGAAGTTGAAGGGCACAAGCACAGGCAATTCTAAAATAAAACAATATTTTATAACAAACAGCTGCCCTACACACCTGTCCCAAAAAGTACTTGTTGGGCGTCTCTCATTGTTCATGGAAGAATAGGAATATTTTGGGTTGAAGACAAGTGCTATCACCATGTTTTTGTTGTGCTTCACTGTGCAGAAAAGCAGCCTTCTGTAACCTTGTACAGAAAAGCAACCTCAGCACCATTCTTCAGTGAGTGTTCTTCTGGTACGTCCACATTAAATTGAGGATGACACTGACACCCCAGCTATCTTGGTCAGTCAGCTCCAAAATGACATTTTAATGACAAGTTTATAATTCTGTGATAAATATCTCTGACTTGGGCTTCTGGGTACTATCCTTATGTAAAGCAAAAGGAAATGCTGGTGAGCTCCTGAGTACACTGAAGCCAGTGGGTCTGATGGGTCGATGGACTGAGGCCAACAGTATGAGGCTCAAGGCCAATTGCTGCATTTGGCCACAACAACCCCAGGCAGGGACACAGGCTGGGGACAGAGTGGCTGGGAAGCTGCCTGGTGGAAAAGGACCTGGGGGTGCCATTTGACAGCAGCTGGACATGAGCCAGCAGTGCCCAGGTGGCCAAGCAGGCCAATGGCATCCTGGCCTGTGTCAGCAATAGTGCAGCCAGCAGGACCAGGGCAGGGATTGTCCCCCTGCACTCAGCACTGGTGAGGTCACACCTCAAATCCTGTGCTCAGTTCTGGGCCCCTCAGGACAAGAGAGACATTGAGGGGCTGGAGCATGTCCAGAGAAGGGCAACAGAGTTGGAGAAGGGTCTGGAGCACAAGTCTTGAGAGGAGCAGCTGGGAGAGTTGGGGGTGTTTAGCTTGGAGAAAAGGAGGCTCAGAAAGGACTTTACCACTTTCTACAGCTACACGAAAAGAGCTTCTAGCCAGGTGGGGATTGCTGTCTTCTCCCAGGCAACAAGTAACATAGGACAAGAGGACATGGTCTCAAGCCATGCCATAGGAGGTTCAGATATCAGGAAGAATTTGTTCTCCGAAGGAGTTGTGTATTAGGCTGCCCAGGGAAGTTGTGGAATCACCATGCCTGGAGGTGTTGAAAAAATGACTGAAGATAGCACTTAGTGCTGTGGTCTAGTTGACCAGGAGGTGATCAGTCCAAGATTGAACTGGATGATCCTGGAGGTCTTTTCCAACCTAAATAATTTTGTGACTGTGACTTTCACCAGTGGATCAGGATTTCAATCTGTATTTTGTTCGGTCTATAAACTTTGGCTGGGCAAATTACTTAATGAACCATTTAACAATTTATTGCTTTGGAGAGAGTTACTTATTTTCCCCTCCTTTGTTTTCTCCTCTGATAGAACACTCAGAGCTTTATAAACCATAATCAACAAGTTTTGAAAGCATTTAGACATCTTGAGATAACAGCACACTACAGGTGTACAGTGTATTTATTCTTAACACTTCAGGCCAGTGGTCCTCAAGGTAGAAGCTGCAAAGCCATAGCTTACAGAGTTGGGTTGCAAGTTCATTTGAAGTGCAAATGGCTCACAAGGAGAAACCGTGACATGAACCTGGGAGTGGTATTGGGAGTGAGGTCACGAACCTGGTGGTGAAACCAGAAGAAATGTCCATCAGTTTTGCTAGTTCCAGAAGAGCTTAAAATAGCAGGCTTTGTGCTGATAAATATGTTTCCACTCAAGGCTACAATGCAAAGTCCCACAGACCTGCTTTTCTGTTGAGCTCTCCCTCAAGAACAACAACAGAAAGTTCTGTCTACGCCAGTGATCTACTCAATTAGATTTTACTTCAATATGTGTTAAGAGATTGGAACAAGATTTTAAACAAATGTTTACTCCCAAAAAGAGCCTTAACAGACTCAAACCTGTATTTCCCATGTGTATACATCATCCAAATAATAATAATAATAAAAAGTCTCTGGGACATACTGTGAATATCAGTTTGGCTACCAGCTTTACTGCATGGAAAACTTCCCAGCAGGTGGTTGTAATCCTTCTAGAAAGGAACAGGGCTGGATCAGCAGCACCTTGGGGTGTGAGGTGCCCGTCTCTTATTGGATTTACGCTGTGATAATCTAAGCACAAAACCACAGCTTCTTGGGTTACTTCATTAAGAAGCTGACATTTTGGTTCATGAAGCCGTGTCTAAGCACTTGGCTTGCATTTTTGTTTATCACTGGTAAACAACTGTTGTCTTCAGCTTTTACAAAGCTAACTGGTTTTTCTTGGGTATTGGACTCTCTCTTTGTCCTCAAAGTATATTTCATTTTCCAGGAACATTATGTCCTGGAAAACATTTTTCATAGGGCAATAACAAATAAATAAAGAAATTCCCCTCCAAAGGGTTTTCATTTGTCACATATAATTTATGCCCATGTTAGATTCATTCCTTAAAATAAATACTGAAACCTCAGAGAAAGCCCTTGTTCAGGTCTGCAAAGGGAAAAAGTGCCGTGTAAATGGGAGTGGTGGTTCAGCACAGCCTGAGCCCCACTGGTACCCTCAGAGAGCAGAGCAGCAGACCGGGGTTTTTACTGGCCTCTGTTGTGTCTGTTGAACTGCTGCTCCGTCTTTAGTGAAATCTCAAGGAACAGAAATCCTCTATTAAAACCACCTGCACAGCTTTGTCAGCCGAGCTCCGCGCTGTCAAGTGACTTAGCTTCTTAAGCCAATACAAGTCATTAAGAAGAAGGTGAATTAGAGATTTAGACGTTGCCGATAGTAACTATCTCTGATCAATTGATATCTTCCTCTGATAAAGCGGCGCTCCCCGGCCGACCCCCTTCTCCGCCTCATCCGTGCAGACCCCGACCACTGGATCTAATTACGGGTGAGGAACACCAGGCCCTCGTCAGCGCTGAAAGGCCATCAGTAGGCCTATCCATTAATAACTCTCCTGTGCGCTGTACATTGTAATTGTCAGACTGCAATTTACAGTAATCCTCCAATGCAAAACTTAAATAGCTGCAGCTGATTTGAAATTCATACAACCAGTTGAAAGAGAGAAAAACAAGATGCACGGGTTAAAAGGCCAAATTGTGCAAGTGTGTGCGCTGAGTGACAGACATTTTAGTACTAGCCTGGGACCATATTTTAAAAGGTCACTGAAAACTTTTGGCTTGGGCCCTCTGACAAACAATGAACTTTCCATATATTTATTTGCCATCTCTTTGTTTTTACAGCAAGCAGAATAAATGAGTTAAATGACGTTGTGCGGGTCTGCACATTGTCAGCACAGGTTATAAGTCATTATTAAACTCCATCAAATCAGACCAAACCCGGTCTAGGCAATGAGACTAAAAGTTATTTGCATTCCTTCTGTCATAAAAAATCATATCCCCTTACCCAAGACTTTCGTTTCTTTATTAAATGCAGCCACAAGAGTATTTCAGGTCTGGCAATGTGAGCTCAGGAAAACCCACTCTGTATAACTCAGTGTAACAGCTTAGAACCGATTCCACTAAAATGTCCCAGTTGAGTGTATCTGGGCACTCAATCAAGACACACATATTACTTTTAAATAAGATTAGACTTTATATTTTGCTGCTTAAGTTAAAACTTTTCATGTCATTCTCTCATTTTATGTAAACTCCAACATAATTCTGTTTTAGAGAATACTTCAAACAAATTAAAATCCTCAACTTGAATGTGTCTAGCAAAACTCGCCTAATGGCATAGCAAGCTGTTTGGTGACACTAAAACACTTTTAAATAAGATGAATTTTCCCTGCATTGCCCTGGCTTTGTAATTACTGCTGCTGAACAGCAGACGCCTTTGGTTACAATGGCAAAAGCAGCGGCTCGCGCTCTGAAACTTATTTGACAAATAACTTACAAGTGACCTGCAACATCTGTTTAAAAAATTGTCCTTTCGTATCTGCCTCGAGTCGAGTCCAGCATCAATTATGAAATGCAAACATATCATCTGGAGCCAAGGGCAGCTTTTACACATACACAAGGCATGGTGTGGGGAGGGGGCGGGCTGCAGGCACCTTCCTTACGCCAGTCAACGGGAAAGAAAATGTGTCAGTAAGACTCCATCTGAGCTACCAGGTTGGAGCATCACGCTAATGAGATCCAGCGACACACAGCCACGGGCCTGATTGCAGCCGTGCTCGACTCCTGGGCGCTCAGGAGGACGTGAGCCGTGGTGGGATGGGACTTGGAGAGGTGGGCAGTGATGGCCAGGACTTTCAGCCACCCTGGACATCAGCCAGATCAGCAGGATCACAGAACCTTAGAAGCCCAGCCGGGAGCTTCGCTCATCCAGAAGGTGCCAGCAATGGGTATGTAAGTCACATCAAACCCTCTGGAGCTGAGAACATCTACTCAGCAAAGGATGCCACACTCCAAAGAACACCAGCAAAAGGCTTTCATGACAGCCTGGTTTACGCTCCCAAAATCCTAAAGTGATGGAGAGGATGCTCTTCAATCTCCAAAGCTCTCCTCAACCCTACCTCTCAATAGTTTAATACTGTGCTCCTTGGCATAACATCAGCTCAGGCTGAGATTGAGCTCATGGTACAAAAGCAGATGGAAGAGTGAAATAGAGCACTTCTCTCTTCTTCAGAGATTGGAAAAATTTTTCAAGTTCTTATAAGTCTTTTTATGTGGGAGTCAGTAAAAATAAAATAAGAAATTCTGATTGTATGTAATCCTGAATTACATTATTTTGGATCTGATTAAAAAGCTATACTACAAGGTTTGATTCAAATAACATGTGCAGTACAGATATCCCTTCACATCAATAAATATAAATAGTTTAACTATTGAATATAAACTTTTAGAGAACTATTTCATTCTTGCAATCAAAATAGTCTGCTTCTAACTTATGGGGAAGCACATGTAAAATACAGGTTGAACAATACTGAAATATTGATCTCTGCAGCTTTAAAAGATATTTACTTGTAGGAGATCAAAGGCAGATCTAAAAATTTACTTGTGCAGGTCTCTTTCTCTCTCTGCTGCTTTTTTCATTTACCTTCTTATACATGAACCTAATCAGCAACCAAGCTCAACCATCAAGTGATAGCATTTCTGCAGCTAATTGTAGCATATTGGAGTCCAGTAAAGAATATTATTAAACTGTCCTATAACTCACGTTTTGTGTGAAAAACTGGGACTTGAAAAACACCTGCCCAAACAATTCATAAACACACAGCACAGCAAATACCTACGGTAATTCACTGGATTTACAACCATCATATTATATTAAACATACAGTATCAAAATTTATCACCTATTACACAGATTCCTGTTTTAATAATATCTTGTTCTTGTACAATTGCACCTTCTCTCCCAAAGGGTCCCAAAGCACTTTAAAATCATACATACAGGAATTGCTTCATTCACTGTGGAAATACAGCTGCCTCTGGGGTGGAGCAGGGGTGAGGGGAGCAGAGGAATTGTGCACGTTGTGCACAGCCATTATAAACACTGACAGTCCAGAGAGATGGCTGGGGACGGGGAGCAGAGAAAATTACTCTGAAGTCTCAGGAGCATCGTATAAAAAGCATGATCACAGTTGCAGGTGAGGGAGGTGCACAGGCAGCTGCGGCAGAACTCAGCACAGTTTGGGGTGTTCTTGCCCTAACCATCAGCAGTAAGCAATCCTACCATCACTGTAGGGCCAGCCCACAGCCTCCAGCTCCAACCCACAGGCAGTGGGTCATGGACAGGGATGAACCTCCCCGTGGTGCAGCTTTGGTTGGATATTTGCATTCCCCTGGTGAGGGGGCTCATCTGAAGGCTTAAAGGCTCTGTCTCCAGTATCACCACACTGCACTGCGCAGATCCCCCAGAAATAACCCCAGCTGTGCTTCTTGGAAGCCACAGGAAAACGGGAGTGCCCTGGTAGATATCTCTGTGGTGGGCAACTGGATGAAATGGTACAAAACCAATGCAATATTAGAACAGTTCAAGAAATGTGTGGGCTTTTGCTAGGCTGTTTATCCAGTTAGAACTTGGCTGTCAGAGACTGCTGCTACCTACACCCTTGAAAAATGTGCTCCTCAGCGGGCTTCAACTGCAGCTTCATCTCCTTCATACCTGCCATATTTGCCAAAGGAGTCTCTCGTGCCTTCATATCAACCCCAAATCTCTCCAGCTCGCTCTCATTCAGGACCTCCTCTGACCCTCTCCGATCAAGGCAAGGAATCAACTTCTGAATTGGTAGATTTAGCTTTACAAGGAAATCAAGTGAGAAGCTTAAAACTGGCCCCTGAAAATCACTACCAATGAATTTACTCCTGCCTACTAGACCACTGTGGCTCTACCTGTTTCCACCACTGCCCAGCTCTTCCCCACAATGATCACCCATTTCTGGGGGTGTTATTTATGTGCTGGGTTGCCCAGATTTGTGTCCTTTCCTCTGTATATTTGAAGTGTCTCTGAATCTTGGCATTTCTTCCAGCATATTTTCAGTCTACACCTTTCTCTATTTGTTGATACATTTCAGGTGGTTATGCAGGTCCCCAATCACTCCTTGCCTCAGTCATTGCAGTTTCTGGGATTTCCTGACACACATCTACCCTGTAAAAAAAGCACTTGCTGTATATGCAGCATAGACTATGAACTCAGGTCTAGTTTATCTCCTACAGCCTATGTGCCATAAGGCTGTGCTGCAATTTATTTATCTGCTGCATTAAGTAACCCTTCACCTTAGCTAACCTGCCAATAAACCAACATCACTTTAGAAGAAACCTTCCACAAAGGTTGCTGTATGGTTATTTTACATTAAATTCAACAGCTTGCAATTAAATGTTGAGTAAAATAAGGATTTCCCTCTCAACATGGAAGTACAAGGGGGTGTGTTTGATTGAGCCCTGCAACGTGGATGGGGAAGGTCTCACATGCCTTTCTCTGCCTTTCTGTACCTGCTGAGAAGAGTGGCATTCTTTGGGAATTCAGCTCTACGTGGCAGGCAGTATATTCAGTGCTCCATGCAGGAACCCTTCCAGTTGACAGATTCCACAGAAAGAGCAACATTTTAAAGCTCAACAAAGGCATTTGGTCCAGCAAAAAATGGTTACTAAATCTTCCACAGATCCCCTCCCATCTCCACCACAAGCAATCTCAACACCATTGTTGAGGCAGAGTCCCAGGAACTTTTGCCCTTGCTCTACTGCAGGTTTTTGCTGGCACAGCCCTGCACAGCAGCCAGTTGGCCAGACAGGGAGTACAGCTGCCTATGCCATGCTTGTTTTTATAATGAGATCTCTTTTGCCTAGAGCACATGTACTATGTAAAGCTGGGAAAAAGGTGATGAGTGTTGCTGGCAGGAACATAATGCCCTGCTATTCCAGCTAGAATCACCCAGAAAGCAATAATTTCTTAACTTGAAATTGGTGCTGCAAAAGAACATTAATTGGTATACTTGTGTGAGAATAGGACAGATCTTAGAATAGGCAGAGAAGTTGTGGGTGCCTAGTCCCTGGAAGTGTTGAAGGCCAGCCTGGCTGGGGCTTTGAGCAAATTGGTCTAGTGGAAGGTGTCCCTGACCATCGTGGGGCAGGGCAGGATTACACTGTAAGGTACCTTTCATTCCAAACCACTATATGACTCTCTAATCTTAACTATCAAGCTCCTGAGGCTCTACTGATTTCAGGGAGTGTTCCATTCAGACATTTTAGGCAGACATGTCTTGTCTAAAGTCAGGTGGCGACTGGAGAATGAATACACAAAAGTGCAAACAACTGATCTAAGTGGCCGTAGTATAAGAACATAGAAGGAGATGTCTGTGCTTAACAAGATGTGTTTGCTGCTTTTTTTCTAACGATGGTTGTGAGACAGGCAATACATACAAACAGCACTGCTCTTCTCTCAGCGTTGTTGTATGGATGAAAAACTAAGTAAAGTTAAAAGCCTTACCCTACAAGTGATGTGAAAATGCCACCCAAGTACTTCTGCGATAACTGCTTTTAAAAAGGAATGTATAGTTGAGGACTGGACTGGTGATCCTGCACTCTTCATGGAACCCAGTGCCTCAGTTAGGTAAGTCTGCAGCTTAGCATTGGTTTATTACAAAGGCTGCTTTTGCACATCCCTGTGTTTCTCACCTTTTGCTTGACATCTGGAATTTACACTTATCATGTCTGAAGGACTTTTGTGTTAAATCCAAATGCACACAGGTTACAGACCCCAAGTGGATGTCTTCCCAGTGACTTCAGTGAGAGCCAGACAGGAACTTAGAAGAACTACAGGAAATTTTCAAGCTAACAGAAGAAAATTACTTCAATTTAAAAGCTAGCATGAGACTTCCAATAAAATGCACATTAAAAGTAATGTTAAAAATATCATATAAGCCAGGTAAATGGAGATGGTTAAGCAGCGAAGTAAATGATACTGTTTCCATAAAACTGGGAAGGTTCTTGGCTATTTTGCTCACCAAAATGAAATTATTGTTCACATTCTACAATAAGGAAAGACCCTAATCACTGCTATGAGGAAAATAAAACGTGCTTACATGTCAGTACTGCCTGTGTCCACTGACATGGAGATTTCCTCTAAGGAATAGATCCTGCACCTGGACTCTGGCAGCAGTGTTAAGGGAAGCCCATACATGAACAAAACCCACTCCTCTGTGTTTCTGGATTTGAAGTTATGATTAGCTTTGTTACTGCCTCTTTTCAGGAACAAGCATTGTTCCAAACTTACTCCCCTCAGTTTTCAAACTCCTTTTCTTTTGTATGATTTTACTTGAGAGTAGTAACAGCCAACCAAATACATCTTATTTCAAGTGATGCAATTATGAAACACATTTTTTTCTTGTATTAAGGAGATGAGAAACCAGTACCTGCAGACTCTTCCTCAGATAGACAGGTGTCTTCTCTCTTAAATTCCTGTACAGGGTGAGCACTGAGGATTGTCAGAAGGACAAATAGCAGAGCTTTTGACTAGTATTAGAAGGGGGAAAGGGTCCAAATCAGGCTTGTCAGTGATGAGTGATGTGACGATGTACCAGAACTTGAGGAAAGGAGCACTAATGGGATCTCTCACTCTGCTTTACCAGGCGTTGGCTAAACTGCACCACACCTGAAATGTTTCTACACTAATGCACACACCATGAGGAGCAAAGGAGGAGCTCAAGGCTTTGGCCTAGTCCTAGAGATTTGATATCATTGGCATAAGTGAAAACTGGTGGGATACGTCCTGTGACTGGAATGCCCTATTGGAGTGTTCCAGGCTCTTCAGGAGTGACAGGCAGGGCAGAAGAGGCAGAGGGTGGTACTGTAGGTAATAGAAGGGGTAGAATATGTGGAGATCACAGCTGGCAATGGCATAGTTGAGAGCCTCTGGGTAAGAATCAAGAAGCAAACAAACAACATGGATGTCATCATGGGAGTCTAATGGACCTCCTAGCCAGGATGATGGCACTGACAAATTGTTCTTTGAGGAACGAACTGTCACTTCCAAGTCAGCTTCCCTTATTCTTACAGGAACTTCCACTCGCCAGGAACCAACTGGGAGCATCACACAGCTAGTACAACGAAGCCCAGAATATTCTTAAAAAACCTGGATGACTTTATGAAACAGGTCCTAAGTGAACCAACTCAGAAAGACGCACTCCTTGAATTGCTGCTTGTCAGCAGAGAGGATCCCATAAGCCAAGTGGAGATTGGTGACAACAAAGTGATCAAGTTTAAAATCTCCGATGACACAAGGAAAAGCACCACCAAAATCTCAACTCTAGTCTTCAGGATGCTCACGTTACTAGTAAGTAAAATCTCCTGGGACAATGTCTTTGCAGGGGGTGGGGTCCTTCGGTGGTGGTCACTTTTTAAACATCACCTCCTAATGGCACAAGAAAATGCAATTCCTGAATGTCAGAAGTCAAGCAGGGGAGGCAGAAGGCCAGCCTGCCTGAACAGTAATCTCTTGGAAATAAGGCAAAAAAAGGAAAGTGCATACCCAGCGGAAGCAAGGTCAGGTGATATAGAGGAATACAGAGATGCTGCCCGCCACTGGAGGGAGAAAATCCCTGTGGCCAAAGCTCAACCGGAGTTGAAGTTGCCAGAAATGTGGGCGACAATAAAAAGCTTTTTCAAATATATTAATGGCAATAGGCAATGTGAAAACAACACCAGCCCATTCCAGGATGAGGATGGTCACCATGCAAACAGGGGCAGGGACAAGACAGGGGTGTTTAATGCATTCTTTACTTCTCTCTCCAGCATTAGTGATGGACTAAGGGGGTCTCAGTGCCCTGAGGTGGAGGACAAGGACTACCAGAATGATCAAACCCCAGTCAATCCTGACTTTGTGTTAGATCTACCGCTCCAGCTGGATTCCTATAAATCTATGGGGCCTGATGGGATTAATCTAAGAGTCCTCAAAGAGCTGGCTGATGGCATTGCAAAACCTCTCTCTGATTTTTGAGCAGTTTTGGGAATCCAGAGAGGTCCCAGCTGACCAGAAGCTGGTGCACGTTGTCCTCATTTTTAGGAAGGAAGAACCTGGAAACTACAGGCCTGGCAGTCTCACTTCAGTGCCTGGTAAAGTTATGGAGATGATTCAGGAAGGTATTGAAAAACTCGTGAAAAGCAACAGTCACTCACTGGTCACAGCCAGCACAGCTCCATGAAGGGAAAGTCCTGCTTATCAAACCGGATTTCCTTTCAGGAAAATGTAACCGACATAGTTGATATAAGAAAGCCAGTAGATATAATTGTTTTTTATTTCAGTAAAGCTTTGGATACTGTCTCTTGCAAGAGTTCTTCTGGACAAAACGTCCAGCACACAGCGGGATAAACACATCATGGGATGGGTGAGCAACTGGCCCATGGGTTGGGTACAAAGGGTTACAGTGAATGGAGTGACAGCAGACTGGGGACCTGTCACCAGTGAGGTTCCACAGGGCTCCATCCTGGGCCCTGTGCTCTTCATTATCTTCATTAATGACCTGGACGCAGGACTAAAAAGGACACTAAGTAAGCTTGCAGACAAAAAATGCCTTTGAAGCAGAAACTCTATTGATTTTACACCTTGACTTTCTGCAGAACTCCATTTGCTTCACAGTGCTAGCCAGCAAGGGATGGACCACTTTGTTGCAGACTCCAGTTGAGGAGGCCATCCCTCATCCCATTTTGCCACAATTAAGAGGATATAATGGCATTCACAACCATTTTATAATATTAGTGTTATAAATGAATCAGAATCAAAGTTAATATTTTCAGATCGATTTTCCCGCAGAAAATTTTGGGGAAATTTTCTGATTTGACCCACTTGCTAGAACTAGGAAGGTGGGAGCTGTGTTGTCATCCTTATGAGCCTTACACGCTGGAGCCTGAACGGCCTTACCCATACAGGCCCCTTTTCCAAATCCCAAAAAAGCTATCACAGTGCCTACCAGCAGCCCAGCAGAGGCTTTTCTCTGTAACTTTAGACAAAATGTGTAGTAAAAGATGCTCACTGCAGATGCCAAACAAGAGACTGCCACGCTGTGAAGCTTTCAGAAAGGAAGACTCCTGATCTTTGTCTGGCAGGTCTGACTTGTTTCCATAAAAGATACACGACACTACGGTGCCAGTCAGAACACTCTACAAACACTGCCAATATTCAGGATAAGCAAAATGTTAACAGAAAAAACCCACAAAAATAATGGAATTGATGTTATTAATGCTGAGACTATTAGCTCATATTAACATATTATTCTTAAAACATGCGCCACTCATGCAAACCTGTGTTGGAGAACCCTTGTGCTCTGGGGCCTCTCAGCTACAACAGACATTTTGCAGGTATAATGGTCAACACAGAGATCAAATTGTACTACATACACCATCATTTTTAACCTGAGTGTCCCTTAAGAGTCTTCACATAGCTCTAAAGACAGTTCATTCATCAGAGGAAGGAGACAAGCAGACTTGTCTTTAAACAAGGTGAAGAAATATTGTTTTCACAAATGTTTTCACAATATTTTTAAATTTAGACTGAACAGCGAGTCTTTGTAAACTCTAGAAGATTTATAGAGATATTAACAGGAATTTTAAAAAAAGGAAAATGACAATACAAGGTGAACAGACCATAACTTTATTGGAGATATACTCAGCTACAATTATTACAAAAACTATTAAAGGTAATTGTGATCCATAAGGTGCAGATTGCAAACTTCTGCAGCATGATTACAGTATGAATGAATTACATTTTATGTCCCTTAAAGACAGCTGCAGCATGTGATGGTAAATATTTTATTGTCCATCAAATTATATTTGTTATTCTTTCTACTTGATTTTAACCATCTTTTCAGTCACACTATTTACAATAAAAATGCCTGCAATTTCCAATTATTGTTCACAAACATTTTTCTCCCCAACTTGCTGCTGCAGTAAATTCTGAGTGCATCTACAAAGCAATTAAAGTAGTCTGTGGTTGCCATTCAAATAAAAGAGGGAAAACCCCAACAACTTTATTGGATGAAATTTATTTTTAAGAACTGTAGGTCAGCTTTAATAGAAGTTAATTTTAACTGCTAGTGGAGTATACTACAATGACCTCTAGATATTTGCTAACATAATTCATATTGAGTTACGGCTGATATTTATATTACATTTGATGGTCATGAACTGTAGTGTTTGAAGTTTAAAATCTAACATGAAAGTAAAGAAATTAACTTCTTGAATATTAGAGCAGTTGAAAAAGGATCAATGTCAGTAATTAAGTACCAAAAATCAAAATGCTTCTTGCTTCATTAATATAAAAAATACAGAGGTTTCCATGAGAACGTGTTCATCGGGAACCCCATCCAAAACAAACCCAGAATACTGTCAGAGTCAAGTGCAGTATCACAGCAGATCACAATGCTATTTATCATTTTTGGATTGCGTGTGCTGCTGTGACTGGGATACAAAGAATTCATTTTCTGTACAGATAAATGCATAGAATATGTAGCATATGTTATGTCATATGCAGTAACATAAAACCCCCACATTTTCCAGTTGATGGTTCTGTATTTGCCCACAAGGAGGAAAACTAAAACTCTGCAACATACATACCAAGCACAAGATCTTCAGGTATGTAAATGAATGCAGTTCCACTGACTGAAATGATACTACATCAATTTGCACCAGCTGAGGATCCAGCACCTCATCCCTGGGCCACCACTGTAATTCCTCCCCAGCATCGAAACTGGTTCCTGTTCAAGTTCTGTACTCGGCAGTTGCAACATACTACTGTGTAATGAGACTTAAAAATAGTAGGCTTTTTTTTTTTTGTATGGAGTTTAGCAGCATCAAGCTGAACAAACACTTCAGAAATCACTACTGGGCACTCAATATTCAGACTGGACAGATTTAGTTGAGGTTGACCAAATTACTAGGGGCTGTCTTCTCCCAGAAATTACATTACATGTGTAAAATGTTGGTTTGTTCAGAGATAATTACTGGAGTGTCAGTAAGAGGTCATTCTAATTTTAATTACTTCACATAACAGTAAAATGATGTAGTAGAAAAATAATAGCTTTAAAATACAATCAAGAGTTGTTACACATCTTTGTTGTATTTTTCAATGAAAAGTAAAAATGCCACAGACGTTACAAATGACCTATTTAAGTTGTGCAAGTAAATGACACATTGCAGGCATTAAAAACTATCTTTTTCAAAGTCATTAAATCAGAACAGCAGCAAGGCCAAACCACATTTTTCCTCTCTGTTAAGCATTTTTTCCTTGAAATGAGGTAAAGCATGGTACCAAGTGCAATGCTTATTTGTGCTACATGAACAGAACAGCGCAAAAAAAAAGCCATAAAAATAAAAACGCAGCATAGTTAGGAGGACTGTTTAAAGTACAGTATAATAGGACTTAGATAAAAAGCCCCAAGGTTCATGCCAATTAACCTCCACACTATTTATGATGAGCCTGTGTGGTTGCTTTTGAAGATGGGCTGCAACAGTCCGCTTACACTTGTGCTTATAGCATGTCAAGTGATTTCTATCCCAACCTTCAAATGATCAGATTTAGGTCTTTAATAGCGTACACTGTCCAGTATCAAAATCAACTGTAGGGTAAAACACACAGATGTACAACATGGAAACTAATATGGATTTTCTGCCTCAAAGGGTAAAA
Organism: Brachypodius melanocephalos; assembly: GCA_013398615.1. Lineage (NCBI taxonomy): Eukaryota > Metazoa > Chordata > Aves > Passeriformes > Pycnonotidae > Brachypodius > Brachypodius melanocephalos. The sequence continues at coordinate 35,615,158 of VZSR01000520.1, forward strand.
AGTATTTCATGAGGTCACACTGGAAAAAATCGTGGCATTTAAAACGCATTTAAAAATGCATCAGCAGCAGAAACTACTTTATAGTCAGCCACTACACATTTCGGATGTCCAATTCATACGCTTTTATCTAGTAACAAAGTGATCATTAAACTGTTCTGAAACACAGAGTAGGTTCAGCTGATTTTGTCTGCACCCAAACACTCTGTAACCACTTCACTGCTAACAACAACCTGAAACCCCTGAGAATCTATAACCTTGTAACAATCAGTAGGAATTTTAGGCATTCAAAGAATAACTGAAATTTCCGCTTTTCATAATGCAATTAAAACTACTTAAGACTTTCTAGATGGTCTGATTTAATCCGATGATTGATGTCTGGCCAGAAACACAGAATTGTTGTCATCAGTAATCATGTATTTTCACTAAGAAACTTCAGTCCTACCACAAAAAGCAAGCTATAGCTTAAATGAGTGACTTTTTTTAGTTTTTAAAATAGCTAATGCAAAGCAATTTACATTTGAGAATTTGGACTGCATGTTTTTATGTTCCATATCACTGTATCATCTACACTTGCAGTTCTTATACCTCCTCTCACGACTGAAGTACCAAACAAATACTAGACTTTTTTACAAGCTAGTATTTTAATTCTTGGTTTGACTTCTGTAACAAGCAGCTTTCAAATACAAGAATGGTTCTTTTCACAGACTGAAAAGTGACTGAGATAGCAAGTATATGAACTTTTGAAAACTGTATTTCAGAAAAGCTTAATGTCTGCCCCTTGTCACTAAGGCATTTACTTTATTTTTTGTTAAGAAAGCAAGAGCTGACAGTTTTTGTTTTGTTTTAGTGTGCATTTGTGAGGAAAGGAACAGGGTTTAAAAGCAGGAAATACAGTATTTGTTTGTAATTTAGTTCATAAGACACAGCATCAAGTTCAAACTATTCTGCTGGAAAACGTTAAAACACCTTGCTCTGCTTTCTCAAACTTCAAGCATAATTAACAGGGCAAATTGCAGCAAACCTCTACTGATGCTGGTGGGAATACAAGACCCACAGCTTTTTTTAAAAGGTAAATTAAGAGGTATTATAGTTACAGTGCAAAAAATTAAAATTTCAAGCATAATATATAAACATAGCACCAAAACAGAAAAAAAACCCAATGCATGCAAAAATAAAAAGGAAAAGAAGAGAAAAAAAGAACTGAGGTATTTAAGTGAAGAGTGCCTACAAAAATCTAATTAAAGAAGTATAGGCAAAGCCTAAAAAATACAAGTATGATTTCCCCCCACGCTCCCAGTAGACCAAAACACCAATGAGCTAGTTTCTCTAAATTAAGGACCTAAATCACAGATGTATCAAAAGTACGGCAGTTATATCTCAAACATCAACTTTCATGTTATTTAACAGCACAGCTTTGGTAGATGAAATATGCATGCAATTCTGAAAAGTACAGTAAGAAATTTACGTGGAAATATCTCTAAGTGTAAAGGTGCTCTGTTTGTTAAATACGTAACCAATTGACTATAAAATCTGCAGCATATCTTAGGTGTGATATGTCTAAGGTTATTTTGTTAGTGACAGTTTGCACTGTGCAATTATTTGTTGCTGTTTCCAGTATTGGAACTATCTAGCTTGCAGGTTTGTGTAAAATTGGAATTTTAGCCAAAGACCATTTCGTTTATGGTATAAAAAAAACTGTAGACTAACCACCTCCTCAGAATTGTTAAAAATAACCTAATTACATATATATGAATATAATTTCTATTATAATCCTGTAATAAGTCACAGCTGTAGTAATGAGTTGTACTGTAAATATAGAGCTGTATCATTGTAAAATGCATAAGAAAATGAAGGGAATGTAAAACAGTTTGTTCCAAAAAAGATCAGAAATTAAAGATTATTAATGAGGGTTTATTTCTTTTTAAGGCAAGAACCTTTTTTTATGCAAGACTGTGTGGCATAAGGAAACCGAAGTTTCATTCTACCAGTATGCCAGCCATTTCAATTAAAATCTGTCCCTAACAAATAAGTGCAATAATGATTGGGAATGTCATCTTAATGTAAAAAGATGACATGGAGAGAAAAAAAAAAGAAAAATAAAAAGGAGAATACTGGCACACTTAATCTTTCTTATACCCAATCATCCAGTACAGTCTTTCAACTGCTTTATGACTGGCACTAGTGCACAGATTGAAGAATTCCAAGATTACTATATATATAAATCTAGCAACTGCATTAGGCATAAGCTCCCTGGCCTTCTAATACTAAGCAAAGCTGTACTGACAAGAAAGTAAAACAAAAAGACCTGACAACAATTATTCTGAACACTTGCTAAATGTCATCATTAAAGCACTCTCGTGATTAAACAAAGCAGAAGTGAGGAAAGAAGACAAGATTGTGTTTGCGCAAAAAACTATAACTACAATTAGTTCCAAAATTTTATACATGTTAAATGTTTTGTTATCTATTCTGTTATCAAACAAACTTTAAATTCTGTCTTCCAATTTGTTCCTCTCAACGTCAACTTTTTTTTATAATTTGCTTTATTTGTATGTTATTTTTTCCCCCATTTCATTTATTTTTAAGAGGAGTCTCAGCTGTTTGGGACCTGAGGTTGATTTGCTTTGAGGCTTCGTAGTGCTCTTCTCGCAGCTGCAGATTTGGCAATCCTGTAGCTTCTGCCAACACCTTTAAACTTTCCCTTTCCTACAACTTCCACTGTAACTCTGACCTTTCCATCGTAAGTTCTTTCTGCAGGACTGCAAAAATATACACAAGAATTACTTACTGCCAAGGCAAGGTAATGTGAAATAGGAGACCTACATTCTTTTTTCTACAGAAGTTAAAGCAGTAAAATTAAATAGAAATTATTACATTTCTCAGAAAGCCATGCAAGGGAAAAAAATAAAGAACAGTGGACACAATGATGATTACGTTAGCTGCTTAGTGCAAAAGAAATTACAAGTACTTTGTGACATTTAAAAATTCTCTGTAGTTCATGAAGCTCAGTTTAGAAACACTTTCTGTCAGTGTGTATGGAAGAAGGCATATTCTCACCTAAATTTGGCTGTCTCTGGCTCCATTTCCAGCAGCTCTCGCACTGGCGAACGGGGCACATTAGCAGAAAATTTTTCTGTTTGGAAAAAAAAAAGTGGGAAAAAAATTAGCTTTGCTCTTTTCATAGCAGATGGCACTTAACTATTAGTAATTTTCTGAAAGCTGGCAATACCTATTAGTGGCCTCATCATTGGATAGTACACTTGCCAAACCATTTCCAAAGACATTCCACTATCCATATAAATGGCACCAGCAAGGGACTCAAATATATCCCCCATGGCCTTTGGTACTTCAATGTCTTCCTCTTTTTCTTCATCTTCTTCAGACCTTCTGAGCTGTTTGCAATTAAAAAAATGAAAAGAATGAGAGGGAGAGAGAAGGGGAGGGGAAAAGAGATAAATGATTGCTTCACTTACAAAGACCTTCAGAAATGTAAGCTCTCTCATATCCTATATTCTGTGATGCTTCCTTGAAGTTTTTAATTGACAACTTTTCTCAGCAAAACTGTTCTTTTATTCCCAAGTGAAACCAAGCTCCTGGTTATATAATTTTTCAAATATGGAGAAAAAAAATCCCAAACACCATTGTGTACAGGGAGCTTTTTTACACTTCATGAATTTCTTCTGTGATAATTCTGTAGGAATTCACCATGGGTCTGTTTTTCCCAATAGAACCAGACTTCTATTAGTTAATACCAGAAAGCCACCCATAACAAAGGAAGAGTTCACACATTATATATCTCCCAAAAAGAGACGTTTAAAATCTCTAAGGCCAGTCTCTGGATGAAAGTTGCATGTATCTCTCCTTACCCTATTTACCCCTGAAGACAAGCATGAAACAAGCACTGGTAAAACAAGACATTAATAACTGAAAAACAACACCACCAGACTGAGCTAACAGACAAATTTAGGTGTCTAAGTGCAGCAGGCAGTGTTTTCTCCTATGCTACCAATTTAGGACAATAATCTATTCTCATTATCAAAAATAAACTTTCAGTGTACATCTTAAAGGTCTTGAGCTGAAGTAATCCTTTACTAAAATACTTTAAACACATGTAATATACATTTGCCTAACTCCAATCAAAGTAACTTGAAAATAAAGATTTTGACCATTATGCTACTCTGCCTAAAGAGAAGTAAATTTCTGTCAGTCTTCTCCCCCAGTAGCTACCCTCTCACTCCGTTTGGCGTTAAAATCCAATTCAGTCCTCTTACGACTGATTATAATATTTCATACACATGTTCCATTATTTCTACCTGAAATAAATCAAACAAGGAGACAGACCTGATGCATACAGCAAATACAAAAGGGAATTTTGACGTTAAAAACCCAGTTCAACTGTTTTGAATAGGGTACTTCATATCAAGTGTAAACTGAAGCACTTTTGCATTATACTGGAATTACAGCAGGAGAGAGAAACTAAGAGCTGTAAGGCAAGGGACAGATGTTTCATGAGTGAGATCTGAAAAAACAGAAAAGCAGATGACGTGGAGACACACATGGAAACCAGTCTAGCTGGCATGAACTGCAGAAACAAAGACTCTTACATTAAGTGATGAAATAAGAGTTTCAGTAATTCAGTGCCAGACCAAGATAGGGAGCAGGCGTAGCGAGAGTGAAACAAGGATTTTATTTGAAACAGCTATCACACAATTTGGTTGCAACTTTGGTGAAAGTTTCTTTTTGCGTACTTGCAAAAACTGAACAAAGTAAAAAACATTGTAAGCTCAAAAAAAGTTCTAGCCTTTTCACTCATATTGTGAAGAAAACAAGAGAGAAGAGTTTAATCCTCTAATGCAATATATATTATCTAAATTTCAGTGACATGTTTCTTATTCAATGTTTAATGAATTTTTCCCTTAGAACCTGGTTTTCACACTGCAACAGAGTGCAAGGGCTGTGAACACATATATGTGACTGAAATATTTTGATTCCTAAAGTTTTAAGTTGTCTATTAGAAAAAAGAAATACTAAATACAAAAAATAACATGCTTATTTAATGCTGGCATGTTGTCAGAGAGAATTTTTTTTTTAAGAGATTGGTCAGTTTTTCAGAAGACAAATTATTTTGAACATCTACTCGGTAACACTTTTAAAGAAGAAAAAGGAGAAATTCATCTCTTCCAGATCCTGATTTAGAACTTGACTCACCAGGTCTTTGCTCTCACAGATTTCCTAACCAGTAAATTGTGTAAATTAATTACTTTTACCACATTCTCCAGAAAAGACGTTCATTATCATCAGCTTTCCTGCACAGCATAAAATATGACCTGTGTTTGCAGGTCTTCAGTGAAACTAGTTTTCTAGTGGCTGACTTGAAAGATGCATATAATATATGCATATTCCACGACTAGGATAATGTCTTTAGGAGCATGTCAGACATACTTGAGCATAGTGCAGTAATATCTCTGCCAGTAGAAATCATAAGAAAAAAAGGAGAAATATCTTGTCAGTGTACTACACTTAACAATCCCAGCATTGTGCCAAGGTAGTTTTGTTCATGGTGTTGTATGGATACCCTACCCTGAGTCAGGACTACATAATTTAGCAACTCTTTACCCCAATTTTATGTTTTAGTAGTGCTTCCTATCAGTTAGTGAAAGCAGCAAGCTAAGTGTGTGTCCCACACTGTTCTAGCAACACAAGAGCAAAACGATGACTAAAATCAAGTGCCACAGAAAAACCTAGAGGCAAATGGTTTTCAAATTCATTAATTTCTGTAAATTCCAATTGATTTTATACTTTCTGAAGGCTGTATTTTACTTTGCATATTGCATCCTTTTATTACTGGGCGCCTGCTTCTTTGGCTGCTGTGTGCATAAAACACTATAAAAATGCTAAGAAATCCAGAAACATGCTTCAAATCAGATACTGAACATATTTCTTCTACTTCCACTAACCTCAGAATCCATTCCTTGCATTTCATTCTTTTCCATTTGAAACTGCACAAAGTCATCAATAACATGAAACAGTTCAGGAGAGACAGCTTTGAAGTACTTGTGGTAGTCGTACTTTACAGCTAATGATGCAAAAATGGTATTATTGACTAGAGCAGATCGTAGGTCAGTAAGAACTCCTGGAGAGTGTTGCCGTGGGTCTTCATAAAGGTGCTTGGTTATGAGGTAGTCCAAAATTGCATCTCCCAGGAATTCTAAGCGCTGGTAACAATCTTAAAGCATTGGAAATAAAAGAATGTACAACACCACAATTAAGTTTAACACACACATTCTTTCCAGGCTTTCTGGATAAGAAGTTTGGTACAGTGCCACGTAAATTCCACAAACTAACCAATGCTCAGAGAAGACAAGCTGTTTTTTAAAATAAGTATCCTTGTGTTTAAAGAGATTGTTAATGAAATACTAAAAAAAGAAACCAAGAAAAGCAGGAGCTATATCTAGTAATAAAGCCAATTCTGAACAAAATTAAGTTTGGCAAGCTAGAAAAACAGCTGTGTTTATAATCAATTAATGTTTTTACTCAAGATCTTCACGTGCTGAGAAACATTAAAAAGTTAATTTAACAGATCTGGCCAGCAGGCTGGTCTGAAAACTATAACAGTTAAAACCAAAAAGTAAAAACAATTAATATGAAAATCAATGTATTTAGAGCAGGGGAACACAAAATCTGAGGGTTTTGTCTGATTTGCCACATGTTAAGACACCTTCAACAAAGATCCCTATTTAGCATATGTCTTTTAAACTGGAAATTAAAATTGTCAAGCCTTAGCTTTTTTGACAATTGACAGGCGCCATGGGAACAGAAAACTAAGAACATCTACTTTTAGAACACAAACAAAAGCAAAAACCATCCTGAATGCAAACACAGGTAGGTAGGTTGAGAAGGAAGAAGACAAACTACTACAGAAATTACCATGAGAGTGAACTGACTAACACCAAGTTGCTTTTATAGCAGCTGAACCTAAGACACTGCCAGATCCCAACTGTTAGCTACTCCTTAAAGAGAAAAAAATTATAGGTAACAGCTTATTCACAGTTGTCACACTTGGTAAACAGAAATGAAATCAAAAGTTTTCCTACAGTTTCAACAATGTAATTTTAACTGGACACTATGCCTCAAGGTTTCTGGAAGTGTAAATATATATTTGTATATGTCTAAAAATGAAGGAATAATTTACTTTCAATACCTTTTGTGAAATATTTGTAAAAAGTAAACACATATGTGGATGATATCTCCTACAATGAAAAACCAAAGGAGCGCTTCTGTGTTTTGTCAGAACTGTTTCTCAATGTAGTAGCATTTCAAAATTACTTCTTTCTTTAATGAAAGCAGAGCTTTCTCACTCCTTGGAAAAAGGGACAAATTCACTATGGGGAAAAATTCAGACTAGTGACTGCAAAGGGATTTGCCAATCTCTTGCCAATCTCAAATAGGGTTGGAATTTTACCATGGTTTGCTTTTGATTGCATATTATTGTAGGAAAACATGCAAGTTTTAGAATGAACAAATACTACATTAATTAGTATAAGCAAGAGCAATTAAAGATCACAGAAATATAAATTTCTACCACTGTAAAATCTTTTATGAGATCATGTACTGAAACATTAAATGTTAATCTGAAACCAGTATTTGGTCTGATTTAGTCAATTACTTCAAACTTTGACTTTAAATATTTACTCAATAAAATGCCTAGACTTAAAATTAAGACTTTGAATTTGCAGCTTCAAAGGGAAGTCTCCACATTCTGCACTCCTACAGATTATTCAGCTAATAAAAGCTGTAGTCCAGTTCATCTTCAGAAGTACAACATTCTGGGGATTCAATTACAGAACAAATTTGCTAAATATATTTGGAAAATATGACTGCTATTTCCTGAAGTACATGGCAATTTTCCAGAGTTCTACAAGAACTTACTTCCATTAAATGAGGATTTAATATCAGTCATACACAGTTAGTGATAGAGCATTTATTGCTGATGCTGTTTCTTGAAACTTGGTGAGGCCTCAGTAAATACACTTTATCTGCATCAAGTCAAAATATGAATAATCACTGAGATACAAATTGAGCAAATATCCCCCTCTAAATAGTGATCAAAATACTACTTTTTAAGATATTGTATTCCAAGACTACTGTAACATGTGATGTCTAAGAAAACTGGGAACACAAGATACTACTTCTCTTGCTTTTGCAATATTGAGAAAAAACTACAGAGCTTTTTGAAAACAACTTACCAGTAATGGTATTATAATGGTAAGAGGCATGAGTAAATGCCTGAAGAAGATAAGCCTTGTTCTTAAAATTGTAATTTATTTTCTTCTCAAAATTTTCAAAACCAGAAATAAGGTGATTTAGGGTTTTTTCAGCATCTGGGTGATCAAACATACACCTTGGTGGAATCTTCAAACAGCCATACTCCAGGTCTTTACAGAGAGAAGGCTCTGAATTAGCTACAGAAGCAGAAACAGGATTTGGTGAAAGATTTTTCTGCTCACTGTTACAGCTCTCTCTGGTAGCACACAGAGTGCCTTCCCAATCAGTCTTTTTAATTACAGGGAGCACCTTCAGCCCCAATGAACACAGGAAAAGCTGAGCAGCTCTTTCACCACAGCTGGTCAGATAGCAGCCCAACAGGGCTTCCACACAGTCTGCAATGCTCTTGTCAGCAATACACTGCTCTGTATGCAAGTCATAGGAGATTGACTGCTTTCCTGCATCAACACCACAGTTTTCTTCTGATGGATTCCAGAAGCCCACTACAAAATCATCCTCTTCAACAGCCTTGCTAGGATCCAGATAGCACATAGCATCCCAAGAGCTATAGTCAAAATCATCAAAATCTGATGAACACTGAACATTACCCATGGATGACTTTTTGGGTGCTTTCCACTCATAGTTTGAATCAGTGGTTGAAAAGTGTGAGAGTGGAATTTTCTTCACAAAAGCCCCTGATCCCATTAACATATTATCAATGAATTTGATATGCTCCTGATCATACTCCAGAAAATCATCTTCAAAGTCTGTTTCTTCCTTGGGCAACCTCCACATTAGGTCTTCATTCTCTTCATCATCATTATAAACATCAAGTTTACCATTAGCCAACATGTTTTCCTTTGCCTGTGAAAGAACACAAGAAGAGGGAAATGGGACATTTTTACTGCAGAAAGATCAGAAAAGCAGAATTTGAGAAATATGTCCTAACAATAATACTGATTTTTTTAATGTTCTTAAGTACATTGTCTGATCAGATGCACAATACAACCTCAACTCATACAAGGACTGGAATAATTGTCCTGGAATACAAACGTTTATATAGCGTGCGTTTGCACGAAGTACATGCTGCACTACATAGGAACCTGTGTTTGTACTTGAATGTGAAGCACACACAATGAACTTTATATCCATTAAACATTATACTCTTGCACACCAAAGTAAACACCACAAAATTTAAAATTAACGAATTTTAGGAAGCATAAGAAAATTCCGGGTGAATCCTTCTCTCAAGCTGCCAAGTAAGGCTATTACCAATGTTGAATCAATGCAATTGCGAAGATTTTTTCTACACCTTTCTACATGGAAAATGCATTCAGTGAGGTTTTTTTTCTTTTTTTTTTCTTTTTTTTTTTTTTAACAGGCTATACTTCAATCCCTAACTAATAAAAAGAGAAGGCAAAATTGTAATCGATTTTCTAATACTTACATACACACCCACAACAGCAAAATTAATGATGTCTTACGTCTTTTCCCTCCTCATATTGAACAAATTGGTATGACATAAATTACAAATTGAACACAAAGTATTTCCAAACTATATAATTCTTTACAATTTGCTATGGCCCCTATCCAGGAAAGCACTTAAACATATTAGCTAAATGCATTGGTAGTCTTCCTAATATCAAAAGTACTATTAACAGGCTCAACACAGCAACACTGATGTCAGCAGGAATTCTGCCACTGAATTTGATAGGAGCAAGATCAGATTCAAAGCACTTTCCTGGACTGGGCCCTGAAAGCCAACAACATTTTGCATCAAGTGAAACAGCCTTTATCTTCCCTGAACTATGCATGTTGTATTGCAGGGCTCAGTAACTAAAACTTGAAAATCTGTGAACCAGATGCTACCATGAGGGATGCTTCCCTTTGGGCAAAATGCACACCCATCCAGATGTGTGAATGGGTGGCAGCTGTAAGGGGCACTAGGCAGCACTTAAAACCGTCTAAGGATCAAACAGATCTCACTGTTCCTCATTGGGATGGACCAGGCTTAGTCAAGTTTAGTAATGAGGGGGAAAAAAAGTGGCTATAGAAGGTCTTAGTTTAGACATTCTGCTGAAAGAATTCCTGCTGCTGTAATTCCCTATCTCACACATGCACAGAAGGGACTTCTGTAAGAAATTAATCAGAAAGGTATCAAAACTGGATTTAAGATAGTTATTTTAGATACTTGTAGTAAGATAAAACTTAAAAAGACTAATTTAACCAGTCCCAACAAGGACGTGCTGCTTTTCGCTTGTTACACACCACCCGTCACATTTACTAATGAAAAAAGAAAAGTCCCTGAATGAGACATGTCTATATGGGTGCTCCAAAACAGATTTTGGCATCTGTTTTTAAAAACATGGAACAAATTAAAAATTTTTACTGTGGTTTGATTAACAAGTTTCTTAAAATGAAATTGTAAGTAGAAGGGCAGCTATATGAACTATCCAAACATTGCCTGTGCATTACTTCATGTACATTAGAAAAAAATTCTAAGGGATAAGGATGAGCAGTGGCTGAAGGAAACAGAAAGCAATTCTGACCATTAATTTTTATCATCATTAGCATTTAAAAATAAATGAATAATGAACTGCAAAAGAATGATTTTTCTTAAATAATGACTGACCAATTTTCAGGAAGTTATTGCCAGTTAAAAGGTGATGCAAAATACATGTTAAGTACTTTTTAATGCTCTTTTGGTAATCAGCCATTTGATAAAATGAATGAAGAAAGATTCTTCCCTTTAATAAAGCTTGATAAATACTAACATTTGACTACAAAGTTTTAGTAATAATTTGTCATAATGAGATCTCTATTTTCAGTTACAGACCATCAGCCCATGGATGGAGAATGAAATTTACATCCAAGAAAGTAAAATATCTACTTGGCACAACCCCCCACCCCAACTATTTAGTTGCAGCACCTCTGCATTTTCGTCTGAAACCACATGTTTTATTCACAAATAAACAGTGACTATCACACAGGAAGAGGCCACTGAAATGCTGTGGAAAACTGAAATCTTTTGGAAACCAACAATTAGCTCTAGTCTCAAACATACCATCTCATTTGCCAGAAAGGTATAGCAGGAAGTCTCTCTGAAATGAAATCTTGGCACAGTACTGAACCACAATAATCAGATTGTTTTATTCTGCAATAAACATTTATTTGCACAGTACATCCACCTAACAGTACTCTCATGTGCCCTCTGGTGGTTCTACAGCCTGAGTGTGGTCTCCAGAACGGGAAAAAAGAAAGACGTCCTTCCACCTCCTTCTCCCGAACTCTAAATCACTCCGTAACACTTCAAGGTCTTTCTGACTGCTATGATCACTGGTATTTCTGAGCATGTCCCTCTACTCCTAGAACGTCAGAAAATAGTGTGAATAGTCTTTCCTCATTAAGATTTGTCATGGTGAAGCATTTGATAAGACAGTGAGGGTGTCAGACAGCGAGAGAACTTAAGCCAGCACTGTATTTGACACAAGAAGCAGCTCTCAGTCACACCCATGGTGTAGCCACCAGCCATCAATACTGAACATTAGCTCAAGCCAGTTCTATTCTCCAATCTACCTCAGCACTACGAAAAACACCGTTTTTCATAGATTCTATAAAAGTGAACCCATTATTTATTAAAAAAGCAGTGTTCTGCCTGAACATATTACAGCTAGTGATGATAATATAATCTAAAATTTCCAACAGAAACTTCTGAAAATCTTTTGGAAGCAGGCTAAGTATCAGCAGAAAAGCTTTTCTTCTCTGCTTCTCCATTAGTACCTACACTCAATACTGGATGATGTGCAATAAATTTCCTTACTTCAGCTTCTGGTTAGAATCAGTTTTCCTTTCATTTTCTTACACAGAAGTTTTAAAAGAAAAGAAATATATAGATTTACCTTTTTTTGCTGAAAACAGGAAAGTAACGGGGAGTGCTGGGATGAGGTAAGGGTGAAAGAATACAGACACACAAGTAACTACTCATCAACATAGCTAAATAAATTCATACCATTTCATCTTTCTCCCACTTGTCAGTGTTGCTCTTGTCCTGATTTACTATGTAGCCAGGAGGAAGCCAATTGACTGGGGGATCAAATATCGACACCACCATACGACTTGGCAGTCCTTTCTTTTTTCCAAGGCGATACAAGTTGCAGTTGCTGACCTTTAAGAAGAACATTCTGTTAAACCTTTGGACATACATTTGCATAAATAGGCTAAAAGGAAAACGGAGGGAGAAAATGCTACATGTCAACTGGATCTTGTATTATGCATTTTCTCCAACTCTCAAAAGAGAGTTCAGCTTCCATAATACAGTAGAACCAACTCAAAGCAAGATACACATCTTCCTCTTTATTCTTTTTTCCTGAGGCCGAGCATATTAGGTGTGACTGTCTCAGCTAAAGAAATTTAATATATTACTTTCTTCTAACAAAACAAACTAATTGCTACTTTTAAAATAATAGTAAATAGAACCTATGCAAGTCATTTATTACCAGTATAAATAATCATCATTCAGACTACATTTGGAATGAAAAATTCTTATTTATAGGTAGATTGACCTAAACTTTGGCAGTAGAGAGTGTTAAAACAGTCCCATATAACACTTATTAAGTCATAATCCAGACGTTATTTTGATAGCCTCTAAAATGATTTTAAGTATTTTAAAGGGAAGGGAAAAAGCATTCTCAGATTCAAATATATTTCCTTGTTAACTATCAACCACTGATCTTTTTTTCTCTTTTTAAATGCACTTTGCATGTTTAAAAGTCTTGAAATTTGAACTTGAATATTCAATCACTTCTTTTATTTGAACAGTGCAACTTATTTAGCCCTCTTTGTTTTCCAAGATTAACCTACACAATCATTTCATTTTCACTGTGATGCATTTTATCAGAGGTAGACAATCAATGCCTTAGAATTTAATTGAAATTATCACATCATGTAGAAGAAAAAAGAAAACAAAAGCTTTCATGGCTGATTATTCTAGCAGCAGCAGAACTGAAGACTCTGCTCCCTACTGTATATATTTATTCTAAAATACTTTCACAAGTTTTGTTGCAACACTCCCGTAAGATTTTATTCTTGTTCCAATCTTAAGTAAGATGCTAAAAATTTCAAGGGAAGTATCTTCTTGAAGAAACAAAGGAAAGGTCAAGTAAAGCTGCAATCTAAGGCTCTGTGCTGCTAATTCAATCCTTCATTCAAGCATTGGTGGTAAACAGCTTCTACTCAATACAGCTCTAGAGGTTCAGTGCACCAAATGTTCTCGCTAACCCAGAACTTTCAGTTTCATTCAGTCCTGTCCTTTTTCTTACGTTTGTAATCAGCTGGTTTAGATTTCGAGTTGAACTGCAGAAAACCGTTTCAATCAATCACAGTTATGGCAACACTAAGCCCACAGTCCTGTATTTTTATTCCTAATACGCATGATACTCAATGTATAATGAACAAAGCTGTGGAATTAAATCAATCTGTTCCCATTCCACCTTCTGGCAAAAATTTCATATATATGGCTTGTTACAGCATGCCTTTTACATAGTATGACTAGATTGCTACTACTCACTTTTTTGCTTCTCATGTATGACAGCCGTCCCTCGTGAGCATCAGGGTAAGTGCAAAACAAGTATGTGGTGATGGCATGCTTTAAAAATGAATCACCAAGCATCTCTAGCCGCTCCAGGTTAAATCCATCACTAGCATTTGAAAGAGTCAAAGCTTGAAGAATGAGACCAGGATTAGGACCGAGAGTTTTTGAGGAGTACCCACTGCAAGGGCTCTTTTCAGAATCTGCTCTGTCTTTTGAAAGATTAATAGCTTTTGAAGTACTGGTGGTCACTGCCATTATGGGGCATCCATCTGAGGTAGATCTGTTAGCATTTCCATCAAGGTATTTATTACTCGGTAGAGTACATTCATTGCTGGGCTTGGGCTGGTTCTCACTGTTGTATAAATTCTGAATGGGATATGAGGTAGTTGGTTGTACAGGTATTTCCTGCCTGCAGTAATTCAGCTGATTTCCTTGGCAAAAGTCTCTGTTAACTAAATCACAATTGCCATTGGCAAGATTTTTATTATAAGAAACACCATTAATTGCTGCAAATTCTACCGAGACACCAATTTGGAGTTTACTGGGTGACTCATTGAGCAATGTTCTGTAACTCACAGACATTTGGTCATGGTTTTCTGCAGAAGAGGTTCTATTAGCACCTTGATGTGCAGCATTTTCAGGGACTACTATCGTGCTGTGCTTACAGTAATTTTCATTTTCTACTACAGAGGAGTTAGGAAGAGAGATGAAGGACTTGCTGTCAATAGACTTTTTCCATCCAAAGTCCAAGTTAGGATATCTGTAAATATAAACAGGAGGTTTGTTAACAAAAAACATCAGCACAAGACAAGAAGGCTCTGTATGTACATACACATCTAAAAAGAGCCACAGCCTTCTGAAAAGAACAGAGACTGCAACATATAACTTCACCTCTCACAATCAAGTGTTTTTGAAATGTATTTCATTGAGAAGTGCCATGAGTTAAACAACAGTTACCAGTTTTATAATTCATGCAGTAACAGTTGTTTCCTCTTGTAAGTCAGACATCGTATTGAAAAATACCTATTGAAAAAATACATGCCTGAAATCTGCAGGAAGTGATTTAACCCCTACACCAGCATCAGTGGCTGTTTGAGCTCTCAGTTCCTCTGCTGTCAGAAGGCAGTGCAGGCGGTAAAGTATGCTGGGGAGGCAAACTGCTTTTCTCCACAATGATGCTGGAATAGGATGTATAGCACAGAGCTCAGGAACCAGTATCTGGAAGAAAAGAGGGAAGAAAAGATTTTTCCTTGTAAAGGTAGCCACCAGATCACTATTAAGAGAGGGCACTTGAATTAGATGCTTCTATTTTACCTGTTTATTCTGCAAACTTTCCCACTTTGCTTTCCTCTTCTCAGCACTGCTTAGTGGAAGTGCTTTTCCCTTCTGATTCAAATGGCGAGGAGTCAAAAGATTAAGTCTAAAAACCATGCGAAAATACTGTGGTGTAAGTACATAATTAACGAATAGAACTTACTAGCCTAAACACTCTTAAGTTTCTTAGTATTCAAACTTCAATGCACTGTGAAGTGGCAGCACCACTACCTCTGGGAAAAACCAGACTCAATTCATAGTTCTTGTTACACAAGTTAAGCATCTCTCAAGTAAAAAAAATCAGTAATTATTTTGGAAGATACAAACCCTCAGCTTTATCCCATATTTTAAAGAAAAAAACCAGTGCTTTACTGTCAGACTAGAAACATCAGACACAAAATATGACTGTTGTTACCTTGAAGATGTGTGGTCCACATCCAGCAGTGGCTGGTTAAGATTGGTAAGGTCAAGATTATACTTTGTTTTATAATATTCAGCAAAAGTTTCATATTCAGGTGAAGGGAATTTACTGAGTGGAGTAAGATCAGTGTATACATCAGCTACGTAGAATCGATGAGGCTGATCAAAATTTCGGTATCTAAAAAAAAAAAAAAATATTTTGGCATTACAGTAAAGCTTTTGTTAAGTTCTTCATGTTCTAACATGGTCAGGGGTTTAACAGGTAAAGAGTGCACTTGAGATTTTTAGGTTAATGAGGATTTGTTGTAGGAATCGTTCATCTAGCTAACTCAAATGCTAAATGAGAAATGTGCTTTAAGACAGAGATGAATGAAGTAAATCTATAATCTATGAAATTCCCTCTACAAGATAAACAAGATAATTAAATTAATCAATTGAAATTAAATGGAGGATTTAGGTCTTCAATATGTAATACAAAATCAAGCTCTGGACAACAGTAATGCTACAAATAATTTCTTAATTCAAACCACCTAACAATTAAGTTTGATAATTTGGTTTTTTAGCATGCGGTCTCCAATGTGGTATTCTACATTGGTAGAAACTGAGTTCCTCTGCATACAAAGACTGCACTACTTCACATCTAAACTGTCATTTTAATCAAGTCACCCTCCAAATAAATTTAAAATACAAAACCTCAAATACATAGTAAGATAAATTCACAAACCTTTCAAGGACAGTGAACTTCTTGTATTACAGGCAAAATATTAAAATTAATTAATTTTAAGACTGTGGCAACATCTTTTTTGTGGCTACCAAGGTTCATTGGAAACTGTGGTGATAAACATGCCCAGAAAATAATAGTAATAGTAACACAAAAAAAAAAAACCAACCAAAAAAAACCAAAAAAAAAACAACCAAAAAAAAACCCCAAAACCAATATTCAACAATTAGATTTGCATATTAAGTTATTTCACACTTTGACCTGCTCCATCTATAATTTTGTTTCTACTAAAATATCTAAATAGAAACTCTACACAAATAGTATGTCTTAACAAAACCTACACACTATTAATGACTTTTCAGCTTCTTTAAAAAAAAAAACAAACCAAAACCCAAAAAACAAAGTTTAAATTTAAATTTATCCTCTCTATATATCAGCAAGTACCATTGTTTCCAATATACTAGGTATAACAACAAGCCAGTTGGTCCACAGGGAATAATTAAACCTCCACAAAGCCTACCAATTCTAGAGAACCTTTGCATATCCAGTACATAAAATGAATATCGTTCAATATAATGATTCTATTAAATGGTCTTTATCACTTGTAATTTTCCCATCAGCCAACATGATACCTTCCTTTAGCAGCCCTCTTGTGTGCATAAGCAGCAACCGGACTACAGGACTCTCATGCAATCTTCCAAACAAAAACTGATTTCAGTGAGCCACTTCTTGATGAAGATGCAGTGTTTTATCAGAACACTATGTAGGTTTTGTGGTGAGCTCTACTACTCCTTAAAAAAATGTAACAAATCTTGGGATGCCTAAACACTCAAATCCTACTAATATAAGATAACTATTGATTGAAAAAAAAATCTTTGTATTATTTGAAAAGCTACCAGGTATCTTCAGACTAACAGCATACAGTTCTTAAAAAGCAATTCTGCTGCAGATACTAACACACCCTTATTACAAGTGTTTGTATAAGTACAATAGGTACACACCTAAACTATGTAAACTATGTGGAGTACTCACCGTGGAATGATAACTGCATCCTGGTAATCTTCTAACTTGAAAATAAAAGGCATTTCTTTTGTATACTGTGTACTGGGAATGCCTGTACGTGCCTCAGATTTCTCAATGTCTTCCATAAACTTAAAGTCAATGTCCAAAGTGCTGGAGTCATCAACTTGAAAAGGAAAATGCATAACTCAGTTTTCTAGGCTGAACTTTTCTGACAAGTCGTAAATTATGAAATTTCTGTTCTTACCAACATTTAGAGGTAGAACACAATAGGCTGAATCAGCTTCTGTAGGTTTGAACTCTAGTGCAGGTTTCTCAAGACGAAGAATATGTGAAAAAATGTACTGGTGGAGTCGTGTTATCAACTCAAGCATTTGCAGAGAGAGAGTAAAACCAGATTTCTTAAGCTCAATGGATATTGTAACCTCTCCAGAGCGAGTATACACAGGAAAGTGAGGAATCTAAACAAGAACACAGACGAAAGAAATCATAAAATATAATCCGAAGTGGGATTCCTTTACAGAGTACTGGCTGTTTAGTGCAGATTCTGAGGTAATGCTTGACTGACCCTACAGCAAATTGGAGCAAATAGGATCAGAATTTTGAACTGTGGTGACCTTTCAATTACAGACGAGACTCTGAATGTTAAAGAATGACTGATTTTGGTTTTTTAACAGTTCTCCTTGTGTTTCACTGCTTTTCTCTTTATAAAAGCTAAGTAGAAAAGGAAGCATGTTCTATTATGAAGAAAGAAATATGAAAACCAGTAATACTCCTGAAATGTCTTCTTATGTGGACAACAGAAAATACAATTTTAAAAAGTCTTCCTCAGCTGAGTCTCACCAACAGAAAATGCCTATTAAAAATTTTCTGAAGAAAGAGGTGCCAATTTCAATTAACATGCCCACTTTTTATGCTTCTGCTGCAGAGTAGGAATGCTGCTCTCAGCATTTGTTACCATAGCTTTTGTATAGATAAGGTAGTGCAGCACAGGCCACCTCTAGCTGGTATGTCTACTCCTTTGATACCTCATACAAAAAAGGAGGGTCATCCTGAATTTACCAATAATTTACAAATATTAAATTTCTAAACCAGAAGTTTGGCAAAAAAAGATTGTTCCATCCCTAAACACAGAAAAAGAAGTAGTGATTTGACTGGATGGATAGTATTGCTTATTTCCTGGAAGTTACTTGATACAAGCATCATTTATTGTCATTTCCAACTCTTCACTCTGTTGGGTGGGGAGTAAATGGAAAATAACAGGTTGCAAGGCATGCACAACAAGGAAAGGAAATAGAGTCCTTACTTGAGGTATAGGTTTGGCTGTCAATATGCCAAAACATCGTGTTGTATCCTCAGGAGGATATAGCTTTCGTCTCCTGAAGTTGAGCTCATCAGGTAGAGGAGTTGTTAACACCATTCCTATTACATACAAGTAACAGGGCTGATCAGGTTTGGGATAACTATCCCTCAAACACTCTGGAATCTGAAAAAAAAAAAAAAGAAAAACCTTAACATGATAAAAATCAGCAAATTTCTCCTTGTTATTATTCTTTGAATAAGTCATCTTAGGTTTATTTGGAACACATTGCTAAAAATAAGGAACCAAAAAATATTCTGGGCTCAAGCAGTGCTTTCTTTCTTAAGCAAAAATGTTTGGCCAGCAGCCATGAGATCTCCTTTGTCTTCAGTAGGCGGGCTGGGGCACAGAGCATGGCTTTTCATAAGACAATTTACCAAAAATTCTAAAGAAGACTTACTAAAAACCTGTCATATTGGTCCCCATAAACTTCCTGTAACTTTTCTGGAGCTCAACTGTCTGCTCTCAAAGTTGAAGATGCCTCATCATGTGCAATCATTCCCTCAAAAAAAGGTGTATTTGTGGTGGGTGCTTTTGAACATGCCCAGCCTCAAAAGATTGCTAAGGTAAGATGCTGACTGCTGGGGAAGGAGAAAGCAATTGAAACTCTAATAGTTTGGGGACACTTCCCTACAAGTTTATTAGGACTGGACCTCCTGAACAGAAATCGTGGACTGACAAAGAAGGCAAAATATGGGTGTTTGGGAAAGAAACTCACCATCTATGTGTTAGGTGTTGCCCCAGCTCTTCCTCCCTCCCTTGTAACCAACACCAAGCCTTACCCCTGGGAGCAAGTACAGATCACCCCAGTTACTGACTACTTGAAAAATAAAGGGATATTGATTCTCCCTGTGACTGAATGTTGCATTACCATCTATAATGCCTCATCCTCCATTAAGGAAGCATGAGCCAAGGTGAAAGAAATAAGCGATCAAGCTGGAGAATTATTTCAATCTATGCAAACATGAGATTGGTTTGATGGATCAGAACATGTGTTACTATGCTGTCAAACTCTTCAGAGCTTACAGGATGGGGAAAGTGGTTACCACAAATTAAGAGTTGCAACAGTAACTGGATTTGTATTTTTACTTGTTGGCACTAGCCTGGTTATGTGCACGGTAACACACTTATTTATGTAGTTTTCCACCTCTGTTCGCTATACTTGTATCACCAACATGGGAGAAGAAGACCATGTTCCTCAAGGCAATGTAGAACCCTTGGGGTAGAATGTCACGAACAAGTGAAAAGTAAGGAATGTTTCTCCATTGCCTCTTCAAAGATTAAGGTTTGAAAAATCAAGTTTCAAACTGCCTCTAACAAAAGCCTTAGAAACTGCTTTCTTTTAGAAAACAAAGCACCCTCTTTGAAAATTATTAAAATAGCTTGCAGTTGATACATCAAGTAAGCAACAGACTTTTGATAAATCATGAGAGCCAGCCAAGTGAACATCATGAGGTGGATGTGTTGTTGCCACTCTCAAAATCCTCTATATGCAAGTGCCCAACCTGCCACAGGTGCTACCAAATCTACACAGTGCTGGAATCTTTGCTGCCTGTGCTGTCCTACACTGTTCTGTGAGGCTGCTAGTGCCACCATAACCACCCCCGCCAGAGCTGTCATGGCTCTGCTCCCTCATCGGCAAGCCTGACTGCTCTGGGAGGGACTTCACCGGAGAGCGACACATTGCACGTGATGCAGATCTCACCCATCGCACTCTGTAAGCCAGTGCTGGACCCATGGTAGTGGCAGCCCCTTTCCTGAGCTTCTTGTAATTATTCTGGGCATTTTCCTACTTTCCTATTTTCTCTCTTTCCTTCCTCTTTTATAAAACATAAAATTGTATTATTGCCTTGGATCACACCATTTAACCTTGTTTGTGTTTTAATCCTGCTTTCAGGTATGCTTAGAACCTTCCTTTCTACAGTAGTGGAAATACATAATATTCCTCTCCTCACTTTAAGCAGAGTGAAACAAGCTTTGATTCAGATGTCTGCATTTAACCAGTAATACTAGAGCACATTTTATGTCCAAGGTCTTTGGAACTTAATAGCAGAACAGGAAAAATAAAAGGGAGAAAGGAAAATGTGTGTAGTCAGGAAAAAAAAAACAGCTTGACTGAACTTACAGCTTCATTAACACAGATTCTTTTTCCAGCGGAATTGTTTAAAAGTATCAAAAATGTTTTGATGCACTTGGGACAAACACATAACCAAAGTTCAATACACTGCCCCTTTGCCTAGGCACTACGCTATATGAGTTTTCTCATTACAATTCTAGCTTGCAGATGTGAATACTCACAACAGTCACTTTTAATTCTTCTGCTCGTATTTCTCATAGATGTTAAGAAACCATGCTTTATGTTTAGTAGAAGTTCATTACTTTGCAGGTCTCAAAATGATCCTCCTGTTTATCCAAAACTAACTTGCAATACATGTAGTCCTGGATTTTAAAGTTACACTGCAGTAAAACTACAGACTTGGCTTAATGGAAAATTACTCATAAATTTAATAACTACATTAAACCCAAGAGGATCTTGGAGACCTTAAACATTTGCCAAAGCTTCTTTTCCAGATGTGAGAAGCTGGGACAAAGGCAAGGGAAAGTATTCTTAGATTCTCTGTTAAAAAAGAAATAACTGAGAAAGAATGATGCATCACTTGACAAATCAACTCCTCTGAATGAGATACCATAATCTTCCATTTTATGAATCACCCCATTCCAACAACCACTAGCGAGGCAAAAGAACAGAGAAAAGCACTTGTAACAAGAAATACTGTGCAAAAATGCAAACTGTACATCTTGGTGAAATACAAAGATTATCAGATTCTGTATGAATTATCTGTCCTATTCAAAGGACCTTAGAACCTGTAACAACTGCAGAGGAAAAAGGGAGGTTCCAGAGTAGCTGCAAAATACTCTGACAAAGCTTCTTTTCTCCATTTTCTCTTAAAGTATTTCCAATTCCCCCAGAAATACCATTTAAGAAGTCCAATTTTACAAACTCTTGTGGTTGAAATCTGTTGCAACAGACTGTGAATTTATTACTTAACACAGAGCTGTATTTTCTTGTGTGACCCTTTCAACAGATCAAGTATAATATTAAGTATAATATTTAGAACTGCTTTAAAATTTTTAAAAAATAAAAGTACACTTATTTGATATTCTAAGATTTGAATCAAGAATTATGAAATTCTGCGTTGAACAAGGAAACCTGCCAAGCTAAACCAAACATCCAAAAAAATCCTCAAACATATTTCTGTATTTAGCCCAGCGCACATCTTTAGCATTCAATTATTTGTCCTGAAAGCCAGTAATAAGGTAAAGATTTTACAGATTATTAATGCAGGACTCTTTTCCTCACAGTTATTTTCATACTAGACAAATAAGTATTTGTCAACAAGCCCTATAGAAAGCGAATATTCTTTGAGTTTACAGGCATGCTTTCAAAGCATGTGGTACCATAAACTCAGGTAGCACTGCAGGCTTCCACAGAATTAGAACAGTGAAGTATTTCCATCGTAAATAAAAGACTTGTAAAAATTTCTAATCAGCTAAGATTAAGGGCTGGCAATTCTGTCTTACTAGTACATAAAGCATTAGATCAAAGATTTGGACAGCAGTAAGTGATACTAACAGCTTTAGGATAGCATTGTCTTCGTTTTGTAGAGCCTGGCCTTCCTGGAACACTGGTTTCTTCTTCATCATGTAAATCAAGTTCCTCCTCATATTTAACCGTTTCTTTACCAACTGGCATCAAATGATCATCCAGTTCACCTGAATATTACAAAAGAGTACAAAAAAACAACATTATGAGCAATCTGGTTCCTCAGATCCCACACAGTAGTGAGATTGCTTGTGAAAACACCTCACATGTATGGCTCTAAAATACATGGACTACTGCAAGGCTCCAAAAGTGCAACTTTGGGGAAAGAGTGATATATCAAGACTGAATTTTGGGCAAAAATGCTTATTTGCAGTAAAAAACATCTTATATTTAATTACAAAATTGAATTCTGTAACGAAAATATCCAAGAATTCTTTTTGCCCATAAAAAGTGATCTCTGACTGAAACATTTATTTTAAAATGACTCACATGGAGTTACACAGAAGAAGATGGAAAAATTATATTTCTCCATTATTCTAAAAAGCAAATGACTGCTGTTGAATGTGCACTTCAACACTGGGTTGAGTCACCATCAGGGTGCCACTCTTGGATACATTTTTTTGGTATGAATTCAGTGTTCAAAAGGTTTAACTCAGAAAAAAAATACAAACCCCAGACCTACAATCCTTTTTTTGCTTAAAAAATAAATACTTCTGTACTTCATCGAAAAACCAGTAACACAGGATTATCTTTAAAATGTTCCACAATGAAGCACATTCTCCATTATACTTACTAGAAAAGAGCTGAAGTAGCCCTACAATCTTCTATTTTTGGACCAGTAGAGAATACAGTAGAGAAAGCAATAAATTTAGCGTTGTGTATTTTGTATTTTGTCACAATTCACTTTACAACCCACGTTTTTTGGTTGTAGGATGTAGTACCTGACCTATAATCAGTATCTTCTAGAGAATAAGTCTCTTTTCCCCTATTAAGTATATTCAATGTCAAAATATTTGTCTCTTATACTAAAGTTGCTTTTGCTGTTAAATGCAAAACTTGTTAAATGTTGTTTGTTTACCTCCAGCTTACAAGGTGTAAGCTAAACTAGTAAGCACATGATGGCATCACAAACAAGGCAAGCAAGGAAAGCTGCAACAGATGTCTACAGCAGAAGGGCATGTACATATATAACACCCATACCATATGCAATTTCTCAACTATAAAATATACTTTCACAGAGTTGAGGTTTTTCCAGTTCTTACCAATTTTGTGCAGTTTTTCACAGCAAATAAGAGCGACAACTCTCTCAGCCAGTCTTGCACAACTCATTGGAGGGCCCTATAAACATTTAAATACTTAATAAAAACTTTGGTTTACTAGCAAGTTACTTATATATGTTTAGTTTAACACAAACATTTGAGGCAAGCAAAATTTCTGATGGAAAATGAATTTTAGCGACAACAGATAGTGATCTAAAAACAGTTGAGAGAACAATACAGAAAAAACTTAGTTTTCATTACCAACAGTGAAACCAAATCTAGAAACGGCACATACCAATTCTTAGCCCAACACATTAATGTATTACCATGCTTTTCCTTCCTCAAATACCTACAACAATTGAAGCACGAAGAGGTGAGTTGATTGGCAGGTAGAGAGTAGAGTAAAACGTATGGTCAGGTAGTTCCCTGGTCTTACACTTGGGAGCCAGGTGTGTAAATGGATCACTTGGTAATCTAGCGCAGTACCTAAGTCGACAAAACATTTTACACATCATCAAAACCTGCAAATCGAAACCTAAACACATTTCAGTGGAACCTCACCTTACCTATATGAATGCTAGAGAAGATGAATGCAGGCATATTGAGCACTGTAAAGGTATACTACTGACTCATATTCAACTAACTTCTGAGCAGAAGACCTCCAAGTCCTTTATTACAAACCTTGTCTCCAGAAAGGTCACTCCAGCTTGTAATGAGGCACAAGGCTACTTCCAGGTACCAGGGTTCCTATTATGTCTCCTGAGTTTACTGTTGTCTTATTCCTCCTGTTTATCATGGTTTCCCCTCCCACCTTTCCTCCCTCATTCCTAACTTCCCTCTCTCTCAATCTGGCATTGAATGCAAACATCCTGATGCTAAACTGTGCTGGACCGCCTAACAGTCCAAAAGTAATGTCACGTATAACCAGCCGCCAGCCAGCCTTAGAACCATTTACCATCTGCCATTCATCCTTCAAATACAACTGCTTTCAGAGGCTTTATTTACCAGGGAGTCTATCAAAATGGCCTGCATCTCAAGAATTTAGCTACTAAGGTAGTACTTTGGCAATTGCATGAAAAGCTTTATTTAAGTACATGACATACGCTGCTTTTCATAAAGTCAAACACTTCACAACAGTGGAGAAAAAACCCAGTAACGCTGGTTTCTACCAATCTCCTTTTCTTCATGGGCTGAAACACTTTTGCGATGAGGATTTGGTCCATAGCATTCCATATGACTATAGTTAAACTGACTGGTCCACAGCTCCCTGGATCTTCTTCCTTGTCTTCTTCGCCTTCCTATCACTGAGGAGCTCCTCTAATTACCATTGCCTTACAGAGTTGATATTTGAGTAGCTCTCATCCTGTCTAGTGGACTTTAATTACTGTGGTTCTGTTTGTAAAGATGACAACAGATTGCTGTTACAAATGTGAATATTAAAACTGGAAGATTTAACTACTGTTTTAACAGTTCATCTATTTATTTCTAAAGCTAGCTTGACAAGGGCAAAAATGCAAATTTACTACATATTTTGAAGCTGAATGTTTTCAGGGAAGCTTTTAATTAAACAGGAATCAACAGCACTACATTTATTATCAGAGCTAGAACCTCTGCTAGGATAAAGATCAAGAAAGCAAATAATCCCTTCAAACCTCTGTGACCATCTTCTTTAGGAGACATGATTCTTTCAAAATGCCTAAGAGGATATGTGTAAAATGCCCCAGCCCACACAACCATGTTGCGAGACTGACTAAGAAACCTTTTGTTCAATGACATGAAGTAAGAAGTGAATAAGCCTCTTACCTATTTATGTGTCCAATAGCAGTGTTAATAGTAACCCTCGGACTGTTCTCATCTGGCCTC
This sequence comes from Brachypodius melanocephalos, assembly GCA_013398615.1. Taxonomy (NCBI): domain Eukaryota; kingdom Metazoa; phylum Chordata; class Aves; order Passeriformes; family Pycnonotidae; genus Brachypodius; species Brachypodius melanocephalos. The sequence continues at coordinate 35,640,574 of VZSR01000520.1, forward strand.
AATACATAGGGTGGGAAGACATCATCATCATCAACAATGGGTTCAGTTTCAGTTTCATTGGCATCAACAGATTTTGAACATTTGTTTCGGAGGATCTTAACATTTTAAGAACAGAACATGATGAGAGATTTTTCCTTGAAAAAATACTATGATACATTTTAAAAAAACCCTTTGACACATTCCTTTGACCTCATACCTTCTCAATTGCTTTGTATGTCTTAAGATCTTCTTCAAAACTTTTGATTTTGTCTGTATCTGCCAACATAATGTAATTGGAAATTGGTGCTCTAGCTCTTCCTTTTGACTGTACATAGGAACGGTACTCTGTGGGCAAATCAAAACGCACCACCAAGTTGCATTTTGGTATATCAACACCCTCTTCTACAATACTAGTTGCAATAAGTAGGTTGGTCTCATGTGCTCGAAATTTTCTAAGAACCTGCAAAAGTAATGAAGGCAAATTTTACATATTACTCCAAGACCTTTTTCCATTGTGAGATTCAACAAAAGGCGGTAAAACCAAGATGAGTGGCTCAAACACCCCCAAAACACGTCTATACATGAAAATACAAAATTATGACAAAGAATCTATTCAGAAACATAACAAGACTATTTTATCAGAACCAGCAGATTTCTGGGAATAGAATCAGGTATGTGGAATCACGTGTCTAAGAAGTTACTATAACGCCTAGCAATGGAGAGGATGCCCCCTCTATTTACCCATAAGTTTTCAGTTGTGTTATTAAAAAAAGAACAAATGCTGCTTTCACAGGACACCATCTTTTCCCAAAGATTCCTGAGGCTGAAGCATCCTCAAGAGAGTAGAGCACATTCTAGAGCTGGCACTTCTCATATTTATACTATATATGAAACAAAACTAAGGAAAAGTGGTGTCCGGAGCACAACTCAGCCAGAATGAGCTTTAAATGATGTAAAATCAGGGGGTTTTTTTCAACATTTATAACATTTAATGATTAACCAAATTCACATTTAGAAAAGAAAAATATTAAAATCAGCTTAACTACTGAAAATGTCAGTAAGCCTGACATTCTTTACATTCTTAACATATTATTGTATTATCAGTAACACAATGCAGAAAAATTAGATAATGATCTGACAAGATACAAACGTGATTTTACACGATGTTTTAATTTCTATTTGTGTAATGTGACATAGCAATGTCTCCAAACATGCTTTTATTGTTTTACAAACAACATTCCAGTAAGTATACTTATTTGTTAAAACAAAGCTATAAAGCTTCCAAGGACTGTGCTCCAGACTCTGACTATTGATTTGTTTTGTTCTCAAAGACATACGCACACACATATAGAAAGGGTACTGCCAGGTTTTGGGTTTTTTTTTTTTTTTTCTTCAAGTTACCTCTTCCTGTTTTCTAAATTCTACTTCCATCTGCTTGTTACGAGGCTGGTTCTTGCCAATGCCATGTCCAGTTATAAAATTGCTACTGATGTAAGCCAGTTCTGGATCTTGCTTGCCGGCTTCTTTTATCAACCTAAAAATATTACATGTGTTTTTAGAAATTACACAACCTACAAAATGGAGGAAAATCTATTATCTGTAAGACCTATATTAAAAGCAAAAGTGGAAGCATGACAATTAAGTCATGTTAACACACAAACTGACTGCAGTCTTCTCAAAAACTTCTTTAAGGTTTTTGAGACAAGACAGACTGCATACAGAAACACAAGGAGTGCGCATGCATCGTACACATTTCAGACTTATCATGGTACAACTAGGTATTTTTAAACCAATCTATTACTCTAAGGCTCCCTGTTAAAAGCATTCTACTCAAAATTACTTTGTTAATCTGCTCCTGTAAGCTCTAGCTGATTTTAGAGGAAAGACGTGTTACTGCTTTCTCAACAGAAGTATGTTTCTTCAGTATAAAACTTCTAGGTTAAAATGTAAGATTATAATTCTACTTAGTATTAGAATATACATTCTGTTCAAGTATACTGCTGACAAAATGTTGACCTGTTTTTCTCAAGATCAATGCTTAGCCTACACGGTGAGATGTTGACTACTTGTGAAATTAACCCAAACAGAGGACATAATACAATTCTTTAAAAGGAATACTCAACAGGGATGTGAGGAGCATCCATACTCTCACTTTATTTCCACTCAGTTTATTCTTTATGTCACAGAAGCAGAAAAGGCCGGCTTCTGCCATGTTCTGATTTCACAGATAAGGTAGAAGATTGCTCACCTAAACAATGCACTACATCTAAGAATGAGTGCATTTATGGATTTAAAACCACAATTACAGAGTGCAATCAAAGTAAGTATGCTGGAGTATTAGTTCATCAGTTTTCAGGGTGAACAGAATTTGAAATTACTCAACACTAGCAGGCTTTTGAGCAGGAGAGCCAATAAAAACCAAGGGATTATATACAACAAATAATCTCTTGCATGTGTCACTATGGCCATTCCAGTACTATTCTGCTCAAAGCATATCACCATGTCCATTACCAGGTGCTTCCCACAGCCAAAGATCAGCCTGCCTCCCTATACCTCCAGCAGTAACTCAAATCTTTCCCAAAAACACTTCTAGCACTTTTGCCTGACACAGAAGTAGATGGATGCTGTGCCAGTCCCCAGCTACATGCCTACCATCTGCCCAGCAAGCAGAGGGAAAATGGCGAAGTTCTCCCTGGTCTATCTACCCCTGGAAAACTACTGATGTCTTGCCCCCTTTCCTAGTCCCCATTTTAAACAAAACTTATGGGAACATAAAACACCTTGAAGGTTTTCCTCCTTTGCAATCTGTTAAAACTGGAATGAACAGGGAGACAGGCAAGAGGACAGAAAAGAGGCATACAGCTTGCCATCTCTAAGGAAGTAGACTAGAAGGATCCTCCTGTGCTGAAGTGCAAAAATGGTTTGTTAGTTCAAGGCCAAATGGAGCTACATTTCTGTATGCAGTCTAGGCTCTCAAAACAGACACTCTACAAAAGTATGCGTTAATAACTGGACAAAAATATTTTTTTTGTATTTCTTTTTTGAGATGGCATTTCTGTGAGGCCAGACAAACTGAGTATCCACTAAACATCTCAAACATTCTTACTTTAGTTCACTTGTATAGAAATAGACAATTAAAAGCATCTGAATAATCATTTCATTGAAAATCTTCACCAAGCTCCTGAGAAACAGAGGACCTCATCCTTGTGACTAAAAAAAAACCTATCTGTGGTAGGTAACAGGTTGTGTTTTTCAAAGAGATACAAGAACTTCTGCTTTCACACCCTTAAGGGAGCTGAGAGACACCGCAATGCAAATGAAAGGAAACTGGGCTTTAGAAAATGTCTTCTGTTCTGAAAAGGAGCTTATAGGCACCAGAATTGAACTGTATACACCAAATTAAACACTGAGCAAGCTGAGTGTAATAATAATTTAATATTACTGAGTGTTATAATAATTTAAGACTGAAAGTACAACTCATTACATGAATTTTGTCTCTCTTCAGTCATCCCAGGTTTCCTAAAATGGTATTCTAAATACTACCATAGTAACTGTGTTTTAAGAAAAATTGTACTTCTGTTTTAACTCAGTTCCATTTAATGATCCATACTGGATTACTGGAAGTAGTTGTGATACACTAACTCAAACATTCATGACTCTCTCATTCAGTAGAGAGTCTTTCAGCTTTATATAGCCTAAGTACAGCTATCATCAGCAGAGGCCCTTGAATTAAATGCACTCTGCTGAAGACGGCCTACAGTGAGCTTCTCCACCAAAGGCTTCCAGTCTTAATTTCAACAGCTCAAGTCTGATGGTCAATACAATATCAGGTATTCTGAAATCAGAAGATTTTATAAACAGGCTACATGAGGTAAAGGAGCATTTTCAAAGTCTGGCAGCTAGCTTTCAGAAGGGGATAAAAAGTTATATATGGTTTTATATTTTGCCACCAATAACCTCTACTCAAGGTGCCTAAAGCTCAAAGATGGCAGAACTTGATCACCTATTTCACCCAGAGTCTGTACTCTGCCAGGTTCAACAGCAGTTAGGATATTGTATAGTGTATAAATCACGGAATATGTGAATGTACAGTGGAAAACCAGTATGATTTAAATCACGCTCACAACTGAACAGAGAAGAAAAAAGTTTTCAGAATTCTGTTCATTCCCTGTAGGGTAATGAAATACTTGTTTCAGCTCAGCAGAAGACTCTGTTAATGTTATTTCTTCAGGACTTATTAACAGAATATGTCCATTTTGCTGAACAGCTTTGTTTGCCTCATACTGCAGATTTATGTGAACGTATTTAAAATGCAAAAAAAGGAAAAGAAAAAAGAGGAAAGTTGACGAAAAACACATAGGCAAGTCTGCAGATCAAAGGATATGTTATGCGCTTACTAACTCGAGCAAGAATGTACTAACAGAGGGGTCAGATTTAGACGTACCCAAAATACAATGATCATCTCACACAGGACATTTGCTATACTATCAGAGAAACCCATCAAAAACCAAAATCAGGATAAGTGTATCAATCATGTTATGCAGAGTTTGTGGCAAATAGCTTTTAAGTGTTACACATAACTAATGTATCGCACTCAAGAATAGGGACTGATACGGAACTACAATATTGCCAGTTGGCAAATACTCCCACATTCATATTTTTCTTGGTGGAGACTTTAAGAAAGCACTTAGTGTTTGACTAAATAGGTGCTTTATAAACACCAACTGTCAAAGTAGCACTGGTAAATTTTTAGAAATAGTTGTGCAAGGGTAAATTTGATTTTCTCTAGACTCGGATCATATAATACTGTGAATTAGTAGGTGAATGGTGAGATTTCCAGACGTATTGAACTCAATAGGCTAGAAAAGTTTCCAAAATCCATTGAAAATATAAATCTAAACACTAATCACAACGAATCAGTATATGCTTATTTTACAGGTTTAGTACAGTATTCACATTTTGCCTTCTAAAGGAATCAAATTAAAAACTCAGGTGTGAAACAAATCCTTGAGTACAACTTTCAAAGACATATGTTCTTCCCATATGCTTTATAAAATACTCCGTATGATCTCCTAAACCAACTTTAGATGAATAGAGTTCTGAAAATACAAGGCAATTCCCTACATATTCATGATATTAACATCCTGGCAGCTGAGTCTGCCTTTTTTCTTCAGAATATTTTTTTTTTTAAATAAAAAGCTTTACCTATTTAGAACAACTGCTGTGTATCTTCTTTCCACAAAAATAATTCCACATAAAATATTAGTAAAGGGAGATGGGAAATTAGTCTCTGGCTTCTCTTTCTCCTCAATTTCTTCATCCTCATCATCATCTTCAGAATCACTCCAAGATACGTAATTATCCTGATTCCTATTGTTATACCATTCAACACTTTCAAACTGCTGCCGTTCATATGGTTTGTATTTGCGCAAGATTTCAAGCAGCTTTATTACTTTTGGGGTCACAAATTTCAGGTCAAGTGAGGCAGGCGAGAAGTGCTCTTCACAGAGTGCATGTATTTTCCTTAGGAAAGTGTCTGTAAACAATAAAAATTTCCTGTGCAGCTCCTCTTGTTCATGTTTGATATACTTCTGCAGCTCTCTCACCATCATCCCAGCTACCTTATCTGCACACCACGGTCCCAGAACAACCAACACAGCTCGACAGTCTGACAATATCTACAACAAATGAATTCAAGTATCAGTTCAAAGAGTACATTCATGAACTATTCATTTAAGACTAGGGGCTTTTTTCTCTAACAGCACAGTCTTTGTAAGGATTATGACAATTTTTCTACCTTAAAAAAATGCAGAAGTCTGATTTTGTTATTTAGATGACCTTGGAAAATTTGGTGTTTCTAATGGAGCAAGTTCCCCCCCACTAAATTATTACCAATCAACTTTAAACTGTACATTTCTGAATCTCCAAAAAATCCCAAGTTTAATAAAAATTTTGCCATTTTGTAGAATTGCAATTTGAAACTTATATTAAAAAGGAGAATGCTTTTTGAAGCAGCTAGATAAACAAAGCAAAAATTCTTATCTTTACTATATAGCATAAAAATAATAAAATAAACACTTCACTGGGCATTTTTACTTTATTTACTACTGACAGCTGGCAGGGTTTCAGAAGTACATAACCAGAAAGTTGCACAGTGGCCTTAAGATAGCCTTAAGAAATCTATCCTTTCAAAGGAAAAACAGAATACAGTGGTTTGTACATGTGAGTGGAATTGTAAAAAGAGAGAACTATATCTGATTCCTAGAAAACAGATTAGGCATTAGAATACCATCATAATCTTATCTGATGAGAAGTTTTTCCTCTGGAAGAGTGAAGTTGTCAGACAACAAACTAGGAATTCAGAAATGGGGTACACTGATAACACTATTAAAAGGACTTATCATTTGGATGCACTATATTGTAACAGAAGAACTAGAACTGAACTGTAACAGTCAGGATGCTGGTTTTCACTGCTGCTTTAATTTCTCTTCCTTCTTCCCTTCTGTGAGGAAATAAAGAACAGGCTATCATCCTCTTGATGCTATCCTACCTCTGTGAAGTTTATTAGTTCTAAGACTTAAGGGCAAAACTATCTAAACTAATTGTAACTGCATACAGAGGCTTGATAGCCTACATTGTTGAGACACAAAGCATCTCAGTCTGAAACCTACTTCTTTTCCTAACATGGGTGCCTCCATCTTCTTGGAGAGATACTGGTTTAAAACAAGCACAGAGAGTTACAAGTTTTAGATGTATAGCAGCTAATCCACTCTTCTGGACTCTTCAAGTCAGCAAGATTACCTCCAGCTAGCATTCCTTATGTATTTTAGCCTATTACAGTTCAAGTTTAGCACAGAAGTAACCAGGACTTCTAATTCCCATGCACTGTAATAGGCTGCCTTATGTACCATCTTTCCCTCTGGCATAAACAAGATTTTATAAACAGAGTCCTCAGTTTCTAAGAATGCTAAAGGAAACTAGAATATTTTGGGCTGAAGAAAGAAATACATTCTCCAAATTTCTCATGGACTATTACAGGAATAGTCACAGTAGTGACTCACTACTGACTTGTTCAAAGACTTACATACCTACACAGTTGTAACTTAGCAGGCAATTCCAAACTAGGAAGGCCAAGCAGGGTTAAAAAAGGTACCTGGACCCTCTGTGTGAAAGGTCCCTGCTAAACACACAAATTCTTGACTTCACAGAGAAGGACCTACAACATCAGGGTGCAGAATTCTTTTAGTGCTTTAAGTAAATCCAAATTTCAAACTAAATGAAATTCTAATCAATACCTGACATTGAAGCCCCGCTCATTTATGAAAACAACTGCATGCTAATGGACACAAAAATCAAAAGTCTTTTTACTTCAGATACTCAAGGATGGCTAGCTAAGGAGGTTTCAGTTATGTAACACGCATGGCAAAGAAAAACAGTAGTAAGATTTCTATTTCCCAGGTTACTCACAGTTCTTAATATCCTTACCTGCTTAGAAATTAAGGTAGAATCTTTTTCTTTTGAATGTACAGATATGTTGCAGTCATTTAGAAAAGCAAGTGCTTCATCCAATTCCTTTAATAATCTTCCATACAACCCACTTTTGTCAGTATATGGTCCACAGTCTACAACAATCTCACATGGCTGAGAAGTATATCTTAATGAGGGCAAAGATCAAGTTAAACACAACTGCTGAAAGCCAGAGCTATTTCAGCTCCTAAGGTTATATAGCAAACACAACAGCAACATGATGTGCATTCAAGAACATTTCTTTCCCCACCATGAATCCATAATTATTAAAAGTTATACAGTTAAACACTTCAGAAAAACCTCCACCACTCAAAATACTGAACTACTTCATTCTAGATACTGTTCCAATACACTCCTAAAAAGAAGGCTAATATTGCTGTCCTCATTTCAAACACTGGAAAATTTAAGCAAACTATCTACCTGACCAATACCTTCACTTATTTTTCTATAGTGCACTCTCTTGCCATACAAAAGAAAACTAATCCACATAATGTAAATATATGTCTATATATACATTTACATAAGTAATGTAATTACTATTCTGGAATGGCAGCAAGAAATTCTTAAAAGGAAATGGTTCAGACAAGTCCAAAAAAAAAAGCATTTAAAACATTTTTAAAACATTTACACATGGTGGTAGAAGAAAACATGCTACATAGCAGCCATTTTACCCTCATTTCCTCTACAAGTTACCACATTATCACCACCTTTAGTTTAAACAACATTCACAGGATTCTAGATTCTGTAACTCACTTGCTCTGTTATTTAAATATTTACTACCTCCTCTCATCTCCCTCTGTCTTCTATTAGTCTTTAAAACCCATGCTATGCATTTGGGGTGGGGGAGAAGGCAACTTTTTGTTTTGTTTTTTAGCTATGGAAAGTCTCTCCCTACCAAGGCAAATCAGTCTTTATACTCAAAAGCCATTTAACATTCCATCTCCATCCTAAATGGAATAGCAGCATCATATAAACACAAACTTTTCTAAAATTAAGAAGACAAAATATTGCTACTGGTTTATTCCTCTATCCAGAATGAAAATGCAGGCATCAATTTACCAACAACCATTATAAAACACACCTGTCTAAAACCACCAAATCAGTTGCAGTTTCAGCATTGCTCTTCAAAATTTTCTCCAGTTTCTGGATCTTCTCCTCTAACTCAGCAGGATCACATTTCCCATTTAAAATGGAAGCTGTTAATCCCAAAATTCGAGGACATGATGGATAATCCTCACAGATCTGTGAAATAAAATCAAATTATTTACAAAAGGTATCCTGTTCATCTGCCCGCAAAACTTACGATGCTTAGGCTGGAAAATAATTTAAGTTCAATAGCAGGTGTTGCAAAAAGGAACCAAACACTGAATTAACATTTTCTGTTCTACTGACTAGAATTTAAGCAGCCACCACATTTAAAGATAAATATTTACAACATGGAAAAATAGAAACATTTAGCATTAAACAGAATATTCTTGTCACACTTACATAACATAATAGTTGCATGCCATATAAAAAGCACATGCACTTGAAATGAGATTTGGAAAGATACTTATTATGCAGGTATCTCTCACTTATAAGCCAAAAAAGATAGTGCCAATAATATTCTGGAAAGAGACCCAGAAACACCTTTAGAGATCAGCATTTTTAAAAATAATAGAAACTGATTAGCATATCCCATTCCCTAACTTAGATATTTTATTAATGAATTTTAAGAATTCCCCTAATTCAATAAATTTAGTTTGTCTGTTCAATACAGATTTTCCTTTAATCCCCACTGTAAAACACAGTAAATATATTATTCTTCTACCACACAGTATCACTGAAGTCTTAATACAGTAATTTCACAGTCCCAGGAACATGCTAACATTGCTTCCACTAATACTTTTTTTGGTAGCAAAAGTTGCCTTAAATGGCTCCCAATTCTCCAGCCCTCCCACTGCCTTTTCCTCCGCAACCAAGTATATTGAACATTCACACAACAAATGCACCTTCATAATTTCACGGTATGGATGATCCTGGATTGCAAGATGGCACTCATCAAACACCAGAAGATTAATACTTGATAGGGATAAATACTCATTTCTCAAAACAGTCAAAGCAACATGACATGTCATAACCAGAACCTAGATTGAAAGGAAAAAAAGGTCAGTACAAGAAAAGCACAAGTTGTCTGAGGTCAAGGTGAAGTAGGAGAAGCCTTCTGCAGGTCTTGTGAGACAGCATTGGCAAATATCAACCCCTGTTCATCTACCTACACCAGGTAAGGACAAAAGAGAATAAAACATTCTCTACTGGAGAAAGCAATCTGTCTGAATGGGAGTGTATTTATATGTCTGTATCTCTCCAGTCACATGCCTAGTTAAAAAATGAATACAACAATCTCAACACCAATCAGACCATACAGAACAAGCATCATTAATTCCTAATTAATTAAGTTAGTGTCCCTATATGTGTCCTATCATCATGTCTCTGGCAAGAAAGATAGTTCCTCATAAGCTCTTAACTATTCACAGCTGTACCATAAGCAGGATGTTATTAGAATTCTTTATAAAGAAAAACTTATTTCTTGTACACTAACACATAAAAAACTGAGTTTGTAGATAAAATTATGTTGTTTTTACAGTTACTTTAAACTTCACTAAGTATAGTAACACTTTCTTCTGTCAGGAGTTCCCCAGACATATTCCATAGAGCATTACTAATCACCAGAAAGTAAACCCCAAAATCCTAACATTTAATAAAATTTTAATAGCATTTAAAATATAGTATGCACACTCAAAATTTCTTCTGCAATCAACATCATGAACAAGTCAGGGAGATTGAAAACAAAGGACTTAGAGGATGGCTTTTTAAAAACAACCTGAGAACACCAACATCTATTTGCCTCAAAATGAACATACAAATATTACCAATATGCTGGATTTCTTTTTAAAAAAGACTGAATGTATAACTGGAAGGAACCACATCTGAGCCAACCTAACTGTCTGTTTGCTTCACTTATAGTTTTTCCTTAATACATTACCTGATGCTTAGAGAATTCCTGATTCCACTTCTCTTTTGTCCATGATTCAGTTATCTCCAAACTTGAATACTCTCCCACTTTAAGGTCTGAATGTGTCCTGACAGCTGACACTTGTTGAGCAACTTGATTTGCTTAAGGGAAGAAAATCAAATCTCATTTACATAAAGGTCTTCTCATACCTTAATTTTTAAGATGCGTCATGTGACCTAGCACCACATTTCATGTGATCTTCAGCTTAGACTAATGTTAAACCATGTGTACATGGCAACTGCCTCTATGCAAAACAACAGCAAGGAAAGAGATGGGTAACTAAATTGCACTTCAGAGTCAACATCTTAACTTTAAACTAGAAAACATGTTATGTATATGAACAGATTATATTAAACAGATAATAAAACAGAAGATGAAAGGTATCACATCCTTGCTGTTGAAGGCTTTAAGCAAAAGTTTCTTTCAACTTTACTTTCACGAGCTTCTGCCACAGAATACTCCATAGAAGCATTAGCAGTGTGTTTAGGAATGTTTCCTCTTACCCGAGTTGACCAAGAATACAGTTCTTTTTCCATTTTTGTTCAAATCTCCCCTGATCTGATAGGACAGCTCTTTAGTGAGTAGTACTGCAATAAAAGTCTTCCCTGAGCCAGTGTTTAAGCAGACTATTGTATTATGATCCAAAGCTGCTTCAAGCAGTTCAACCTAGGTTTAAAAAAATAATAATGTCCTTACTTGCAGCAATGCAGTGAAAAAGCTGACAAAAAATAACAAAAGTGATAAACTACAGACAAGTACAAGCCAATAATATTGCTTGAGATCTTTCAAGAGCCATATAATTAACACATCTCTTTCATAACAATGTATTCTCACAATCCTTCAAAAATATTAACACACTACGTATAGCTCATCTTTTAAATCTAAAATCCTTCAGTATCACAATCTGCTCTCAGGCAGCTTTCTGAATGTATCTTTTTAGTAGACGATTCTGTTGCTACATACATGGTGTGAAGAAGGAAGCTACAGCTCTTGAATCTAATTGCACCCATCAATTCAGCCCAAGCAAGTAGACTAGCTCAAGGTGATCCAAGTTTCTCAGTAATGCTAACAAAACACTTCTGGGCATGTGTGCAGTGCAAAGAGAGCTGGTATTCTAGAACTCAGTTTTCCTTAAAGTGAAAAATCAGAGTACCCTGATGGGGCTTCTGACTTTAGAGGGCTGCTTTGACCAGTATGTGAACCAAAAACCAAAACTAGTACATCATGTGAAACACTAAGTGAGAGGTGGAAGGAGACATGATGTATGCATACAATTGAGAGGCACAGTTTATTTGTCCCCAGCAGCACTCTGCAGAGTGCCAGAGAACACTCAGCTTAAAAGCTGTTCTGCTCATTAGACCAAATTGAGAAGAGGAAAGGAGGGATATAAGAAATGTTAAACAAAGCCAAACTGAAGAATTAGCTCCCAACAGGTGGAGCTCACAGAGACATGTCCTGACATTGTACATCACAGCACATTCTCCACCTGCTCTTGCTCTTTTTCCATTAATTAATGGATTTAATTGTACTTTTTTTATGTTACTGTATTAATACTATCACGAGTACCTGATATTTTCTTGGTGTGTAAATGTTATCATGAATTGCTTCTTGTTGCCATGGTAGTCCAAAAAATGGACCCATTGGGGAGGAAGCAGGGGTCATGAGCTGCAGTCCCGCCATGCTGAGGGATTGCAAAGCAGGGCTTTTCATTCATTCATTCATCCAGTGTTTCTTTCATTGCATTTTTGTTCCAGCACAGCCTACTGTGAGAAGAAAATGAAACAGTATTAGATATACTTGCAATCTCAAGCAGTAAGGGCAGGCACAAATATAAGATTTTCCATTTTTCTTTCCAGACAAGAAGACCTTTGACCAATTAAAGCTTTAAATACATGCAAACAGGAATTTTATTCTAATTGCTAGAAAAAGAACAGAAACTACACAAGAATGTCAATATTTTCAAATCATCAGATTCTGATAAGATTACCTTTTTAAGAACTGGCAGAAGCATTATAGATAATTGCTGATTACTCTGGTAAGGACTAATAGAGAATGGAATCCTTACCAGGTTAACCACCAACTTCCATAAAGACACTGTAATTCATAAACAAACAAAGCATTCAGAACTTCATGACAATTGAGCACTGGAGAACACTTTCCTACTGAGGCTATGAAGTCCTCATCACCAGGGGGTGTGTGTGTGTGTTAAAAACATTTGTTATTTGTCAGGAACGATCAAGGTTAAAACAAAACTAAAAAACTACCAACTAATACAAACAAACAAAACCCCTACATAAAAACCCTTAGCCTAGGAAAGTGATTATGGCCTGATGACATAGAAAAATATTGCTGAAGTATACAGACTACATGAAATCTAAGAAATTTTGAATACTGCCTCTTTAAATTGGATACATACCCTATTCAAAACCCAGTATTTTCCAAAGTTGGTTTTCCTCAAAATTCCTACAAGCTCTATATTAATTTTAGCATCTGTATAGGTTGAGAAATTCATAAAATTAATCATGCATTCATTTTTAACAATTCATTAAAAAGGCATGAAGCAAAGCTAATTATCATTTTATTGCATTGGAATGATCTTGCTTTTCTATATGACAGGAAAACTGCTTAAGTTTTGAAAATGTGCAGTAAAGAATTTTAAAAAAAGAAAGAGAAAAGTGTAATATGCTATCTAAGACAGAACCAGTAATGGTTATTAGAAATAACTGAAGAAAGAGGGAAAAAAAAGGCAGTATAATTAAATCATAAAATATGGGGCATTGACCAGATTTCCAGAGGTCCCTTCCAACCCTAGTAATTATGTGACTCTGTAATTAAGAGAAGTATTCATTTAGATTTGTTCCATAGTGACCAACTAATAACTAATAGCACTGCTAAAATTAAATATTATAATCTGGACCATGTCTAGACACTGATATTAAACTAGTATTAAATAATTATAGGAAGCTCTGAAAAAAGATATTAAACCAATTATCTCACTTTCCATCTCAGGCATATATTGTAAAATAAAGAGAAGGCAATACATTGAACTACATGATCACTCCTCTTGCAGAGTCAGAAGTAATTTCACTTTACTGTCAGTGGTCAGACAAAGCTTTGTCTCAATTCCTTTCAAAGGGGCAGGGGAAGCCCTGAAGGACAGTGTGGTTAAGCTGAAGTTGCATTATAGATGCAGCGCCATTGTAAAAATGTATTTCTCTTTTGTAGAGAAACATGCAGTAGTAAATGCTACTTAGGGAACAAGGATAAACGTAACTTTGTGAGTTTAGAATCAGCAATAAAGGTACGCCCCCCTCCATCAGAAATGTTTCTCTTTAATATAAAAAGTGTGTTGATACTGCTGGATTATTACCTGGTATTTTCCTCTGGACATCACAAAAACTGTGATAGTGAGAAGATTCCAGAAAGAAAAGATGCCTTAAAGTCTTAAAAAAACTCAAAAGAAACGAATATGCATTTTCACAGGACAGAGTAAAGAACATGCATGACATTTTATGTTTTTTCAGTTGCTTCAGGATGATCTCGAAACTCATGGCAACCTTCTCCTTTACTTTTCACTCCTGTAATGTAAGTTACCATTTAAGCCCAAGTACTTCCAATTACCTAAACAGGTAAAATGGATCAATATTGCTTTATTTAGCTGTCTAAATAAACACAGTCTACACAAATCGCAAAATCAGTACTATTTTATTATTAATTTCAGTTGTGATACATAAAAAGATTCTTAAATTTTTTTCTATACATTTCAAAGAATGCATACAAGCACATGCAGGTTCTAACACTGCAACTGTACAAATTTTTTAGAGTGTTCTAATCTGGCACAACTAAAGATGTTTTGTTTCATTCCCACCTTGGAACTAGTGGCTGTTCCACCACTGGGACTCCAAAGCTTTGGGTCATAGGAGGCAGCAAATATAGTCATCATAGAACGGTTTAGGTGTTATACAGCTGCATGTAGCAATCTGATCATCTCTGACATTCTGATCTACTGAGCATTCAAACATCACACGTACTTGATGTTTATCAGTATGTGACTGACAGATTAAATCAGTCATGTGGCAAAGACAGTAGCATGACACATAATCTTCCCAGACACGAGCAGAAAGCATCAGAAAACTCTGGGCACTACTAACCTTAGTGAGGCTTTTGTATGATCTGCCAGCTTAGGTGTAGGAGAACAGGTGAAGAAGGGAGAAAAAGCAGGGAAAGGTGTCATCCCCAACACCCCCTTCTCCAAGTTCATAGATAAAGCTCTCCTCTAATATATCTAGCTTCTCTTCCTGTGTTCCATTAAGTGGAAACACTAGTTGGTAACAGACCAAAAAAAAATCCTTAGAATCACAGAATGGTTTGGGTTGGAACAGACCTTAAAGATCATACAGTTCAAACCCCCTGCAGTGTTTGAAGAACACAAAGGTCTTTTGCATGACTACAGTGTTTCATTGAAACAGTCTCAATAAAGCTTCTCTACTTACATAGGGCATCTGTTGAAAAACAACTGATGTTTGCCTTGTTTAAAATGAGACCTCTGTGTCATAATAATTGCTAAAACAGACCAGGGAAAAAAAAGCTCAAGCATTTTCCATAGTAAAAGCTGAAGCTGATTCTTCATTCTTGTACATAAGCCACTTCAGTTTTATGAATCACTTTAGATGAGCAGCTCCTCCTCCTTGTTTACTGTTCCATCCGTCTTGTGGGTTTTTTTCAAATCATAAATGCAACTTTGGGAACATAGCTATATCACATCACCAGGAGGGAATTAAGGAGAGAAAACCAACCTTACTTTAAAAGGCTGCTAATAAAAAACAAGCAAAAGATCCAATATTACAAATAGTTCACCTCTTTTCCTATGCACCGACTAACAGTGATACCAGTTTAGCTACCCTGCTGTAAGAAGCAAGAGGATTTATGCTTACATATGCTTCCAGCTTGATCTGGAAAGACTGCGAAACAACATACACTCTGAACTACAGCGTTGGTTTCTGTGCACCTTAATGGAAGATCTGCTCTTATACAATCATGTCACTGAGACCAGAAAGTATTCTCAAATAAAGAGCCTTTGAAACGTGAAGGAATTTGTACATTTGTAACTTGCAAAGTATACACAACCAAAACAGCATTGTGTTCCACCGCAATCATACCTGGGTTGAGCTTGCATGAGACACAATACACTTGAAAGAACCTACAGGGGAAGGGAATTTAGACTAAGTCCCGTGAAAAGAAAAAAAAGTTATCCTCCCAAATCAATGTTTCTTTCTGCTAAACTAAGGTTTCCTAGTCCTGGGCCTCATTTCTATCATTTGTACTGAAAGTATGTAAGATCTGACAAGATCAATGCCAACATTATTATGGGAGTAAGCCAGAATAATTCAGTAATTGTATCATTCTAGAGTCTTTATTTCAATAGCAAGGAAAAAAATCAAGTTCTTCAATAAAAGAAAAGCAGTACAGGATCCTCTAGAAATAAAAAGGGAAAGAACACATCTACTTGAAGAACAGATTTTAAATTGAAAACATTTGAGATGTAAGCACACGTTCAGAATCTGTGGACAGAAAACTGAACACAAGTTAACTGAAACTAACCAACAGTGAAGCAAAACAAAAAACCAAACTGCTCCTGCTCAGCCAGTGTTGGGTAATAAAGATACTTGTCAAGATGTTCCATCTTTGTCCACTGCATTATTTTGAAATCTGGTAGAACAACACACTCTAAGAAGTAGTTGAATTTGGAGCTAGAAACATCTGAAACAAATCATACTTCTTGTGACTCTAGACTAGTTATAGAAGCTGGATAAGGCAGCACAGTGCTCAAGCTTATTTGTTCTACTCAAATAATAGTGAAAGTTCCAGTTTCATGGCCATCAGTCTTGAGAGTTTTAAGAGCAGAATTCACAACCTAGTGTCCTTATTTTAATGCACATTTATGTGAACAGATAGTGAACTGCAGAGCTAAAATTAACCCATTATTACATCATTTAAAGAACTGTTTTTCAGAAAAACATACAATGCTGGAAATGAAGTCAACAACAAGCAATAGCAATTTTTTTCCAGTCTGCAATAAATCTGGAACTCTGGTGCAGGCTTTTCAGTCACATGATTATATCCAATTTGAAGCCATCCTCTGGTGCATAAAAAATTCAGGTTTACTGCACTAAGGAATGCAATCCAAAGCAACCAGAGGCTTCACCTGGAATGAGACATCCTAGATCTACTCCTGCTTGGAGGACAGTTTAAAACATTTATGGAATGACACTGAGGTACACAGAGAAGAGAGTAGTGTCCTGGGTATGCAACTTTCAAGTTTTTATCACCATTTATGAGCATAGTTTGTGCTGTTTTCACAAGTTAATGCAAAACTAAATCATCCTCTATTAACAACAAATTTTTTTTACTGCCATTTGCAATGTATTTAATTTGGTTTCTATATTGATTTATAAATTTGTAATAATTTAATCCTTGTATCTAACATAATCCTTGTGATACAAACATTATTTCTGATGCTTTAGGATTTCATCTCTGTCCAGGAATGTGTGATTTATCCTCTAAAAACACTTTCAACATCAGCCAAAACAAGTCAGCCTCAAGAGGCAAAAATAATCCACTTACTCGAAAGGAAATAAACCACAATTTATAAAAAAGTATGAATAGAACCTTGGTGCTTGAGTATTCTCTTACACGAGCACTTGAAGAGTCTGAATGCAGTTTCTTTATAGCAATTTCTATCTTCAAGTGGTACATGAAACATCAACTTGCTGAATGATCTGACATCGAAAATTCTTACTTGGGTAAAGGAGGATTGAATAAAAAGAAAAATGTTAAATACTACAAATATTTTATACAGAGTAGAAAATGAATGTAAATGTTACTATACAAAATGTCACTGAGAATGTTCCATACCAACTTACATTGTAAGCATTCAGAGGCAAGAATTGGTTTTGCCTCAATTTAAGTGAACTTGCAATATTTCTATGTTGCCTGGTTTCTTAGGCTTTCTTTTAGAAGTGTACTTTTAAAAAGGATTTGACTTTTTCAGTGACAGCCCAGAAGAACACACTACTTCTTCCAGAAAAAAGATGCGTATTTCATTAATATTACTCCTGCGACCTTAATTCTCTTAAGAGAACTTAAAAATCCCAAACCAAACACTCCAAGTTTTATCTGAAAAAGAAAAAAAGTCCAAAACTCAAACATCAAACAACTGACAATACTACTCAGTAAGATGCATCGGAAATCTCTTTCATATTGTGCTCTCTTTAAAACACATCTTATGAGACCTTCTTTCTCTCTCATCCTTCAAAGATCTTTATCCCATGCACTTCCTAATAGCAATTTTTGCATTGGGTCTTACAATACTCTCAAAAAAAAACCCCAAAAAAAACAACACGGTATTTCAGACATGTTGCTTTCCAAGAAGGGAATGTGTAGATGCTTTAAAAACTCAAATATAAGCATTCCTTTAAGAACCATCTTTCCTGGTTTCCCTAGCACAATCAGAAATATTAATTTTGAACTATAAGAATTCTATTTTTTCTATTTTTCTGCTACAGAACCAGTCTAACATTGGTCTTTAATAACCTTTCAAGGCATATCAGCACAACAGTGGCGTTGTGCTTTCTGTTGTCCAGGAAAGTTTCATTAAAGAGCTTGTTAAAACAAAAATTTAATTGAGGCTCTACATTTCGATGAGCTGATTCTGAAGCACTTCTCCAAGCAGTACGACAGTTAACAGGTGAAATTCCTGGCAAACTCCTCCTAAATGTCTGAGAGAAATGGAGTACAACGTGACACTTAGCAGACTCAGAAAATCCCTTAAGTCCTTCATGTAGTGTTCGTTATGACCAAACCCGGACTTGGGGCAAAAACCTAATAAAGACTGTGTTGCCATCAGTCCAGCTTGACCAGCAAACAGAGCCAGAAGTCATCATTCACACAGGAGTTGTGCTGCTGCACACTGAACAGTTGAATGCAAATGTATTATGCCACTATTTATCAGCAAAACACACACAGGCTGTAGGGCATTACAAGTAAAGCAATACAATGTAAAAACAAAAATCAGTTTTGTAGCACATCTCTAGTGATACCAGTGCATGAGGCATTCAGAATAAACACTTAGAAAGGGGATGTTTCTCCTTTAAAGAATACAGACATGCAGACAGATTCTGGAACAAATTTTCATTTTTTAAAATGATGTGTACAAGGCCTGTGCAACAATCCTAACTATGCAGTGGCTTAATCAGCAGTGTAGAACTGGTGCTATGCAGACTCCTTTCACCTCACTAACACAGATGACAAAAGATAAAGCATGAAGTATATGGACCTAAGATGCAAGGCAAGGTGAGCACCAGTGGAACTAAACATATTTCTGTCTTCCCTATGTTATCAAAGCACATTCTTCTGCTATGTAGTTTTAATCAGATAGCTTCTTTCCCTATTTTTATTGAACTCATATTTCAAATTGAAGCATACTATTGAACCTTAGACCTTAATTTACCTGTCATTTCTTTTCCTTACCATTTACTTTGTATCTCCTATCTGCAACAAGATAGGAATTCAATTCTAATTCTAACCCCTTGTGTCAACTCTTTTTTTTTTAACTGATCATATTTCACCAACACAACCACATTTGAATATAAAATCCACAAGAAAAGCACACACGCATACTTTTTAAAAACTGAATAGATTTTTAATCATATTCAACTTCATAAGAAGTATCGGGGCAAGTGTTCCATGATAAACTTGTAAACTTCTACGAATAAAATGAAGTAGCTACTTTCATTTTCCTTTCCAAAGAAATTCAGTCCATTTCTGTAAACACACACATGGAAGTTACTTTACTCTATGGTCCGGAAGCATCTTTAAATATAAAATAGGAGAACACAGCACAGTGATCCATCAAAACCTGCTTTTCCCATACTACAAAGCACAGCCTTACCGTTTTAATTTCCGCAGTCTCTGCGTTTATGCTTCCCCAACTGCATTTTGACATCATGATATCAGCTTGTAGATTAATCACATAATTTGCAAGCCTTGACTCTTAAAAAAACAGAACAAAAACCTATGAACTCCAAAAATTATTTTAAATGGGAACTACAATAGCAAGATTAACTGTGGTAATTCAGTTGCTTATAAACATTTTTATGTGTTGAGCCTACATTACAACTTGCTGACAGAAATGAACTATTTAGGTTCACTCTGAACATGAATTATCTTTGTTTACTACCAGAAGCTAAAATTTAAAAGAGTGATTTGAAAGATAATTTAGTTTAAATGTCCACATACTTCCCTAGTCCTATTTCCAGGTTACTATCATTAATTACTGGCTCATGTGAGAAATGCAAGAGTAGTTCTTTTGATATGATTTTACTATGGCTTTACCATGCATATGTATTTTCACTTTGAGTTAGGCATTAAAAAAATAGAATTCAAGCTTTTTAAAACTATTTCAATTTGAAATTGCAAGTAACAGTCAATGAAAAAGCAACAACCATTTCTCTCAACGTACACCAGTCTTTTTAGTAGAAGAAAAAATACTGTGCACTTAAGATGGTGATTTAACCATAAAAGTAAAATTCAGAAAGACAGAAATTCATGACAGTGAATTTCTACATATATTAGCCAAATATACATATATTTATACTGAAAATATTATATACAATAATATATATAAAAGCAAAAATACCATACTTAGCAGATCCAGAGTGTTTTTAAAGCTATAAAATAAAAAAAAATCGCATAATATATATACATCTAAGAGTGTGAGTTTTGCCAGACCTAAAAAGAGAGGTTGTGAAGTCCCATTTTTTAAAATCAATATTGAAAACTTAAACGCAAAAATGAATCTTGATGAAAATTTCTCCTCCAATCAATTCCATAAAGTTAACAAAGAGGACACTCCCAAGATTAGTTCAGTATGTTTCTTTTTACCTCAAACGCTGATGCTGAGCTTTGCCAGAGTCTCCAAGCCTGTAATTTTGTTTCACCCTAGGTAACCTAAAAGGCAACATAAAGAGAGAGCATTTTACCATGAACTGCCATTAAAATCCACTGTGCCATGTGGGAGTCTGCTTTCTTGCATTTTAATATTTAGCTCTGTAGCAAGAGCACATGGTCCTTCAAAATCTAATTATCATATGCCCCTTTTTGGCTAGGGATACAGACAGTCAGTGTCTGAAAGATCAGCCTTAAGTGCTGTTTTGCATGTTTTGTTTTATCTGCTGAAGTAATTGCTAGCTAAAGCCAACTAGATTCACAGCTTTTCTCTCCTGTGCTCCATGCATGTTTAACCTAACACGGTAGAGAAATCCAGAAGAAAATTATTATTTAACACATTTAAGAGAGAGATCTGAAAAAATATGTCTTTCCAGAAAACAAAGTACACAGTTATTATTTTATTTTACAAGACTACAAAAGAAATGCAGCACAGAAAATCTGATGGATGCTGCATTCATATAAAGAAATGGACTGACTAAAAATTTATTCCCTGGGCTACATTTTAAATTTGCGTCTGCAGCACACATAAAGACAGCCTTTATTTTCAGCACAAAATACAGCAAATTGCTTCTAAGATGTAGTAAGTAGAAGTTACATTTATTATAGCATGTTCCTGTTATGTCTAGTTTATTCATTTATTCACTGCCTCTAAACATGAACCAGAATATATATTCTATTGAACCAGAAAATAACATAACAACATAAAACTGCCACATCCACGGTAGAAACACAGAAATATACTCCACTCTCTACATATTTGCAAAAAAAAGCTGAAGGGAACAATGCAGCATTTGGACACCCCAGCAAAAAGCAAACACGAAGAGAAAGAAAGGTTTAAGCCTAGTTAGTAAAACTAATGCTGCATGTGTGGCTTAAGAGAGCAAATTTACTTTACTGCCAAATCGTAGATGGCAAACACAAAGCACAGAGACCAGTAGGTAAGAGCTGGAGAACCGAAAAGGTAGGTAATTCTAATTCTCCGCCAGCACAACCGCTTCCTTCGGCACACCGAAGCCAGAAGACTGCGGCTTTAATCAATCGATCGGCTGGCAGGAATTACAGTAGGCCCTTTGAATGCCAACCTAAAACCAGACAGGCCACATTCCTCAGATGCAGTCAAGGTCTAGCACAAAACAGCAGCGTGTATCGCATTAGCATCTAAATGGCGCTGGTGCACCCACTCAGACAAAGCCTGGTGCGATCCTTCCCGGGCGGGCCAGGGGCACCTGCCGCTGCCGACGGCCCTCGGGACAGCGGCACCGCCGGGGCTGCCCAGCGCTGAACAGCCCCCACGCTGCAGCCACGGCCGGCAAAATACTTTACACCATACTAAAAAAAAAAACCAAAAAAAAAAAAAAAAAAAAAAAAAAAAACCAAAAAAAAAAAACCAAAAAAAAAAAATTCATTTGCTCTATAGTTTCTCGAGATCTTGTTAAAAACAAGCAAAAGAGACAAAAAGGAAAAATTAGTGACATTTCAGAAACCTAATTTTCAGGAATGTCAATGTCTTCATCAAACAGCAAGGCTCCCCCCCTTTTTTAAATGTCACCTTTTCTTTTAAGAGCTCAACATTCCCATATTTTATCAAAAAGTAAGTGGCAAGAGTTCTAAAATAATCACACATTCGGAATGTCGAACTTCAGAACACACCACAAACATAATACATACTCAAAGCACTAACATTTAAAAAAAAAAAAAAAAAACAACCAAAATAACAAACCAACAGTTCCTATCAAGACATCAAGAGAAACATCCAAGAAGCGACATAGCAGGCACTCCTGCAAATCTCCAGCGCTCTAGAAATCTGCAAACAACCACAAGTTTACTTCTGCAAATCTCAGCCAAGGTCTTCCAGCATCTCAGCTATTTGCTACTGAAACACTACTAATGCAAAAGCCAAGTATCCAAATATATAAGAGAATACAGACTATATCAACAGGTTTTATTTTTATTCCATAGGTTTGTAATTCAGTCCTTGAAAACAATCACATTCATATGATACCTAACTTGCTATTAAAAAAGGATGGTCAGAAAAAGGATAACTGAAATTTATGGTTTAACACCTGGTGTCACCCTATAAGCAAAAGGCTGAAACTGAAAGACAATGTTCTTGCTCTTCAACATCTTCAACAATTTGAGATTAAACAACTAGTCTCTAAAGCAATTATTCAAACTGTTAAAAACTTGAAAATGAAGTTATTTTGTAGTAAGTTCTATGCAACTGGAATCTCAAAATCACATGATTTATTTAGTGAATAATCTTTATGCAAATACAACTGAATTCCAGCATGAACAAAGTTCTGCATGATCTTCAGGGGGTAAGGTAAAAACTGCATTTATGATTGGGAAGAAAAAGAACATCCGGGCTGGCATCCTGCCTCTACAATCACAGCTGGTCGCAGATGCTGAGGGCAGGGGGGAAGGGGTGACTATAGAGCAGGATTTATCCTTTTCTTCCTTTTGTTATTCCAGCAACAAATATTTCAACTATTTTTCTTAGGTTTATTATGGTACAAACAATAAAGTTATGTCAGAAATCACAGTACAAACTCCCTATTGCCTCAGATCAATCTGAAAGCAAAATACTCTTTGACATCCACAGACCTAAGCCTTCATAAAAGTCAAGAAAAAAATTACACTCAGGACACCCACTTCTGTAAATAAAAAAACCCTCAACTATACAAACACTCTGAAACACATTTATCAGTTTTAACAGCAATTAGAATTAAATTATACCACATATTTGAGGGGTTTTTGCTGCACAGAAAAATTGCAGCTCAACATGTAGATTCTAGTTTATGGATAACTATAATATCAGTATCATAAGTGACCATATCTGTGAATTTATTTATCATTTGGTCATTTAGTTGGGTACCAAATTATTTACTTGTGATGACTTAGTTAATTTAAAGGTTATGTTCAAGCTTTTCAGGCACTTATGTCTTTCTACAGGAAGGCAATTAAGCAGACATTAGAGCAGGGATTTTTCTCTTCCCCAATTTGGCGGCAAGCTGTGAGGCAAGTACAGTTCCAAAGCATTAATTATTCTTGCTTTGGATAAGTAAAAGCAGCAGCTGTCCCCTGAATATAACCCCATGTGGAGACTTCAATCCCATTATTTGCATAAACATAAACCCTTTCTCTGCATGTGCCTGAAAGTCAAGCTCTTCAAAATATGAGTATTCAACAGCTGACCGTTATCACTGTGCCACAACATCCAAAATTACTAAATTCCCTACATTACAAAAGGCTTTCTCTGAACGATGCAAGGCCAGCAGACATTCGGATTGTAAATCAAGCTCTAAAACTTCTACCAATTCTAAAATGAGAGTTTAGATCTACGGCAGTCAGCCACCATTCATGTACCACCTAAGAACCAGTGTTCAAATTCTACCCTTAGTTCCAAAGAAAATCACCAACAAAACAAAAATATTCATCAGTGGTGAATCAAACCAACTCCTCCTAGTGCAACCTTAAAATGTGTATTATATGCTGGTTAGCAGATTATTCGGTCCACATTTTATGCTTTCTTGCTTTTAATTTCATCCTAAAAAAGACTGAATTCTCATCAGTTACACTACTCATCTTCATATGATATTTCCCTGCAACAAACTTGTGGGCACATTACTGGAATTTTCTTTTAAGCAAAGCTGAGATGAAGTCAGTATTGAATTACTAAAAAAAAAGTAGCACAAAGAAACTTTTTTCCTCCCTAATTCAGAGGACATTCAAAGCTCCTCAGCTGCCACAGAATTCTCTCAGAGGAGGAAAAAAAAAAAGCCCACAACAAACAAAAAACAGACTTGATTATTTTATTGAAGTACAATAGGTGAATAACTTCCAAGACATTTCCATAGGCCCACTGGGTTATTTTGTTGTTTGCTTTTTTTTTTGTTTGTTTGCTTGTTATTGGGTTCATCTTCAGGGTTTGTTTTGGTTTTTTTATTATGCAGGAATATGTAAAGGTGAAGATGCTACCCTGGTTGAGTCCTCCTACCCCTGGAGGTGTTTAACAAAATGTGTAGATTTGGCACTTAGGGACATGATTTTGTGTGGACTGGGCAGTCTTACACTGACAGCTGAATTTTAGGGGTCTTTCCCCCAAATCACATGGAATTCTACAATTCTATGAAAATGCCCTGTGGCAAACCAGCAGTGTTGCAAGGACTTTCACACAAGATACGAGCAGAATAAATGCACATCATGTAAAATGATCTGACTTGTAATAATTCCAAAGAGAAAATATAGTTATTTTCCTCTATGTAAATACATGCACTCAGACTAGAATATGAGCATTCCTCCATATTCTTTACAGTTAAACTAATATGACTTCAGCAGCTCCTATCAATTAACAATTTTTATCTTTTAACGCCATCTTTATTTTTCAATATTGTCCAATAAAGGAAACATTTGAAAACTGTCTGGGGTTCAGAAGCAGTGAGAAACCACAAATACTACATTTTGCCAGTGTAGTGCTTCAAGCCTCATGTAGCATTTTAATATCTATCTGCAGCACTGCTGACCTTTCGGAACAACTGACACAATACTGAAAATTAATCAAAAATATTCAACCATTTACTTGGCAAAAAGGTTGTGATGGAAAAGCTCAAGTCCTTATCTAAGGTAAAGTGGTAAAAAATACCTACGAGGTAAGATATTCTTGTTCTGTGTACTGTCAGTCCTGAACTATCGGTAGGAAAAACTGGAACGATTTGAAGAGATTTGAGGACTTCCTCTTGTGCTAAGTAACTCTAAAGGTTTTTATCTTCAATTACAGCATCTTTTTTAATAGATGGAATTCTTAGGATTAGGAGTAAATATGGAATTCTGACTGATTTTGAAAAATAAAAATATTTAAGATCCACAAAACATGACGTGGACAGCTTCTTCTTCCCAATATGTGGGGCCATAGGTGTCTAAATATTGACTGAGAAGTTTTATATTTTCTTCCTTTCTTTGAAAGCTTTTCATATTATGATCAACCATGAAAGCTGGAACAAGATCAAGCATACTTCACTGCTAACAGAGGATGTGGTTTAACCAGTTCATAAAGGTCCCTTAGCTCCAACCCTGTTGCATCTAAGCACAACTCCAAATCAGGAAACAGTCCCATTCCTGATTCATCCATCAATCTTCCACAGCAGCAGAACAAATTGAGACAAAATAGGTATCCTTGAGAGAGTTCTCTGAATGTATATTGATAGGTATCTTTCCCTAATGCCAAAAGTAGATTACAGTCCAATGCAGCATTAGTTCAATTTTCCACATTAAATATTCTCATAACATATATAGTGATGGATACTTTTAACTATGTGGGTTAAAACAAAATATCCAAGCTCCTGCTCCATACACCTCCTCCTTGAATGGTAACAAAAGCTTCAAAAACTCAAATAAGCTGTCTTGCTACAATCATCATTTAAAAAAATGCAGAGAGGTGTGAAACAGGGGGAGGTAACTTTTTACCTTTCATTTCTTCGAATGGAGTGAGAGCTATTCCTGCATTTATGCAAAAGCATTTCAAGATATGCAAATGACAGGATTGTTCCAGACATTAAAGCAGTTGTGGTTTATTAAAGCAGTTGTGGTTTACTGGATACAGCATTTACTGAATACTCCTTTAATGATTATAAAGGCAAGTTAGGAGGAAGGAGAAATTAAATTATTGTTAAACAATTCAATATTCTGTATTATTATCTAAAACTACTCAGGCCTGAGAAATAATGTTTTAAAGGAGTTAAATCCCTCTAAATGGTGCAACTGAGGGTTTCTGACACTATGTTGGGTTCTGGAAGCAATACAACTAAGTTAATATAATACTAAACCTGTCAATTATCTCTTCTGCCAAGCACAACTCAGAATTAATATATTCCTATATTTGTTTCAATTCCAGACCCTGTTTGTATTACTGACCCAATACTACATTTAAAAAGACACACATATGTACATGACCCTAGTCAACAGCCATCAGTGGAAGAGAGTTCTTTTCTTCTATAATATTAAAATAGATAGTCCTGTAATACAGTCAGTTGTGAACTGCATTTTCAGAGTGGAACACAAACACACAAGTTTGAACAGAGACTCCCGCCTAAAAACAACACAGCAGATTTTGCTTTATTCAGGATTACCCAGGTCCACAAACCCTGGTTATCAAAAATTAGAAAATACTAAGCAAAAGAAAGAATTCCATCCTGTTCTTACCATGTTAGTTGTAGTTTGTATCGATGCTGCCAAACCACCAATTATTATGCCTGGTATCATCTAATTACCAGAAATATAGTAGCTTGATTGCAGCAACATTAAGTAGCCAACATCAAAGCAACGACGATCAAAAGGCGTGAGCTGTTTTCTTAATTCAATAGTTCTCAATTTTCAGAAAAAAATGCAGCTGAATTCTGTGAGGCTGACTGGCAGTTGCATTGGCAGAGCCTGGACTACACCTCCCCTTTCTGCTGCTGCTGAGCTCAGCTTATACTTTGGATATCTCAAGACCTACCAGAAGAAAACAGTAACAGCCTGGCAGGTACATTCCTGGTGACTGACAAGGAACGACCCGGAAAGGACAGAAGAATGAGATAAGCAGTAGAACACATCTCCACCACGCTGAATGTGGGAGACAAAACTCAAATTCACAAACAATCTCTTGCAGTTATCACTGTATCACTCCTCCAGTCTGGGCAGTTCTGTACACTCATCAATTCTTTCACTTAACGATGAGTACTGGATCAAGTGTACTTTCTTATCCTCATTTATTCTCACAATACCCTGCAGCTGACCAAGAGGCCAACTTCAGAGGTAAACCAAACCAGACTCTGAAGACATCCATGAAGCAGCACAGAAGTGCAGGGCAGATGTAATAAACACACAGTCAGACTGGCTGGATCAGAAGAAGCAGTGGGAGCATGCAAGCAACAAAGAACTCGACCTAGTTATGGGGGAATTAAATGAAAGGAGCAAGTTTCTGGAAGCAAACCAAAAAAAGGCATGAATGCAATCAAAGATTTGGAAAAGCAAAGATATTTCAGATTTTAAAAAAACAAACAAACAAACCAAAAATCTTCAAAGGTTACTAAAAATCTTTAGATACCGAATAATTTCTTTTATCAACAAGGAATAATCAAGCATTTTAAAGTAAATTACTCCACCATTAACATGCCAATACAGCAAGTCCAATTAAATCAGAGGCATTAACATCCCTAATTTTGATGTATACTGGTAAACATCCCAGATTTATACTGGGAAAGCTTACATCTAAGGTTATTACAAAACTGCCGTTAGTTGGGAAATTACATAGTTTTTATAGCTCTCCTTATGAACAAGTGCATCCATACTGATATCACTTAAGCTGATTCCCAACACAGGCATCTGACTGATTAGGAGAACGGCATCACAGCCATCAACATTGCACTAATCACATCATTTATCTTACTAATTGTTATACTGGATTATGTAGAACAACTTTCCCCCTGCATACCATGGTGTATTTGTAAAGAATTCATAACTCAATTAATGCAAACATATATTAAATTTATAATAATAAATAAAAGTTTAAATTATTCAGAATAAGTATTGAAATATAAATGACTTTCAATTTCATTGACTAATCATTTGCTTTCATCAGCTAATGAGCAGCTTATTTGAGTAGGCATACACAGATGCATTAAAACGCCTACAGAGGCAGATAATTGATGCCTTCCAGAATGACTTAAGCAGATTACATGCCTAACTTTCAATGGAGATTTCCTCTTCTTCCTCAGCATTGCTTCCTCAACCTTGAAGAGGAAGTCTCTCATTTCTCTTTAGCTAATGATTTTAAGAAATTAACTTTTTCATAACTTCCTGATTTGCAATTCAACCTACTTCAAATACTAAAACTGGTGAAAAAAATCACCAAACCACTTAAGCAAAAAAAAAACAAACCCAAAACCAACACCCTCTGAGCATCTAAGACTTGTAACAGAAAAGTCATTTTGAAAGGTAATTTCAAAGATATGTGATTTTTAAGTTAAAAATTATTAAGTTTGACCTCGTTGCACAGACAAGATGTTAGAGAAAGTGAGACTTATCAACTAAAGCAATGAAGTACATTGGAAAACAAAAGTGCCTTAAATCCTTATGAGCAAGCTGTCACTGAGAAGAGTGACCTTATTACTCCTCTTTTAGTAGGATTAAGCACGTGGCATGTGCAGAGGTTTTACGTCCCATCATTTTACCGGATTGGTATTTCACTTTAGCTTTCTCAAATACACTTATAAACATCTGTAGCTGGTTGTACAGTCAAATTTTCCTAAAAGAGTACGAAGAAATAAATTTCTGATGTAAACAAAGCACAGGAAAGATTCTTTTTATTTTATCATTTTTCTTTCATTCTCACTCAGCAGCAAGACAAAACACTGTAGAATAAAGGCTTCCCAATCACAGCTTGATGTGCTTTTTGTACAGCACAGTCATACCCTCAAAGCACCACTCTTACTCTCTTCAATCTACCTGCTGCCTTCACAACTGTTTCCAAATAATCTGTGACCACATCTGAGTCAGACTGCAACAGAATGAAAGAAATCACATAGAATAAATTGTTTCTTAGATGAATTAGTCTTGTTAATTCACTTTACCATAAAACTTCAGAAATGTTTGCTCCAATGAAGTTTAACAACAAATGCCAGTACCTGGAGGGAGAAGGTTTTCTTATTTCCCTAGGCACAAATGCCATCTAAAATGCATGTCAAACTAGAGCCCAAGATACAGTCTATGCTCCTCAGGTGTCTAACAGGAAAAACATTTTACTGTTTTGAGTAGCACCTCTGTGATCATGTACTCCCTAATTAGAATGCAAAATTTTAAATTATCTAAAGTTTTCTGATTTTGTCTTTTGAATTAAGCCTTGACAGTATCATATTATTAATTGAAAATACTCCTGGCCTTAAGCATTGGCTACTACTTCCTACAAAAATTACATATACACTCAAACAATATTCCTAAAGTATGCCAGTAAACTGAATTTTTTAAGCATTGCTTATCTTTGTATCCAATAGTTTACAAGAGTTTAGCCCACACTCAACTGCTCAACTCATAACATTGAAAAGCACACTGTTTACATTCTGGACATTCTTCCTTTAAGATCCCGTACATCCATCTAGGACAAGTCTACTACAATTATATGGTATCACCATTCAATTACATTTTAACAAAAACTGCAGCCAATTTTTAATCATAAAATTGAGTTTAGCCTATGGAGAAAAACAAAAAACCACCAAAACCACGGTTTGGAAAATTTCTATAGCCTAAGCCCACCCCTAGTTCTACTCTGAATGCAAATTTATGGGGTGGGGAGAAAGATCTTACTCAAGCTGGGAGTGGGAAAAAAACAAAACAAGAAAGTTTTCCTGATTTGCAAAGCTAACCTACCTCTCTCTCAACTACTGTAACTTGCTACTTTTGAACTTCCTACATAATTATCCAGCAAATTCTGCTCTGGATAGTGCACAGTCCTAAAGCTCTGATTTCAAATGAGTGATTATAACTCTCTAGCAGGCTCATGGTAAACAAACTAGAGAGTTGTTTGGTTTTGTCTGGGGACAATGATGATTGGCTTTAGCGGTTTTGGTTTTTTTAAAATTAGGACAATGATTTTCCCTCCCCTCACTAAAATGGAAACATTGCGCTTCGAAGAGCGTTTAAAGCTAATCAAATTATATGCGACATCTTGAACGTATCACTACCAAAAACTTCACCCCACCACTTTCATAAGAATGGAAAACTGGATAGAGGAAAACATTTATTTTTAATAAAATTTAATAACTTGAAGTTATTAAGTAATTGATTTGTATCTAATTGTATTAGTGTCTTGGAAAATATAATCACTACATCTGAGACAAAAAGGAAAGTAAGTCCTAGAATTCTAAGCAGTTTCTTGTACAGATTCCTAATTATGGAGTCATAACTACAAATTACCATTTGCTAAAAATGAGAGACTTTAAACTAGGCATAATTTCAGATGTGAATTTTCCAAGCTAATAGCTAGTTTAAGTGTTCCATCTTGATAACTGCACTGATTATTCTTACTTTTATTAAAAAGTTGGTCATACCTCAGAATAGTACTAGCTAAAGATGTAGTTGGTAAATCCAATTGTCCTCTTATTTAATTTTCCTAGAATAATTTTCCCCTCACTTTGGTTCCTATCCTGGATTTACCACAGCTGATTTTTATACATAAACCGACAAAACTACTGTCATAACACACTTGTTTATACCACCAGCTATTAACAGTAAGTGAAAAAGTACAAAGTCATTAAAAACATGCTATAATTATTTCAATTAATTGGTGAGGTAATAGTTCGAGATTAGTTTTCACGAGACTGTAGATCCAATCTGGTAACAACAAAGTGCTCAATGAAGCAATCCCACTGTCACTGGTCCTTCTGTTCTCCAACAGCTTTGACACTTGTCTGACTCTAAGGGAAAAAAAGTAGTTCAGGACAACACAACCAAGTGGTTTTTTTTTCCTTGACCTAGGCAACTTTTCTACTGGCTCAGCAAGCTGAATTCAGTAGCTCATATGGATCAGAGGAGTGTTAGAGCTGGCATAAAGAGGAGACTGTCATCCACTTTGACAGCCACTTGAACGCCTTCATTGCAGAAAACAAGAAAATTTGATTCAAGAGGTTTTTGACCATGCAATTTAAAACCAGACACCAGCTTCTCTATTGTCAACAGAGGCTGAACTGTGTTACACTAAGATAAATAAAAATTCCAAACTCAAAACTTCTGCCTGTGTAGTCCAAAATTATTTAAATAGTGCAAAACACCTAGAGGCAGCAGACTGCAGTAACGGGATGAACCGATAAAAGGTTTTAACAATTCCTAACAGCTGTCAATGTATACATTAGTAGCATTAGCAGCATACTAGTCCAAATCCCTGCCAGAAATCAGCACCTGCTTCATCATTATGCCAGTCACTACATGCCCTAAAATCATCCCGTAATTCCTTGCAGACCCTCATCAGCTGAGATAACTGGTCAGTAGACAGTTTTAACAAATAATGAATTTTGTCACTAAAAACTACATCCTGTATTCAGTTTAGGCAACACCGTCATTAGAAAACCATCCTCCAGACAACATACTATTAATAAGGCAGGTTTAACTTCTTAAATTCAACACAGCAAAGCATTAACTATGCAAAGATTACAACAGGGAAAATTGCTCATTTCCTGGAAGTTGATCATATGTCTTTCAAAGACCCAGGGAGCTCATAAATGTCTTTGGCATTCTTCCAACCCTCTTTTCAATTAAATACTTGAAGATAAAAATGCATAGCTTTTGTAAAACCTACACACTTTCTCCTCCAGAGCTTCATCACCCATCATGCCTCAAAGTTGCTCAGTAGGCAGTACAGCCACACTTCTGTAGTGGAAGATTTCATCACCTCAGAGTCTTTGTGATTGATTACACAGTAAACAAATCAACTGATCTCTTCAGTATATAAACTTCTGAATATACTGGGTATACATTTCTGGAAATACCTGGATATATGTTTATTTTTTGAGTTATAATCTTTGAAAGTATACAGACAGTTTCCTTTTGCCCTATCGCTTACAGCTTGCTATCTTTCTTTAGTGTCAGTGAACTCCTGAGGCCAATGCTGATAGAGTTCAATATTCTTTAGAAACAAAGAAAGGAAAAAATTTCCCCACACTCTGTTTTTACACGTTGTAAAAAATTGTAAGGCAGTCCATGAGACCTTGCTGACAGTAACTGTAGAAATAATGAAAAAGATACAAAGATAATCCCATAACGCTCAGTAACATGCTTCTATCACTTCCCCCTTACAGTCTCTGCCATTCATGCTGAGTCTGTTCACTAAACTGGCAGAAAATATTCATATTCCAATTTTCCTCTTATTCTGTCTCACAGAAACAGGAAAGTATAAGCAGCAAGAAGGACAAATGACAAAAACACATACATCTTCTTGGGGACTCAAAAAACACAGCAGAAACAGAGGTTTAAGTGTGTGTTTATTTGGGTTTGGATTTTTTTTGGTTTTGTTTTGTTTAAGAAGTAGTGCACTTTTTTTATGTTCATTATGTATCTCCAATAGTAATTTAGTTTCCAGTCTTGGAGGTCATTGAGATAGCACTATGTTAGACAGCAAGAACCATGGAAAATTATTTTCAGTAGCTGGGGAGTAAACATTTGATTTTTTCCCCAAGACAAATTTTAACAGAGGTCATATCCCCTCTTAACAACTTTACATAGCAATTTGACAATATGGGCATTTAACTTTAGTTGAAAGATGGCAAAGGTTGTGGGTCACTAGAAGAAATTGACTGACTAGAGCTTTTGTCTGTATTGTAAGTATTCTCATTTTATGTCTTCTTCCAAAAACAAAAGTCTAGTAGCCATTAACCATGAAGGTATAGCAAAGCATAAGTTTTCCTGCTCAGAAATACACAGCTTCAGTGAGGAATTAAGTCTTGCTTGAGATTGACCTCAGACACTAATATTCTGAATAAAGAGGAAATATATCAATTAGTATTATGAATCCATAAAACCCTAGTTAGTAAGTAAGATCAAATATATTTAAATGTTTTAAGGTATGCAGAATATAAACATCTGAAAAATGTCCTTTATTTATGCACTGAAAGTTAAGAGGGGGTGAAAAAAACCACCCTGAAATAACTTGCTGAACCTCAGTGAAAGAAGTCTTCTATGGTTTGAATGCTGTCTACAATTCACATCACCTCTGGAAGTTTTTACTACAAACTACAAGGCAACTTCACCTTTAGATAGCTACGCCTTTTTAATTTCTGCTTGAACAAAAAAATATAGAATGAAAGTATCATAAAAGTGACAGTTCAAAGAAAGCTGTAAGAAACTTGGTCTAGATCAGAAACAAAGCAGACTTTGCAAACAAAAGAGAAACATGAATTGCAAAGGTAGCCAGCCCAGACATGCTTGCATAGCCAAATCACCTCAATGGAGTCAAACAAATTAACTTTAAAAAGCAAAAATGTATTTGCCTCACTTTCTAATGAAAGGAGATTTATGCAATCAGTAAGTGGGGAAGTCTAAAACTCCAATTCAGTTTTCAAAAATTAAAGATTAAAAAAAATCCTAAATTCTGTATTTAAGATCAATTTCTTTACTGCTACCCAGCTACTTACTAACATCTGAACTGACAAAAAGGCATGGTGTGACAAATTAACAAGAATCAGAATCCAAAAGAGGAGACAGGTACTGGAGATCAGGTTTTAATAACTAAAAACAAGGGGTTGGTTCAGGAGTTTTTTATGTTTGTGTGTGCATTTGCACAAATGAAAAAACACAGTGATACTGATATTTAAAACAAAAAATTCCTGAGGCTAGCTAAAATAGTCCTAAACTGATCACCTCTGTTTCCAGCAACCAGCCCTTCCAGTCAGTAGCCGCCCTGCTGCTTCTCAGATCTCTCATGCTCATTCAGTGAACCCAAAGGAATTAATCCTTCTTGAAGAATAACAGAATACTTAAAACATGGGCAGAAACTGATCATGCTAGCTTACATCACAGAAGTACTGAGTCACTGACATAAAGAAAAGAAAGCACAGCAAACCAAGACTTTCTACTACCACTAGCTAAGATCAAGAGAGAACACTTTTGATTTTTTGTCTTTCTAAGAAGGAACTCAGAAGTAACATCAGTGCCAATATAAACACATATCACAGACTGACAAGTGCATTGCACTTAAGGGCCACAACAAGCAGTACTGAAGTCTCTTGGATGCAGGAGTATTTACAAAAGTGGAAAATACTGCTCCTTCTTCTCTTTCCCATCAGAGAACAGCCTTTCAATACCTGCAGCTGAGCAATATCACAAGAAAATTTCTTCACACAAGTTTCAGTTCTCTGCTTCTTGACGGTATGATTTTGAAGGTGACAAATATAATGGAAAACTGCTTTAACTAACGCAATCTGCAATACAGAGCAGGAATAACAAGGGAATTCCAAATATGCTGTTCAGCATACAAACTTGAAAAATCACGAGCATGCAAGAACTACGAAAACAAAGAGTTTACCTAACATAATAACATGGCATAGATTTAAGTGGGCACTGCTTTGTTCTCTAGATTATGTCTCATAGAATGTTTATTTTAATAACAGTCCTAAAGCCACCATACTCATAATCGACACAGTTTAAACATCAAAACTTGAAATGTCAACAAAGACTATTAACTTCAGCTAAAAAATTAACTTTTAGTTTTCACAAAAAAACCTAAACATAGATCAAGTTTCTTCCCTTCTGATTTATGACAATACATGTGGTACTCACAAAGGCTAAAGGATGGAAAAAATATATAGGCATGTGTAAAGAAAAATCAAGCTTTCTGATCTACTCCAACTATTCTCAGCCTTCAGGATACAGCATTCTAAAACCACATTGCACACATTTTGTAGGAGCTCCTTTTCTACACAACGCCATAATTATACTTTAACTTTCTTTAAAAGTAGCACTTCTTAAATATATGTATATATATAAATAAAACCAAATTTCTGCTATCAGTCTATAGAAATTATTGAACACATGAAGGTGATAGGATACAGATGGCCAGTGGTTGGTTACACAGTCAGTCAGGAGCCACCTTGCTGTTCTGCTAACAACCTATCACAGTAGGTATACTCTCTAGTTAGTATTACCTACATGAGAGGGTAAGAAGGTCAGAGAGAATCAGGGAACAACAGAACAACCCAGAATGTTCAGAAGTTATACCTGCTGCCTGCTAGTGATGCCTTTTCACCAGCCCTAAAACCACAAGCGAGACACAGGTGATAAAAACGGGTCACCTTTACAAGGATCCTTATGATGCACAACATGCTGGATGAAAAGCTCCAAAGATGCATAGGTAACATAAAGCAGATACAATTTTTATGTTTAGCAAATTAGCATAACTGACAAGAACCCCCAATTAGAGATATAGGTGATGAGGCGATTCCTCCCTGGTTCTACCCTTTTCTGAAACTCCCCCTAGGATAATAACTACAATAACATTTTGTTCATGAAAATGTGTCTCGAAAAGTCATTTTGACCACAGGTCCCGGAGAACGTAACCTTGGACCCCCGGGGCTTGGAGCCAACGGGGAATTTCTTTTGTCTCTCTGTCTAATAGAGTAGGTAAAATGCTAGCTACAAATACAATAATAGGCTACAGAGCTACATATATATACGTAAAGACTACTGAGAATATACAGAAGCAAAATGGCAAAAAACCAATTTGGTATCAATAGATTAACACATGCCTCAAAATAACAAACTGGTCTGTAGTCTTACCACTTACTATAATGCTCATCATCCCTAAAGGCCTAGAATTCTTTTCAAAATCTTCCTGAACTCTTGCTCTTACTTATATTCTAAAGCTTATATAAAGAGAAATTAAACTATTTCAGCTCTTTTATCCATTTTACTAAATAACTCCTCGCTCTTTTAAGAATGCACGTGTTTTCATTTGGTTTTGTCAGTAATTTGCATTTAGTACAGATCAATAGACATTTAGTCAGTTCACACTGAAAGCAAAGTCAAGCAGCGATACTTAGACTCTGAGCACCTGTGCTGAAACAAATCCACACACCTTGCTGAAAAAGTGGCAAAGTACTTTGCACATTTTTGAGGATGGAAATGAGAAACATCTATGGACAACATTTAAAAAAAACCCGTAAAAATACACTTGTTTTTGAACTGCAGGTTTTAGGGTTTTTCCATTTGTATGCTACAGATGATCAAGGTATTTTAAAAAAAAAAGTAACTTCTAAAAAAACATTAGTGTAATATAACAGACAAAACAGCTTGGTTGGCTTCCCCCTACCAGTAACCAGTGGAGGACATGTTTGGAGCTGTATAATTGCAGAGCAGGCAGAAGTAGCTTCCACAGACCAGCCACCTTGGTGTTTGCCAAGACTGAAAAGATATTCCCGTTTTTATAGCCCTGGACGAACTTCACTACAAATTAATTGTTTCAATTGTCTTGTAAACTTCTGGCATTCCAAACAGACTGATGCACCATATCTTTCAGTTACACATGGTGTAAAGGAGCATCACATTTGTGTTGTCTGTAGGATACAGAATTCCTGCAAAAACAGGAGAAACAATCAACATTTCCTACTTCTACTTTCTTCATGACTCTCTTTGTGATGCTTGTTATCCCTTCACTAGTATGTCCCCTCCTCATGTGAAAAGATCCAGTCAATTTTCAATCTACAGTTCTCTTAGCCTAATACAACCTTTGTAAAGTAGAAGACAGATAAAGAGGAAATACCCAAACTGCATTTACTATTAAACATATGGCTGAGAACAGCTTTATATAATGACATATTGATGCCATTTCATTCTCAATTAATTGTTAATTCTTGTATTAATCGCTTTATAGCTGCCAAGTACTGACCTGCCACTTTCACAAAACTGTATCATCAGGATGCTTTGAAGAACAGCAGTAGCTAATTCAGGGTCAACACTTCTGAATAAATATATACATATTTTTTAACCCTACCAATTAATAAGGTAACAATCTAATTATTAAACACGTAAAAAAAGCACCTTTCAGCTGAAAACTGCTAGCAGGACCTTCAAAGCTCAAAGACCACAGTGTAGATATAGACAATAGGAAAGACTCTTTTAAGAGAGGAACTTAGGAGAACAGTTATGAAATGAATTTCAGTTAGTGTCTGTACGAACTTGCTGAAACAAGCACCACCCCCACCGATGGAACACACACGTGCAGTCGGCATTTTAACAGAGCATCTAGAGTAGCTTATTTAAAGAAAACACGTAGAACACAGAAAAACAGGGCAAACTAAGTGTCTGCGAAGTTAACTGTTTTGATTTCCACGTTTAAGGAAAGAAAACGGAAGACAATCTTCCAGTCTACACACTTTCACCACTTGAGCCCACCACGTATCAAAAATACTCAAAGCTGATCAGAAGTGCCAAACATTCTCCGGACTGTTAGCAATTAACTGAGATTCACTGTTCACTTTGAGTCACTGTTATTAAGCATTAATTTCTGGTTAAGCATAATGCACACAAAAAATACCTTTTTTTTTTCTTAATCTGACATCAGTACCACCCTTCATCTTCAACTCATGCGAGCTATTTCTATATTATCTAACACAGCAACAAAATTTGCCTTTTTAACCTCTCATTTTTCAACGCGCATTCAACACAGCACAAGGTCTGCCTTAACCACGCTATCTTCATTTATCCTGGAAAAGGATGGAAAGGAAGCATAGAGGAGAGAAAATACATTCTTATATCGCCTTTAACATCAGCACTGCCGAGTTTAAACTCCTTTACTGCCCGCCACGGCTTTCCCTGGACACGGCTGGAGGGCCCCAGAGCTCCCGGGAGGCTCCGGCGCGGCTGCCCCGGGGGCGCCGCTCACAGACAAAGCCGAGCGGGGCCGCAGCGCGGCCCAGCCGTGCGGGCCCCGCCGGCGCCGGGGGAGCTGCCCAGGCCGATCCCGGGGCCCGGGCGTCGGCGCGGGCGGCCGCTGAGGCGGAGGCGGGGCAGCACTGCCCGGGCCCCGGGAGGGAGGGACGGACCGCCGCCATCCCACCCCGCTAGTGGCGGCGCCGGGGCCGCGGCGGCTGCGGCCAGCGGGCGCGGCACACCCGCGCTCGGCCGCCATGCAGCTCCTGGCGCGCCATCTCCTACCTGCTCGGACCGGACCCAGCCCGGCGCTTCCCCCTACTACAGGCCGCGTCTCATTGTGCTCCCGCCGCCGCCATTTCCCCGCCGCCGCCTCAGTCCCCGCAGCTGTCAGGTCCCTCCATTCACCTGGGCCCAAGACGGCCTCCCCCTCCCTCCCTTGCCCCTGTGCTACGGCCTGCGCTACGCAAACGGAGCGCCGCCCCCGCCCCTCCCGCCCGTACCAACGGGGGCCGCCCAGCGCCCGCGGCGCAACCCCGCTCCGAGAATTCCGCCCTGCGCAATCCGCACGCTCCGCATCCCCCACGCTATGAGAGGAAGCAGGCGATTGGCGGCCGCAGCCGGGTAAAAGGTGAAAGGTTCGCCAGGCGGCCAATGGGACGGCGGGATACAGCGGCTGCCGGAGAGCCTCCGGCGCTCACGTGCGTGCGCGCTCCCTCCCCTCCCCCGCCGGAGCAGCGCGAGCGCTTGGCCATGCCCCGGGGGCGGGCGGGTCTCGCGCGCCGGGACGGGGGGCGGCGGGCGCGCGGCGGCGCTCAGTGGGAGCGGCGCCCGCCATCTTGAGAGGGGGGCCGAGGCCCCGGCCTTCGCTCCTTGTGCCACTGAGGCAGGGCTGGTCGTGGAGAGACGGATCTGAGCACGGCAAGCCGTAGGGAAAAAAGGTGTTCCCTTTTGGCGCTCTCATTTCTGTGTAACAAAATCGCACCTTTCCACACGCAGGTGGCCATTTCCATCAGAAGTCACCTTCCTGCCACAGACAAAGTGCTGGGAGCCTTTCCACTGGGGAGCCTTCAGTCCTTGCTGGTGCAGGGCCCAGAAGGTGGAAGAAGAACGGACAGCTGGAGGTGCTTTGGTTATATCGGCTCTCCTGTCAATTGCACGAGGCAGATTGTTGCCTGGCTGGCCCACTGGTCTCACTCCAGTAGCGTGGCAACACTCCATTGATCTAGTAGATGTTACTACTAGATATTTTTTAAAGTGCACTGAAATGTCTGGGATTAAACAGCTGGCATAGGGTAAGGTTTTACCACCACCAAAACCTTTCAGCCAGAGGTGAATGAGTCACGTTTGTGTTAAGCCAGGGGAACAAGTGAATCTCCTATCATCCATCGCCTGTGCTTGCACAAGAACTGGATGGTGATTGGCCTTGGTGCCTGGTAAAGAAGATGACCATAAATGCGATGCCACTTCTGGCCAGCCACTGCCCTTGTAAGTTGTGCAGAAGGCAGTGTATTTTCAATGGAAGATCTGTCACTGGACGTCCAGCTTCCTCCTTCCATCTGCTCTCTACCAGGGACTTGCCATTGTAATACAACTGTGCCTACAAAATCAGTATGAAAATATAAAGCTGACTGGAGCACTCCTAAGGTTCATTTAAAACAACCTGAGTACATCACTTCAGATTTGAAGTGATCTAGACGTCTGGGGTATTATCAAATTAAATATTTTCTTGGCACAAATCTCTGCTGCTGTTTAGAGCACATCTTCCGTAATGCCCACCATTATGTTGTTAAATGTTACAGTACTCAGTATTTTTATAGGATTGAAAGGGCATCCTTCTGGCTTTTTTATGGATGGAAGAATAATTATGTCCCATGACAAAAGCTGAGGAAGAATGGCAGCTGGTCAGTCTTATCCAGTGGGAACTCTCAGAACATATGGATCTATTTTTCCAATTTTAGCTGAAGTACTGAAGGAAATTGGCATTCTTGATTCCTTCCAACATTAAATAGGGCAGAAAGAAAGCCTCCTTAGTGCAGGCCATGGTTAAAGAATGAATTTTATCCATTTCAAGTAGGTTCAAAGAAAAAGCAAGCAGAATACTTAGAAAACAAAGCAGACAAATGCCAGAAGAATTCTGGAAGTTATTTTCTTATAAAATTGGGTGTCTTTCTCTACAGCTACTTGAGCCTGCCTGCTGACAGGAGTTTTTGATAAAAAAAGCAGAGGATACAATCTCTGCTTTTCCTTACAATCCTGTCCCCACTACCCTCTCTCCATTCTAAGAAACAAATGTTTGATATCATATATTTGTGTAATCAGGCCTAACCTTAAACCAGAGTTTAAGCCCAAATTAAAAATTTACTTTTATGTTGATTTCACAAATTCCTCACAAAGATTTTTAAGGCGAGATGAAATCATCAATGTGAGATGCAACCGAAAAATTCCACATATTTTAAACTGGCATTCAGAGTGTGGTAAAAAATGACACAACCAACCATAAAAACAAGCAAACAGACTGTGGGATGAAAAGGACGCAACCAACCATGAAAACAAGCAAACAGACTGTGGGATGAAAAGGACACACTGACCAACAATTAAAATCTGGAAAAGGATAAGTAACAATGTACCAACTAACAGCCTTCCCCTTATTTTTAGTACTACAAATACTGGTATTTACTCCGTGGTGTAACTGTTGTTAGACAACAGGAAAATAGAGACATTTATCTCCCTTTTAAAAATATCAGTAACGGATGGGGAGTGGAGGCTTTTCTGGTTTTTTTCTGTTAACTAAAATTTTAAAAAGATTCTGTTTGGGTTAGAAAAGAGGAAAACTGACATTAAAAATCACTTTGTCGCAATGAACTGTCTTTGTTCATGCTACAGAACTCTCTAACCACACCAGTGGAAACCAGGCATTTTGGCTTGTCAGATAGGTTCCAAAATGGACTCTGAAGAGATTCCTTCCTGTGACACAATGAGGACCTCTGTTGTTCCCTGCTCTTGGTACCAGCCACGATGTCTTTGGCCTTGTGTTCCATGCTGGTTCAGTAAGGCACTTTGCACCAAGCTGGCTGTTACTGAGGAAATACCTGCCCAAGTGTTGCATTCTATTTTTTGGCCAGGAAAGGATGTGTCTATTCTGCACTCCACTGGGGAAATTTCTCCTTGAGGCTTTCCTCTCAAGAAGCTCCTAGTCTGGCTATCAGGTTTTCTAGCTCATAGCTGTGAATCACTGCAGGAAAGAGCAGTTGCAAACATTTTAAACCACTGTGCTAATAATAACACTTGCAATGTATTATGGGAAAAAGCTGCAGGTACAATTATAGAGAAGAAAGTTGGAAGAAGGAAAGAACCCTTTTTGAACAGATTCCATTTCTAAAACTGAAGCTTAGATTTTAACAAGGTGTTAGGTTGCATGAATCTTTGTCTCACCCTAAAATGCATTAAAAAAGGGCATGCTTTCCCACTTCAGTGACCCAGACTTTGTAATTCCAAGGATATTTTCCTAAGTGCAAGAGAAACTTCAGTAATTTTTTTTTTTACCTCTTTAAATTACTGACATGAGGATGTGAGCTGACATAGTTTGGAAACTGACCCCTCTGTCTCCTGGCAACATTTCCCAGGCAAAGTTCCCTGCTTTTTCCTTGGATTTCTCCAGACTGATGATCTACTCCATCATCTTCTACTTACAGTCTCTAGAGTGTCTCTATCACAGTGACACATCACTAAAGAAACTAAACAAATTTAAATCACTGGTAAGGAAGAAGGATGGAAAAAAAAAATGTTCTGTTAAGAGAGAAATCCCTTTCTGACCCCCTATAGCTACCAGTGGGTGAAAAAAAAAAAAAAAAAAGAGGAAACAAAATTTATGACAACCACAAGATTTGTATTCAACTCTGAGCTTGTAATTGTATTGGTTGTTTTGGAATGTCTCACAGAGAGAATATTTTTAAACCAAAATTGGCTTCCCACTCCTCTAGAAATTGTTTTTGGTTTATTTTGATGCCATCAAATCTACAATGGGTTTGGATGCTGTGATTAACTTTTCTATAAATTTAGAAATACATCAAAAGTAGAAAAAGGAGAGAGTCACAAAAGACTTTGCTGTGACTAAAAACATCTCCTGAATATGGGCAGCAAGAAGGAAAAGTTTTGCTCAGGTTTACTGATGATGTCAGCCCCTGGAGAACTGAGCACTGCACTGTTTCCTTTCACGTTTGTGCCAGTAGGGAACCAGCGGAGCAAGGAGGAAAGGCTCTTCCTTTTTACTTTTTCTAAAAATGGGTGCAAGGTTTCCCTTTTTCCAGTCACCTGGGACTTCACCTGACAGGGTTTTTTTACTGAAAGAGGGAAGCAATTCCACAAGCAGCTGCAATGGCACAGTGCAAGTATCTGTCATACAACAGTTGACAGAAGTTCCTAATGTCCTTGAGATATACCCTTGTTAATGCTCATTTATGCCTGAGAACCAAGAAATACCACTTTACAATGTATAAATCTATATTTATGTCGATTCTTGATAACATGGAGAAAATACATATCAACAGAGTGATAAATCTGTTCCCCAGGGTACAGAGCAACCATAAAAAAGAAATGTAAAAATAATCAATTCAAAGTATTTACAGCAGATGGAGCTATACATTTTGCTTTGATCATATGTTATATGATATTCCAAGATAAAGTGTAGTTTGCCAAGGACTGTGGTAAGCCAGTGGTACTTGTCTTACCAAGGAATGGAATT
This sequence comes from Brachypodius melanocephalos, assembly GCA_013398615.1. Taxonomy (NCBI): domain Eukaryota; kingdom Metazoa; phylum Chordata; class Aves; order Passeriformes; family Pycnonotidae; genus Brachypodius; species Brachypodius melanocephalos. The sequence continues at coordinate 35,683,275 of VZSR01000520.1, forward strand.
AGTCACAGAAGGCATCTCATCAATTGCTGCAGTTAGCTCTCCTGGAAATAATCCTTGTAATATCGTAGAAATAGCAACTCAAGAAAAGATTACTGCTGTATATTGGTGTGTTAATAGAGATCCCACCTCAAGTCAAAGGCTTTGCTACATCCACTCACCAGATTGAAGATTCTCCTGCTCCTGCTGGCTTTTTGTTTACCAACCAGGTAAAATGAGCCCTGGAGAGAGGATGAAGGTTTCAGTTTACACTACCAACAAGAATATATGTGATGGCCACAGGTTATCCTTAGGAGGTCTGGGCTCCTGCATACCCAAGTACATAGTCAGTATGTACACATGTGTAGGGCTCCTTACCTAAAATGAACCCTGTGCTTATCTTTGTTGCTGCCAAGATCCAGATGTATCCAGTGTGTTTCCAACATTGCATGTGCATCACCTTCAACCTACAAAAATTGATTACACAGCAAGGATAAGGGAGATTATTTCTGAGTTTCTGGCAGAATTACTTTTATACCAGAGTAGTTAAAAGAAAACCAGTCCAATGGTTCATGTCTTACTATGTTTGAATTTGAACTAAAATTTGGATCTAATACCTTTGTAAAAGTTTACTCTGCTTCCACACACTGAGATGACCCATCTTGCCTATTTGAACTTCATACCCTCCCCAGTGTACTTGCAACTTCCTATCCACAGTGCCAGTAGCAAAACAAAAAAACCTCCAAAAAACAAAACAAAAAAACCACCAACCCCCCCAAAAAAAGACCCAAAACCCCCAAAAAACCCACCAAAACAAAACAAAAACAAAAACAAAAAAACCCACCAAAAAAACAAAAAACCAATTTTTTTAAAAAAACATATTTAGAGATTTTTAAGTTTTGGTAATGAAAAGTGGTAGATGCCCTATTCCTGGAAATATTTGGTCAAACTAGAGAGGTCTCTGAGCAACCTGATTTGGTGGCGGTGCCTGTGCCAGAGGAGTTAGACTGGATAACATTTAAAGGTCTCTTCCAGCCCAAACCATTCTATGATTCTGGAAATCTGCATTGCTAACAGGACTGGACCCAAATTATTCCAAATTCTCAACAGCACCATGAATATTCTCTTGCTATGTAAGCTTAGGTGTGGGGGAGGGTGGTCCAATAAGCAGGTACAGCTACTCTAGGAGTGGTTAGAAACACTCGGAAAGCATCTGGAATGATTTGATTTTGTAAAAGGATTAAAGGAGTATTTACAACTCCTAAAGCATGACACCCATGAAACTTTTAGAGAAGAAGCATTTCTATACCTTTCCCATATGCTATTTCCTTTCTCTGTGTTTATCCAATTTAGATATATGTTTCAGGACACACATCATTGGGCTGATTCATAACTGTATTGCAACTCTATTGTATTTTCTTTATATTTTTTTTTCTCATGTACTGCAAAGGGAATTAAGGTGTAGGGGGAAGTACATAGTAAATATGAAATGGTACTGCAGCTAGTAATTTACTAATCCCCAAATCTAAACATGAATATAGAAACAGCCCAGATAATTATTTACTTGTTCTTGTTCTTATAATTTGTTTAAGCACAACTGGTTTTATAAGCTTTCCCACGGCTTCCCTTTATAATGCCAGTATGTATTAATAAATTAGTAATTCTTCCCCTTTATAAAAATTTAAAATCTATTTATTTGTTGACCAGAAAAAAAGTTTAGATTCTTCCTCCAAAATGAAAAGTCACTTTTTGGGTAAGTGGGAAACAATGCACTCGGTGAATTTGCAGTCTTTACTGAGGTCTTCTCTCCTAAAAAGTGCATTTAGTTTCTGGGCATGAAAATGTGTAAATAGATAAAAATAATATATATAATAGATACAATATATAATAATAGCAGCAACAATTAATAAATTAACGAATTAGAATTCACAAGGACAAACCCACAGGTAACAGATTAGATACAGGAAGCCTGTCCATTTATTTCAAAATTGGAGATTCTGTAAAATAGATTGGAACTATTCACTAGTAAATACTATTCTTATTACAGCATAACAGTTTCTAAAAACATTTTGTTTTCCAGCTATACAGAAGAATTCTTTCTCACAAAAATCAGCTTTGATCAGCTAGTGCAAACATCCAGCACAAGCCCCTCACTGAAAGTGTTCAGAAGAAATGTATTTGAAAGTACATGAAAATGCCTTTCCTTCAGTATATCTGGACACCACTCAAATCCTCCCAGCATTTGTTCTCATTTAAAAAGATCATAATTCCTCACCACTTGCCAAAGAAAAACATGTATGTTAAATATTACATTCCTTACTTACAAATTATTTCTTTAAGATGAACTCCCTCATTTACTCTTTAGCCATCTAGCACATTACATTTTAAACTAGAGAACTTTAACAAGAAAGGTAAAACAGTTTATTCAGCTTTTTACACAGCAGTATACAATAGCACAAGGTGGTATGCCTACTAAAGTGTTTTGTTCAAGACAAAAGTACAAGTTGGATTTTCTATTACAGTATTTTTTTTTTACTTGTATAACTTATTTGGGATTAAAATGTGACTGCATTGTTTCTCTCAAGAACTCAGCAGCATTTATGTTAAAGTTACTTGATTCACATCAAACCAGTCATTTTGAAATAAACAAGAGTGATTTTCTGTTACAGTCTTAATAATGGCCATGGACCAGGGACACCCCTGTACAAACTGGTCCTTGGACACAGCAAATCTATTCTGTTAGACAAAGAGATTCCAGGAAGGCCCAGTGAAAGTAATGAAACTATTTGAGGAATAAGATCTTACCTGGCCTTAATACAGCAGCCAAGACCAGGCCTTTCTTGGAATGGTGGGTTTTAGTATTTCCTTACTAAGGTAAAATAATTTTTATTGGTCCTTCTAACCTTTTTGTGAAGAAAAAAAACATATTAATCACTCGGGAAATTTTATGTTCCAGAGACATAAACTTAGACATTTTCCCCCACTATGGGGAGAAAATAACATGGGTCTCATTTTCCAGTATCAGCAGTAGCAGCTGCTTGTAAAGGAATTGTCAAAAGTGCCACTGAGGTGGAAAGAGATTTTCCATGTCTTACACTTAGTGGAGGAAAGAAATATTTTGATGTTCCATGATTTCAGTTAAGATAACCCTGAAATGACTATGGCACTTGAAAAAATAAGTATTAATTTTTTACCCTTTGTGAGCTCTGGAGTTGTGTGAAGTGATGGACAGAGCAAGCGAGCTACTCAACAGAGAACATGATTTTTCCATGTAATTTAATGTGCATGTATCTCATCCTCCTGCATGAATGGCTTCATGATCTTGGGCTGGTATGGGTGAGGACAAGCCATACTGTGTGTCCTGTTTATACACAAAACTGGAACGTGAACAATAGTAAATTGGGCAGCTGTAAATTAGTGTTATCAATGGTGTGACAGGGGAAGTTATTGCCCTGACAAAAACCAGCACAATGCAGAAATACAAAGCATTTAGTGGTTTTTTACTTCCATTCAGATCTGTTACCTATAAGCTCAATGGAAACAGCAAGCAATCTATTGCCAGGGTATGAGCTTCCAGCTGCAGCAGTTTGGGAACTTCCATGGCCCTACCCCAGCCTGAAACTCACCCTTGTTTTCCAGTTATTTCTTCCCTGCTGCTGTTCTTTTAATTGAAGATGGAAATAAATGTTAACTTCCCCTCTTCAGAGGGTTGACTATGCAGAATTTAGGCAAACAAGTGCTCTGTGTAAAATGGAGGTAACTGAAGTGAGTGGTGCATGGTTGGTGTATGTTGGATTTGCATGGGCATTGCATAGGCTTCAGTGACTTCCTGGCCTATGTGGTTGATGTTGATTTAAGTGCCCTCAGGGCCAGATCTTGTAGTGTGTGCTTAGCACACAGATGTGTTGCACTGACTTCAACAGAAGTGGAGGAATTGAACACATTACTGGATGCATTCACATTTGTGCTTGGCAAGAAGGGACTCCCAAGTATTTAAAGCTAGCATAAGTGATAATGCACTATTATAATTATTATTGGCTGAATGTGATACCACATACACTGGCCAAATGAATCTCCTAAAACTTGGATTCTTTGAGGATTAGTGCAGAGAACCCTAAAAAACCCCACTGGGTATGGCATGGTACCCTTGTACACTCAGCGAAGCACTGTGTGAATAAAGAAGTTGCAGTCATACTGAACAGGAGTAAACTGAGAGTGTCCAGAAAATGTACGAGATTTAAGTGTGTTTAGACACCAAATATCAACATGTAGAAATTTCAGCCTCAGGAAGTTTTAATGGAAGAAAGTAGCTCAATCACTCAGTGTATTTTGCAACTTTAGCTGAAAGTTTAACATCACAAAATGACATGTTGCTATGCAGCTTTAAGGATCACACAAATGTATTCAATCATTTTCCCTGCTTTTCAGATCTGCTGTTCATTAAAAGCTCTTCTCATGTTTGCAGTTTCCAGTTTTCAAATGGATGGCACAACCAATGCATAGCTTAATGTTCATTCTCATGAGTCATAATTAATAAATAATTGTATCACATACATAGAATTTTACAGGTACTCTTAAAATGGTTTTACAATTCTATTAAATATATAGATAAAATAATCACTACTATATTAAAAAAATCATTTTAAAACAGCTGAACTCTCAAGCTTTGCATAAAATTCTGTAGACACATTCATTACAATCTAGAAACTCAATAAAAATACATTTTAGAGCTCAATCTCTCAAAAATATTCATGGCATTGAAAATTGATTGTCGTTTTTTAACTGTAGTCTGTGCTTACCCTGCCTTTGCACTGATAATTTCCTACAATTTGGCAAAAGCTATATTCCGGTCAGTTTGTAGATTATGTGACTGATTAACTCATTTCCTCAACTCTAAGTCATCTGCCCCATAAATGTTTAGTGGGGTTCTGTCTTCAATAGTGTATCTTTCCTTGCACTTTCTATAAAATCACAATGAAACAGTTTGTAGTTAAGTTACATGAGTACAATGACATTGAACCATCCTAGTACAGTTGCCACTCTCTTTAATGCTGCTTCTGTGAGCACCAAACATCCTTTATCCAGTGATCCTCAAGGCACTTCCTGACACTTATACTTCACAATGCTCTGCTACCCACATTTGCTTAAAACCAGCAGGTTTTAGAAAGAGTGGATCAGTACCCCTGTATATCTGAATTAAGCTGCTAAATCAATGTACCAAATGTGGTCAGTTCAAGATTAGCATTTTTCAACCCAGGCAAAAGTTCTGCAAAAACTTCAGTATTCAGACAGTGCACATATCTGATGGAAAATGGGTAGACAATGGATTGCCCACCAGGGTTTAAACTCTCCACTATCACCAACCAGTCCTCTGGGCAGTGAGTTAAAATAGGCTTTGCCATAATAAATGTTTCATAATCAGGCTTTTAGGCAGTAGCTCAGAATAGGCCATAAACCCCAAAACCAAGCAGTGTTTTCAGAACAGGGCACTTACATTAAGAATTGGACCTTGCTCTGTGGAAGAAGAGATGCAGGCTCACGAGTCAGTTTAACTGGAGGAAGCTGCTGCTTATGCAGATGTCAGTCTTTATAGTTCCAGGTAAAGGCAAAACTCTTGAAGAGTTCAGTAGTTTTTTTAAGCACAATCGACAACACCAGTGTAATCACTCTTAGCGCTTCACCCTGGATCTTCTCACCCGTGGAATGGCTGGGTAAGGTACACTGCTTCTGTTATAGCACACCCACAACAAAACAAACCCCATAACTGAAAGCAATATAATACCAAGTATCATGGAGTGGCCTGGTATTTTTTTTTTTGTTTGTTTTCATCTATTTTGGATGGAAGAAGCAATCCCTGTCTCTCAATGGTATAGACTGGAAAGTGTACATCAAATTGAAACACTGGCTAAGATGACTAATACAGTTGTGGGATGCTGTTTTACATTTAAACTGTTCATTTCAATGTATCAGTCACTCTTCATCAGTGGCAAGTAACAAAGAAAACCTTGGGTTTTCTCCTTCTTGGAGAAAAATACTGTGTAATGACATTTCTGGCATCTGCACGTTCCTGTTCACCTTTCTATTCTTCACGGATGTCGGTTGTTTAGCTAAGACATCCAAAGAGCTCCTCATCCTGATTAATTTCTTTAGGAGGAAGGAAAGAAGAAGGGAGCATACTTGATTGAACTTTGATAGCTGTAAAGCCCTATAGAGAGACTGTAATCCAACTCTAAATATCCTGCTGAAGATTAATAAACATGGAAGAATGAGAATAAAGATACAAAGGGTCAGAAAAAGTTATCATAAACCAAAGAAGCCTATGAAGAGTGGGACATGACTAAAAGCTGACAACAGTTTTGCTCTGAAGTGTAGCAGTACTACACTAAAGCAGTAGTGTAGGACACTGCTGCTTGCTGCTCTTAAATAGATGCCGTACCCCAGCCTGGTATTCCCTGGTTTTCAGGATAAACTAAAACTTTTCTTGTACTCAGTTTTATTCTTTCAGAGAAAAAAGCGCTAACCCTTCAACTTTCTAGTTTAGCCTACTTCCAGAAAGCATCCTCAAAAATTCTTACATAGGTTTTCTTTTGGAAGAAAGTATCATTGTCTTCCACAATAAACATAAACAGGTTCATGGATCACAAAATCGGCTGACTCAAAATCTTGACTATTTTCATGAACAAGATGAAAGAAATGGTTTTTGTTTTTGTTTTTTTTACTTAAGCTGATTTAAACTAAATTAAGTTGGGACATTTGGATCTCTTCATCACCAAGAACAATGGATGTTATTTCTAAATTCATGGGATTAATCCAGCTCTAGTTAACAGTAGCAGGACAGAATAGGAAAGATTTCAGCTTTGTTGAAAAGTGTCCAGAATTTTATCTTCAATGTTTAAGATCTCCTTTCATTCCTTACTATTGAATTCTAACTGCAGCTCAGGAGAAAAATCCCAGGGGGTAAAAAAAAAAGCTTATGAAGAAGAATAAAGTATGATGGATGGTAAAGATTACCCCAGCAGATAACATGACTACAGACACATTTTAAATACCTGCAAATAAATTGCTATATATTTTGGTGTATGTTGATCCCAGGTGCTATTAGTTCATATGAAAACTTAACCAGGGTAGGGATACACCTTATGCTACAACAAAATATGTAAAACTTATAGCCATGTAATTTATTTTTCATTCCATGTAAAATTTTAATACCCTTCATTTTAGGAAGCACATTGCAGTCAACCTTCTGAATTTTCAGGTAGAAGCAGCAATGTGATGTAGTCTCATAAAGCATACAGTGAAACTAAAAATGTGCCAATGAGTAGTGACTTCACTAAAAGTCACATGGAGAAAAGTTATTACTAGGAAATTGAAGACTTCTCTTTTGTCCTACAGAGCATGGATTACACCTTCTCTGGGAAAAATCTTACATCAAATATCCTAAAGTGATTATTGATAAGGACAAAACTTAAAAGAGGCAGAAGCAGCTCAACTGTGCCCATGGATAAGCATCAGGAATCTCTTCAGTTGTGCTAGGAAGTCAGTACTGGTTGTCGGCTTTTCTCTGTATTTAGTTTTACATCTGTCATTTCTTTCTTAATTGAATTGGATACTTAAAAGATATTTCTAATTCTTTTACCATGCCCTAGTGCCTTAACAGTAGCCTCAGCAAAGCTGGTTACCTATTATTTTTTAAATAAAAGCAGCAGAGAAGTTGAAGCAGAAGCAGACTCAGAAGCACTGAGGTACTTTTAAAAAACTTTCGTTTCTGGCCTGGATTTCCCATATAAAGTCCCCTAAGAAGCACCTAGCATGTATGTACTTCACACATCTCCATACCCAATTTATTCCTGCAAATCAAACATGCCAAAAGGTGCAGGATAAGAATTACTTTAAATGCTAAAAAAAAAATCAAAATTTCCTACCCCAGTAAACCTTCAACATGATTTTGTTGCTCCACTGGATTTGCTGCTGGAACTGTAACCAGTTCCTGTATGTGTTTCACTACCTGTAGCTCTGCTCTACCTCTAACTCTTTCAAATGGAAAATGTGAAGAAGCATTTCTAGCCTTGCCCTTGCAGGTGGTCAGATCCAAAGGTAAGTCAACACCATCTTTCTTCCACAGCTATCAGGCCCTACATAAGAAAATGAAGCCAGAAGAATAATTTTTGAAGACTAGAGCTCTGAATTGTTCATACTTCTACTGATAATTATCTGGTTTTATTTAGCATCTTATAAAGCAAGGCACAAATGTACAAAATTGCATCTACTAAATCAGATAATTTTTATATATATTTACACAATTACCATAATATAAAACGTGCTTTGACACTGTCATAGCACAACAGTAGCAGAATTGAAGACAACCTGATAATAAACACAAATACCAGATCCTGGATTTCTGTTTGTGCTTCACCTGAAGGAACATATTCATATGCAGATACACAAAAAGCAATCCAGCCACCATCCCTTTATTTTCCACACCTCACACAGATCAAACTTTGTTGCTAAGAAGCTGAGGAAGGAGTAAAAGGCAGTAGACCAGCACCCAGAAGAAAATGACAAAGTAGAATAGCTCTGGCTGCTCAAAAATCGTTATCTCATGAGTTGGTGCTGGAGTCTCGCTTGCTTCCAAGTCCTTTTTCTTCCTGAAAACAGAAGAGAATTCAGTAAGAGGCAAGGAAAAGAAGAAACCTTCAGCGTTAATAATTGCTGTGAAGATCAGAGGGTGGACTAAAAGACAGCAGTTTAATGAACCTTTTCAGTCTAGTCAGTTGGGGGGCCCCTAGCTAGACTAGGAGGGGCACTGCAATAGCAGTGTGTTCCTTCCACAGTCAACATACGAAAGAATCAATCTTCTGAAAACTCCAGACAAATTCTCAGGTAGTTTAAGTAAGTGCTATTACAGCACAGCCTTCTGATGTAAAGGGATTTCCACTTGTCAAAAAGATGCCCTTTTATTTTCAGAGAAGTAAATACAACACTGGGCAACACATCTCTCACTTCCACAGTTTTGTGTATACTCTGAATCTGACTTGATATACTTTTCCCAAATCATCTTATTTCAGAGTCCCCCATGCTAGGCATTAATATTAGAATATTAAACAGAAAAAGCCCAAGACTTCCAACCAAGAAACCAACTAGCAGCTGGGGGTTTGCAGGACAACTCCAAAATTTCAACTTTCCAAATTTCCAGCTGTGGTTCATAAGGGCAAAGCCCAATGGATTCTGCCAGCACCACTGAGCTCTCACAAAGACAAGGAAAGTCCTTATTTAAAAAGGCAGAAGATGGTACAATCATTTTATAATTTTGTGGTACTGTAAGAAAAATATTGTAAGAAAAATACTCCAGTAAACTGTTTTTAATCTACTTTTGGAGAAAAATGGTGTTTTTCTGCTTGGGGTCTCCTACAGGATATAGACCTGAGTATTACACAATATTCACTTAATATCAGCAAATTGTACTTACTACTAATACAACTGTAACAGCTATTTGTGTATTTTTTAAACAGAGAGACAGGCCAATGGATCCTGATATTATTTTGGGTGTTTTCCACATCTAAATGTAACAACCATTTTATCTAGAAGTTCTGAAAGGTACTATTCAGTATCAGCTAATAGGCAAAAAACCTAAAGTGATCCTTGTTTCTTATAGGTATTTAGACCCTAATACCAAAGGGATGCATGCTCTGTGTTCATGACCCATCACCCTAAGTCTAAATTAAACACACATACAAATTATCAAAACTCATAGATCCTCCAACAGAGGCCAATCCTCCACTGAAGTAATTGACTTTCCCTGACACTGATCTCACTAAACTTTGTTTTTACAGTCTTCCAAACCTGGAAAGAGTCATCACTGCCAGAGGGCCTAACATATGAAGTTCTCCCACTCTTCTCTCAGCCTGAGATATCCACCACATGGGGAAAATGCTCAGAATCTTGCTTAGACAGCTGAATCTTCCAGGTCAAGAAAGAGCATTTTAGTCAAGGGACAGATTGACCAATAAGGAAATTTTATATCTTAAAACCTGTGGGAAAGAAGAGCTCTGAGCTATCACAGAAGACAATTGCTACCATTATAATTAATTTCCAGCTCCCTTTCTATCACTGCTAGTAGTACCTAGGGGTTATGGCTTCCTTGCAAAACTCAGTCTGAATAAGAAGCACTCACCCGATGAATAATGGATTTTCACCCATATCTGTCATCTTCTCCTCATTTACACCATAGGTTTCCTTAAACAAACCAGGAATAGATTAGATAACAAAAATAAAATTCAGCATCTCACAAAGGTGTTAATTGTGTATTTTATGCAAATTGTATCTAATGTTTGCTCAAATAAAATGAAAGTGTGCTTATAAATGTATTTCCCATCAGCACATCCAGCACTGCAGTCTGGTGCATGCACAGAAAAGTAAAAAAGTTGTGAAATAAGACTTTTTTGCTTTCAACTGATGAAAGCAGTTGAATAAAACTCCCTTCATTCATATATATTTCTAGTAGCTCTGACAGCATTGCAACTAAAGCATCTGTGTGAAACCTCCCTTTCATTGAACACTGGTGGCAGCATTTTTTTTAGAATTCCAAGATGGTCAGAATTATATTTTTGTATTTAAAAAAAGCCATATTCCTGTCCTTGTTCAGCATGCCCAGATTTCTGATGCTGTCCCTTCCTTCTGACTTTAACAATAAAAATCCAGACCTCAGGTGTATCGTGGGCTCTCAAGAAGCCAGTATGAATCACATCTGTCATTAGGTATGCAGTTTCTAAAATTCTTGTAGGGTTAGTTGCTGCTACTGATAATACAATACACTCCTGCTGTGGGGAAAAGGGACAGAGCCCAATTTTTTTCAGAAACAGTGCTCTTCAGGAGACACCCAGCATCTTTGCAGGGTTGAAACCAGGGCACCAACATCATACAGAGAATGCAAGAACTACAAGAAACTAGGGCAGCATACAAAGGCAGCTTCTAACAAGCAAAATGTTCCAGCTATACAGGTATGATGAAGTAAGATTTAAAGTTACAATAGATTTAACTGTAGTATTAGGTACTCCTTTGTGAATTTGTTGAAGGTTCAGTAAAGTTTAGTATGTATTTAGGAGAGTTCAGTAAAACTTTGCAACTATGCCTGGTTTTAGCACTAAAATTATTAGAAGTCACAAGACTTTCATACTGTCACAGACCTTTTTACAGTGTGTGAACTTCTGAAGTTTAAGAGAACCAGAGAAACAGCAATAAATAAATGTCCACACTTACCTCCTCAGAAGCATTACGAGAAAACCTTTTTCGGAGATGAATGTTGGCATCACTGTCACTGCCTCTGTATGTAAAAGCAAAGTTTTTAAATTCATAAAATTAAGTTTAAAAGACACACTGCAAATGGATGTGACAGGTTTAAGCTACACAAAACCACAAATATGCATTGTTGCATGTATTAGAATATGAGCTAGAATTTATCAATAACATGATATAAATGGTTTGGGAAAATCTGACCCGCAATAAAAAATTCATATGCTGCTTTTTTTTCAGAAAAGGAATCTTTTCTGAAAAATTGTATCTGAGAGCATTTTTGCACCTTTGACATCACTGACATTTAAGTGAGAGTATACCCAAGTTTTATGGCCATTGATATTAAAAAAATTGGACTGACAGAGAACATAAAGCTTGAAGGGAACAATGGGTTTTTCTAAGCAAATTCTCAATTCATTAGAGTGCATCAATGAGAAATATCACTAAATTACGGTTAATGTCCTGCTCAAATAGATTACCTAAGAATAAATTAGAAAATAAGAAAAAACAGAAGTAAATGGAGCAAAATTAGCTGAGTGTCTCTGTACTGGGCATGGCTGAGCTGCACTTAAATTTCCATAGAGCAGTGGGCTGGGGTTAGTCAAGGGGCTTGGAGGAGACACAGCCAGGAGAGCTGACCCAAACTGACCAAAGGGCAGTGACACACACAAACACGCTTGTTCTTATATCTGTCTTCTGAAGCAACCACTACACCCTGCTTCCCAAGAGTGGCTAGACATTGCTGTGCTGATAGGAAGTAGAGAATAAATAAATTTATTTTTTTATCTTCTTCTAATTTGTTTCCACACATGGCCTTTGCCTTTATCTTGACCCATGAGTTCTTCATCTTATTTTCTCTTCAACACTTCATTTACTTGCTCATAACCAGAACAAACATCCAAAAAAGTATCTACTAAAATCAATCAGTATCATGCTTCCACATAGCGTCACAATGCACATGGACTATTTCATGTACATTACAAAATATGCTCTCTGTTAGAAAAGCATTGTAACACTTCCAGGTTCATAATGCACTGGGCTTCCACTTGAGTTTTGTGTGGCAAAGTTTGTAGCACAGTCAAATCAAGTCCCACTGAATCACTCGACATGTTTAAGAGAAACACATGAAGAAGCCAATAAATCCCAATATTTTTTCCTAAAACAAACATCCAATGGAGAGGGCAATTTCAAAAGACCGATTAGGTGTATTTAAGACAAAGTTAATGTGAAATACCTGGTAAATTCCTGTAATTCAGCATTTTCTTCCAGGTCATCTTGTGACAGAGTAGTAGTTGCAACTTCTGAGATCTGCAAATCTTCTTCCATCATATTTTTCTCTTCCTCCTCCCTATTACTATTTTCTTCTGGTGTCTTTATGGCTATTGGTAAATCCTCTAGATGTTCTACTATGTCCTGTTGAAATTAAGAAACATTTTGCTTTAGATAGCAAGACTGATTCCCCACCCTTCCAAATATCTTAGTGGTGCAGCTTACTGAGACATTCAACTGCAGATAGTATGAGACTGAATGTCTTACTGAAGAGAATAAAAAAGCAATTAATTTCTTGAAAATCTTTTGGGATACACAGAATCATCAGTTCAACACACATACATAGAATTGAAAAGTCAGATCTTTCTATTAAGAAGTCATGACATGACATGGTTCTTTGAAGCAATCCACTAGACTTTTTAAAATCTACCCTCAATTAGTCCTTCAAGTTATCAGCAAACTGACTTCATTACTGTAGTTAGAGTCAGGATCAAAACGTGTTCAAACAACATGTCTAAGCGACATGTAGAGCAGCATTAAATGGAACTCATTCCTGAAATATGCTGTCAAAAATTACTGTGCTAGAAAATACGTATGGCACTTCAAAAACTGGTGTCTGCAAGAGGAGATGCAGGAGCAAACTGCCTAAACCAAATACTCCCAAAGTACCCACTTCTATCTCCTCCTCCAGTGCAGACATGCCTTCATTCTACCCATGTAACATACCTTACTCAAATTGTTTTTCTAAGTTTTTGTAGGCAAACTTACTTGGATTGAGACAAAAATTATCATTGCCTGTATCCTTTCTTTGAAAGCAATACTAATTTTTGTTTATCTCATTACATGTAATTAAAAATACCCTCTCTGGTAATCTATTATGCCTAAGGATTATACAGAAACCTCTATATTAAAACATAAGAGAAACATCACATTTTTTGCTGTACTTTTATGTAATCTTTTAGATTTAGGGATTACAGAAGCCTCAAATTATTTAAAAGCATAATATAAATCACATTTTTGATTAGTATATAGTGCCATTAGTATATTAGGACTTATTTTCTCTTTAAACAGGGATTTGCAATTCCATTCATTCCAGTAGGGGGCTGTGGCAAACAGTGTAATGTAATCAGAAACCAAGTACATTTTAAGTGTTTCTCCCAAAAATTGCAAAATGAAAGCAAATGAAAACCACTGGGATCTGATGCTAAGCCCACATATATATGTGGGCTTACAAATACAAATACAAAGAAATGCTGCTAATAAAATAAAATACCTCAGGAGGTTGTGGAATAGTGGAATCTTCATGGTTGGTGGCCTTATTGCCATCTTCTTCTATTTCTAACTCTTCTACAGGTAATGGCACTTCTTTTTCATCGAAAGAATTCACGTGACTGCTTGTTTTTGTAGTTTCCTCCTCGCTGTTCTCAGTATCTGTTTCTGATGGAGGGGTACCTAGCTTATTCTCCAAGTCTGGCTCTGGAGCATCTTCCTCGTGGTCCTGTTCTGGTAAGTTCTTATCATGTAAAACATCTGTTACTGTTTCAGAAGAAGCTTTTTCATTTCCTGTATCATAACCTTCAATACAAGGTTCGAGGTAAGCATTCAGAACTGCTGATATGGGAACATTGTAATGTGGATAATAAAAGAGATCATGGGGTATCACGGATACTTTTGAAGAACTGGGTAGCACTTCAGCTGCAGACTCAACTTCATCACAGCTGTCCAGGTCCTCTGGAGTTTTGGGTACATCTGAGAGAGAGTCATCAGATGTTTCATGCTGTGTAGATAGTTCTTGGGTTTCGAGATTAGAGCCATTTGGTGAACAAGGGTTCGTTTCTATTGTCTCAAGGGCAGGTGATTCCTTTGTATGTTCATCTTGTGGAAGTGTCTGTATTTCCTCATTTAGAAGGTGGAGAACGTACTTCTGTGTATCTTCTTGTTTTGATGTATCTTCTGGTAAAAGAATTGAAGACTGGGGTTTGCTCTCTTCGACTTTATTAGCAGAATCATCTGTAAGTATACCTGAAGTCCAGGATAATGGACTCAAAGAAGAAGTATTGGCTGAAAGGCTCTTGGTTTCGTTGTCATATTCAGTAGGGGTTTCCTTAGTTAAATCTTCAGAGTATTCTTCAAAAGAGTCAACAGAATTTTTCTGATCTGTCAGAACACCTGGAGAAAGGTCATCATTCTGTTTCAGTGCATCATCACAGATGCTCCCTTCACCTGGTGTGAATTTATCATTTAGGACCTCCCAAGAGGAACTGGATTCAAAACTGACAGGTCCTGTAATTTTCAATGAGGTAGGCCTTTGAGGCTCCTCTTCAGACATTCCCTGTAAATCATCTAATGCTTGACTGAGTTTCCCATTACAATTTTCAGAAGTGGTTTCTGATGGGATTCTCTCAGGTATATCATGAATATGGACCTTTGGAGGAGCTGGATGACTCCTCTCATGATTAACAGTATACATGTTTTCTTCACTTTCACTTAAAATCAAGATTTTGCCTTCCTTTTCTGTCGGCGTGTCTTTGATGTGGACATACGTGGACTCAATTGGAAGCTCCTTGTCAGGATCTGTAAAGTCTTCCTGTAAGTGATGATAGACCATTAGAAGACAAATCCTCGCTCAGATACCATTTTAAATTTCCCAAACACGATGGAAAGAATAAATGCATAGTCTTTCAGTCCATTACTTTAGGAATGGTCAATTAATGACTCACTTATTTTGAAAGTAGGAAAACTAATTTGGCAAGTCAAGAGCCTTGAACAAAGCTCAGCGTCAAGAAAGCATTTGTACAGGAAGATCAGAATGCAGACAAGCCTACTCCTCAACTGTTAATGTATTTATCTCTCCCTGCTGCACCTGTGGAGACAACTGACTTGACTTTTTGACAGAATCCCCAACCCTGGGAATAACATAAATCTAACAACTTCAATAAATCCATTAGGAAATATATTGATATACCAGATTATTTCCTTCCAACAGACTCCATTAAAAGAAAGGTAATTTTTAACTTTGTCCATTAAAATGCCAACAAGTCTTAATGTCAACCAATCTTACTGCTCATCTAATCTAATAATGATAATAATTAGATTATTATAATGATTTTAATTCCCGTTACTTTAGTAATGCTCACCAATTTTATCAACTACAAAGTATAACCCAACTGTAACCTTCAGTCAAGAAATGAAAGAAAATGCCTGTTTCTCCAAAAGGCCTTTGCCAATTCTTGACAATGTCAGCCCATGCTTAATCTTTAATTCTTTATTTTTGCATTAAAGTACTGGTCATTTAAACTGCAGTTTATTTCAGGCTTATAATGAGTGTTTTTTACTTTTGTATTGACAAGATTCAGCTTTTGGTATCTTGTGTCTCATACCTGCTAAATTCAGACTGGTCATGGCCCTCAAACTTGGGAAGACAGAAGTAAAAATTAAATTTGAGGTCCAATGAGTCATTATAGATAAAGGAATAAATTTCAGCTTTATTTAAAACCAATATAGCAAAGCAGAAGAGTCCTATGAAACCAGTTCTAACCTCTGAAAGTTACAATTGGATGTAAATGTATAAAAGCACATTTCTACCTAAATCATTTTAGTAATCACCAATGAAAGCCCATTTCACTGGATTTAACAAAAATGTGAAAAATTAAATCCAGTTTTGTTGTTTATTTTAAATAGCTTAGAAAGAAACCTAGCAAATAAATCTGACTTTATTACGTACACCAAGGCAAATTAAAGAAATGATGTGACATAGGAGTAAACACATACCCCTTCCAGCTCTGGGAAGTGCTCCAGAAATTGTGCCACATATGTCACAATTGACTGTTCATCGGGTGACTCCACCATGATATCTGTGGAGACAGACGCGAGGGGCTTGAGCACACACAGTTTTGAAACGCTCTTGCAGAGGAACAGATTGTCAGACATTTATCCTGCCATCATGGGCACAGAAATAACAAGCTACAAACAGCTACTTCTTTTTTTTTTTTCCTGGCAGATAAAAGAGATGCTCTTCGCTGCACTTCATGGCACTTGACAGAGTTCTCAACATCCTATTCACATTCATTTTTTCCTATTTCTAAACACATACTGAACCCCGATCAGGGTTCCCTTTTCACTCACTTTTATACTGCCATTTATGCAACTGTCACTAGAGAGTTAACTGTTGCTGAGTGACAATACAGAGGATTATTTTTAGCAGGATGGCCCAGTCTTCTAACAGGCCATGAAAATTGTGCTTTCAATCATGACACCAAGGCCTAGCACCAGTCTAGCAGAGTTCAGTAAAAAGAATGACAAGAAATCCATTCATACATATTTTGTATACACGTACACACTTTGGTTTACATGTATAAATGTTTGTGTGTTTATATGCACTGTAAGGGGAAAACTGGGAGATGCAGATGCATTTGAATGGGTATCACTCCACTTGCCAGCTATGGCAGCCTCGCACAGTTCATCCTGGAGTGATATTTAGTCTCTGCAGCCTAGGTGTCACAGAACAGTGCTAATGCACTGAGACACCCCTCAGCACAACAATTAATGCCCTCTAAGAATGCAGGTGTCACAAAGCATCTAAGCATGAACCAGGACCAGCATACACAGCTAAAACCATGGTAAGATCTTTGACCTTAAGGAGCTTACAAATATAACTGGAAGTATACAATTACAAGCCACTGACCATTTTTATTTTTCTTATCAAAAAGCTCAGCACACTGATTCCATCAGCAGCCTAATCACAGGGAGGTTTCTGGTATTTATCAAAATGCAATATCCATGCATTCATTGTAGGCTGAGTGTCGCCCAGCAAAGCTGATGTGTTTACCTTCTGGTTCGAGGAGCCGAGGGACACCCAGTTTATTCTGTGCTATGCTGAAAGCATCCTCCAGGTTTTCTCGTGCTGATTTCTCCAGTGCATGCTTCATGTCTACCAAAGTACAATCTATGGCTTTTATGACGGCTAAGAAAGCAAGGCCACTCCTCCAACTACTTGTGAAGTCCTGGACTGCAACGCCATACCTAAAGAGAATTACACACAGTTTAAATGCGTGGTTTATTACAAAATCCAAAGTGAAGGCATCATCATTTTCAGACTCCTCAAAGTTAAAACATAAGGTTGCTGAGTAGCACTTGTCACATTTGAGATATTTTTGGATTTCAAAATCTAGAAATACATTCAGAAAACACATGAGTCCACAAACTGAATTGGTGTGGCTAACAGCTGACACCAACCTGCTTTTAGGAAGTAGTTAGCAAAAACAAAGCCCTGAAGAATTCAGTAACCACATTTAACATTCACAAAACCAAATGTCTCTGTGATTCCTGTTTCTGTTGCTCTCCAGCATTTTAATGCCATAGCTTGGGAAAACTTCCAAGATTTAAATATTTAAACACATTAGCATAAATGATTCACATTCCTGTGTACTTGGCCTCCTAAAAGCAAAAAATCTGCCAAATGCAAATGGTGTCAGCATACGCATAAACCACAAGAGTGTTAGAGGCCCAAAGATTTGGAGGAAAAACAGCCATCAAACTTGCAATGGAATACAGCCTCAGAATAGAAAATTCTGCAGAGATCATGGGATAACAGGATTACAATGATGCTATTATGTTTTAAACACTGCAGTTGCAAGAACAATTTTCTCTTATTAGATCTTTTCAATTTGCACTCTTTGACTGGGCTGAAAAGTCTGTGGCCTTTACTTCTCAGGTCCTCACTTTCTTTGTACCACCTATTAATGATGACATCAGCATTATTTTTGACTAAAACTGCACTTCCTCTATAGTCTGCGCTGGCAGCAGTGAACTACAGATCTCAATGAGACAGTTCTGTCTGCTCAACACAGACCTTTGGCTTCACTGGAGATAACCACGGGATGATGTGGTCCACAGGACCAAGTATTTCAGATATAAATTTTTGTCCTCAACACTAGACACAGAAAATTCATGTTCAAAGGCAAGATATAAATCCACAGACAAAAATGACAAATATTCAGCTTACCAACCTGTATAAGTAATTTTTACACATGCTCTCTTAAAACTCTCTGCCAGTCACTACTTCAAATAACAATACATGTAAAATACACTCCAAGTATTTGCATGTGCATTAGACATCTTACACTACAGGTTTTTAACCTGACAGTAACTCTGCCAGGATAAAGCATTACTACACAAAATGCTTTGGTGAAAGAACCACTTTTTTATTAAAAAGGACAGAGATGTTTTGGGCAGTGGAAATGCACTCAAATGTTACAAGTTCAAGAGAAGTGACTTAAGTTTCACACCCTTCCTCTCTTTAATTCTGAGGAAAGAGGGACTCTAGTAGGGACTGTCCCTGAAGGCATTCTGCAGAGCACAGAGAAGCTTCCTCTGGGCTACTGCTTAATTTAAAAGGCTGCTGATAAAGTCTTCCAGTACATTTATTTTTTCAGTTCACCCCTTTGGTTATATCTAACCTTTAATCAGCAAAAGATGTCAAATAGACTGCATGAAAACCACGCTCTGGGGAGTAGAGAAAGATCCTGTTTTAAACAGCACCAAGCAGGTTAGTGCAAGTTAACATTTAACACTCAAACCATGGAGCCAGCAGCGGCCCTCAAGGTCAGCTGGCTGCTGTAAACACATGGCCATAGTGAAACACCCCCTGCAGAGACCCTGTGCCCAAAACTGCAAAAGCAGAGGACGCCACAGCACGTGGTAACACACCCATGAGGCAGGACAGAGGAAAGAGATTCAGCTTCAAAGGGGCAGGTGGCAAGACTGTTTTGTTGAAGGGTTTGTTAGCTTACTTTCTGGTTTTCCTCTGAACCCAGATTAGAAGGGCCCTGATGGCTTTCCGCTGATCCTTCACTGTAATGGACATGTTTCTCTCCACGCTGGGAGTGCTGGGGGATGTGTCTGATTCTGGACCACTGGGCCCAGAGGACAGGCTGGAGGAGGAGGAGTTCCTGTTGAGGTTGCCTGTAAGCTCCTTAATCTGTAATAAAAGGTGAAATACAGAGTGTTCTGCTTTATCACTGGCTGCATGGTGTCCTTGTTTTCATGCAAACTTTAAAGAGGTCAGTGCATAACTGAATTTTAAGTGATAATTATAAACCTGTTCATTTTACCTCTCAACTTGTACTTCGTAAGCATAACAGCCAGCAGCAGCCCAGGCAACAGAAAGGGCAAGCTACCAGTTCAGTCCAAACTGTGCAAATTAAACAAAAAGCAAAGAAACATGTCCTTGGAAGAAAAAGTTAGTGTAACTGAAATTGTTCTCTTCACAGGAATGGCTTGAGTGAAATATTTTTCGTCAAGAAATGGTGACCTGCAGCAGCACTCCTGTCCTTGATCAGCACTGACATTTGAGACTCTGCTGCTTTTGGGTCCCCCCGTGCCCTCTGCTGCCAGGGTGACAGGTTCTGGTCACACTCTCTTTGCCTGTGAGTCTGCCTGGCCAAACTGGTTCTGTGCAGCACTGTTCAGCCTGAGGAGCTCAGCCAGGGAGAGAAGCCCCAGTGCAACTTTGAGATCACCTTTTTAACCATATAGCCACTTTTAAAATCAGAACAAGAGAATGAAAGAGCCTCACAGTCTTACGAGATTTGCAGAACCCTCTCTCCATCTCTTTCCGTCCATTAGAATTTGGGATTCTCTAGAAGGTAATTTTCAAACTATGTGTAGGTTAGGGAGCAGTTTTAATCTAAGCCTGGGGATAAATCAATTTTCAGGCTCAAATATGTGTTATCAGTTCCAGGTCCTTTGAGATCTTTCATATGACCATGTATATCAGTTGTAAATTTTTGCCGTGTTGAGTAAGTATCCAGAGAACAGTGATTCTAAATGGAATTTCCCACCACATTGGACCAAATCCAGGTAAAGGTTATTGAAAATAAACTGTGACCTGGAACCATACGCAGTACATTTTTTCAGATCCAGGGAATCTGGAACAGAACCCTGAGAAGGAACAAGAAAGAAGGGAAAGTAGTAATTTGAAGCTCTAATTCAGGTCCAAGTTAAATGCGGGCTTAAATTGTCTCCAATTTACATTAAAATAGGTCCAATGAAGTAAAATGAAAGCAGCTGCAAGTATAAAATTAATGTATATTAGGAGAGGAAAAGCTCAGGTTTAGCATGATTAATTATGTTCTTTAGGATTAAAACTCAATTTAAAAATCAGTATTCAGCTGGAATAGATGGATACCATGAAGACCAATTACTTATGGTTAAAGTATTCAAATTTTATTACCTGGAAAAACAAGATTATATTCCATATTAGTCCAAGTACCAGAGAGGAATTTCCATCTGCTATTTCTGCTGCATCGATGCTAACAAGCTTTACCTGTAGAAGAGATCACAAATTCAGAGCCAAATTCAAAGCAGGAAGGTATATGCAAAAAAATGCACTGAGACTACTGGATATATCCATACCACTGCTGCCACTGACAGGCCATTAAAAAAGCAATACTGCAATCTTGTATTAATGAAAATTTGCCCTGATCACAATCATCTGTCTCCTGGAACTCCTATCTGAAACCCCCAGCATAGTCTGCAGAACAGAAGTGAACTCAGTTCTGCAGGTTTGGGACTACAAATGCATTTCCTCCATTAAAAAATGCAAGAAGATGAGGCTCCCTCCTGTAGATCCCACTCATAAAAGGTAGAGAGTCATTTCTCACACAAAAATATAAAATCGTAGTAAGATCTGCTTACTTCCTTTTTTCTGTGCATCTCCTTTCTCCTTCCTTATCCCACCTGACACAACTTGTCACAGAGTTTTGATTAAATCAGTTAGCAACGGGTTGCCTAATCCAAATAAACTCTAGACTTTCCCACACTGAGGTTTTTTTTCCAGCTGATAACACCAGGATGTTATTCTCTTAGACAACAGAGAATTGGTTTTGGCAAAGGTCATGGAGGAGGGAGGGAACAAGGAAGCTGTCAGAACTGCAGATGGCACCCAGACCAAGTTAAAGCCCAGCAGCCCATTTATCACGGAGCAGTCCCAGACACGGTGAATCACTCAGCAGGGCTTTACCCTGCTGCCCCAGTTCCACAGGAGCAGACACTGTCAGGTTCCACCCACTGGGGTTTAATATCTAACCCTGAAGCTCTTGGCAGCCAAGGCATTTTGCCAACACTTTCACCACCACCCTTCACTAACTGGTTTGGTTAAGCTGAAAAAAGGAAAGCAAAATAATTTTTTATCTAGTGGTTTGCACAACATTTTCAGTCTTAGCAAGAAAACACCTCTAGTAGTCATATGTCAAGGATCAGATTTCTTGCTAGCTCCAAGGTGTTTGGCATGGGAGAACACTCAAGACTTAGTACATTTGAATAGCAGTTTCTCCAAAATGAGGAGCAAGTCACATTTATCATTACATTGCTTAGTGTGAGCCCTGTCCTCTTACTGCTTATGTTTGTCACCCAGCCCAGCAGAGATACTCAACTAGAAGATATTGACTGCTTACTCTTAAGGGAACAGGAAATCCATAGGAAAGTAGTTTTTAGCATTACTAATTAAAAAGGCACCTGCATTCAAGGTTCCTCCTTCCTGGCCTTGGTGATTGAGGACCTAGTGAGGTCCTGGCATCCAGATATGCTTCAGCTGCAGCTCTGCTAAGAGCTGCTACCAACAGAGAGAAATAATCTGCCAGTGGGCCTTAGCTGGATTTGGTTAAAAAGCATCAACTGGGAAACTGTTAAGAAATATGTGAATATGGGAAATATTTCTTAGCAGTTCTACAGCAGGACGTGTAGACGTACACATTTAGGGTCAGATCAGCCCCTACTGATGGAGTTTCCATAGGGAGGCTGGAACACCTGGAAGTTACTGGACAACTTCTTGACCTTTCACATCCTCTCCTGGGGAAAAAGGCAAAGGATGTTAAACCTCCCACATCTACAAAGTCATAAGAAATGTGCTAAGACCTTACATCATTTCTGCACTGGGGTTTGCAGCAACTCTCCTGCATGACAAGCACTGCTGCTGGAGCAGGAGCTAAGTTCAGTTCAGGGAAGCAACAAAGTAACACCAGTTGCTATTGGAACATCCCATAACAGTGCAGGGTTTTGCACACACACTGGTCCCTCCTCACCCATTTACTGCAGTCCTTTATAGGAAATAGCCCAATGTCTGTTTTCTCTTTCTGGAAGATCTAGGTATACCATGTATATGAATTGTTGCGTGGCTGGGGCTTCTCTTGACCCCATTACTCTCAAAAACACACAGGCCACTTCCACAGGTTTTTGGAATAAACCCATCACAGGAGAAATAAAAAAAAAGGAATTAATCATTTCTGGCTACAGGGTCTGATCACACTTGGTCACTTAAAACTATAGGAAGTGATGCTGTGGTAGTACAACACCAACTATGAGGGAAGTTATATCTCTGTAAGGCTTTGATTCCTGGAATTTTGCTTTTATATCATGTTCCCAGATTTCACTTTCTCTTGCTTTTGACTCATGATCAGCTACTGCAGCAGTTTACCAGATAAATACATGATTTCTAATAGTGAAAGTATTTCTGAGAAACAAAAGTCATCTACCATCAGTGTAACTGAAGCAATGCCACTAAGACCCAGATCATAAAAATTACTTGCATTTCTTTTTATTTTCTTTTAATATTCGGTTCCTGATCCTTTGATCCCATTGAACTTTAACATATAAAATGAGCAAATAATCCTTGCTTTAGATTCCGTAGGTGTTCTTGTTGTGCATTTTTATGTGGCTTTTCAGCATTGCTGCAAAGGTAAATCACAGCCTCTTGAGTGGTACACTCCTCTTGCATTACATGCAGCACATCAGATAGCAACAATTGCAACTTGCAGCATACATCAAGAGAAAATGTCAAGACCTGTCTTTGAAAATACTCACATTACTGTCCTCCAAGAACTTAAGTGCTTTCGCTATGTTGTTCAAACGAAAAATGCGATGGGTCGAAGATTTGTATTCGTGCATCTAGAAAAAAGAAGTGCCACATTGTTTTTAAAACTGGTGGAATCATTTACCATGTCATACAAAGCTTAAAACACTACAAGCAATGAGGCGAAATAAAGCTAAGGAAATCTATCTATGAAAAATTATTGCCATCTTTTGTGAGCAGTAAAATGCTTCAACTACACAATTGTAGCAAACCAAGGTTAGCAACCAGCTTTCTTGTTCTCCAGATATTATCACACTCTTGGACTGGCCGCATTGATTATTTATATAATCACTTCCCAACCATGTTCAGTCACAGGATCAGATTTGCCTGAAAATTCATAATAACAGATTTTCTTTTGTCTTGAATTAAATGAAATTATCCTAATTAGGAATCATGAGCAATTCTAATAGCAGGCACAGGCAGGTGGGAGGCAAAACCCTCCACTTTGGCAGAAATGAAAGATTTTGCATGCCTGTCTCCCTGCAATTCCACTTTGGCACACTGCTTTTATCCCATGTGTGCAGAAACAGCTAACAAGAAATGCAGCCAGCTGACCTTACCCCCTTCTCCCACCTCCTCCCTGACCTCCCAGGACATAGCCTAGGGTTTACCATGGTGTATCTCCCCATTCAATGCATTTCAAGCCTGGCCCTCAATACAATCTGTGTGAATGCAGAGAGACACTGCTGCTTCTGCTGCAGCTCTGCTAACTTTCAAAATTATTAAAAAATATTATTGACTCTGAATGTGTGGGCACACATTCAGGGAGCATTCCTCTGCAGGGTCTGCAGGTGGTCAGTCACTACAGAGCATCACTAGGTGCATCTGCAGGGGTGAGACAGCTGCTCCTCTTACCCAAGTGTGATAGCCACACACAGGAGAGTTCTGATGACAAGACTGATGGAGAAAGAAAACGTTAAAGTCAACTGGGCATTTATATTTGCATTGGGTGTTCCATTTCTGGTATGTGGAACTTTACACAGCTCTTACAAAGAAAGGAGGAGAGAAGAAGTTTCTGATTAGTAAAGCCTTGCCCTGCTGATGTAGACTGTATTAGTAAGACTAATGAAACTTGAGCCAGGAAACCAGAATGAAACTACAGCAGGCATCAGAAGACCTCCTGAATGTCATAATGATCTTAGACAAAATAGAAACAGAATTTAGGGATTAAATAAATGATACAGCAAATATGTATTTTCTTGGTAATGTGACTTGGGTAATCTTCAAATGGAATGTGTGAGCATTAAAGTATTAAAGCCCTAAAAACCCTTAGGGGTAAGAACGTTAACACTGATCACACACCATTTACACCTCATTGTTGTATTTCCTTGAAACTTTTTTCCTTGAAACATTATAGCTCAGGACACCCACCTGTAACATAAGGAAATTACAACAAAGTTGCTGAAATTCTTACTACCTTATGCAAGACATGGGCCCAAATTCACCCTCATGCCTTGAATGCCCAGGCACTGTTGCTTGTAAAACACTGAGTTCCTAGGTATGGAGGTTTCTCCCTCTGTACATACCAGCTTTTGTCCTGACAGGACTTCCAGGAGTGCCATCAAGATTTTGCCATCCTGTATGTCAATAAACAAGTCTTTCACTTTCAAAGGAGGCTTGCACTGTGAAGAAAAGAAACCAGGTAGTTTTTAAAGCACTACTTTTTGATAAATCACCATGATTTCAGAGATATGGAAGGAGAATTTTACAAGACAGAGATACAAGAAGTAAATCATAGCCTGCTGTAAGAAAGGGCTAATTGTTCTTCACATTGGTGGCAATTCTGTCCTATGAATGTTGGAGCTAAAACTGAAATCAGAAAACAAGTAATTCCAGATTTCCCATAACAGAATCTAACTCTAAATATCCTGCCTAAGAAATAACCACCCAGGGGGTGGGTGCTGATCCCTCAGACTAAGACATGTCCAGCAGAAGCAAATACCACTTTGTGCAGAAATAAGTCCATGATCCAGCCAGTCACAATGTCCCTTCTCACACGAAAGGCTTCTGGTGGTGCCAATCTGTCTCCCAGCATTTTCTAAGTACTTTAAAATGCAACTTCTTGTATTGTGTCTCTCTTTTCTCAGAAAACTCCCCCAAAGGAAACTATCTCTTCACTTCACTGTGGTGTTGGTAGATGTGTGCACTTCAAGGCACACAGCCAAGTCAGCTCAGCCCTTTGGGGTAGTCCCAGTTGCAGCAATAACACTCTGCTCAGGTGTCACTCACTCACATGCCCCTAAAGAGCCCAATCTTTTCATCTTTGGTTGGGCAACACACTTCTGTTCCATTCAGCACTGCTCCTGGCAAACTGGGACCACACATTGTCATTTCTGATCTTTAATCTAGCCAAGAGAATAAACAATGTTCCATGAAAGAAAGCCAAGTATCTTTAATTTCGAACTTAAATTACTTATCTAAGACTAAAGCCCAAGCACTTTCTATTCTTTTAGTACTTAAAGCAAGAACAAACAGAACTCAGAAATTCAGACTACTCCCAATTATCCCATGACCAGCAGAGCTAGATTCTCTCAAGAAATGATCTAAGTGGGATCACACCAAAAGTTTCTTGAAGAAGTACAAGAAGACTTCATTGCTGCCTCTGGAAAAAAGAAACCACTCTGCAAGAAGTGCTTCTTTGAGGATAAAGGCAGAACACACCTTTCTCAGTGAGTGTCCTCAGGGAATCACCTGTAATTAGAGACAGCTTTGGTTAAGCTGTCATTGTTTACACGGTTACATTTATTATGCCACTTCCAGCAAAAACATTAATAAAGCAGAAGGCTTTCACCTTTTCTCCAGAAAAGCATTTTTATTTGTTGAATCAGAGAGGAAAAAAATTTGTATGCACTCCAGAGAAAGCTGACCTGCCCACAAAGGTTCTGAGGCTTCATATGCCTGGCACAGCAGAATTAACAGCACCCTACAGCCTTTTTCATTATATAAGTCCTTCTGTAAATCAGACCTTCTTTGCAGTCACATATTTGACAACCCTTTCTGACAAGTTCCAAAACTGCAGTTAGTTTAAAGCCCTAGAGCCTGATTCACGAAGGCATCACATAACACTATCTTTGTTCTGAGAGGCCTTTGAGAGCAATTGCTAGTCAAAACATTTCCAACTAGCCTTATTCTGATTTTCCAGTGAGATTTAAGAGGATCCCTTTATGCCTTCAGAAACACTCACTGCAGAACAGTAGACTTAAGCAACTATATATGTGATGCCTTTCTTCTAAAACCCCTTTATTGTGTCTGAAATGCAATCACTTCTCAAGAACTACTGAACTGAGAGTCAGCCCAAACCTAGTCCCAATCTGTACTTTTTGAAATTTAGCCACACATAATAAAGGATTGTGAAGCTCAATCACCAGTCTGAGTTAGGGCTCTGTCTACATCAGGAAGCTGGTCTCACTCCTTGATCTTGCACTAAGTGCTACTGCTGTCTCAGTAATATTAGGATTTTTTTTTCTCTTTTCAACCTCAACAGCAACAAAAATGTTCTCTGCATGACAGATTACTCAGGAGAGGTAGTACTTATCTACTATCAATAAGAACAGTAAATTAGGTTTAAGAGCCATATTATGGTGTAATTTTGAAACAATTAAAACTTAAAGATAAGTGTAAGATAAGTAGATATGTGAAGATCCCATCATATTGCCCCTGCCCCCATAACATGACTGACAAGGAATTACTGTTTTCCATCTTCAGATCTGGGATGAAGACAGGTTCTGAAGAACATCTGTCTTTAGCCATGATTCCTCAGATGTTCAAACTTCCAGTTCAGGGAAGAATACAGACATCATCACCTCAGAGCCTCAACCATATTTGATTTTATGTGGGTGCATTCTATGAGAAAATTCTACCCTCATGATAACAGGCAGTGGCATTAAAGATTTAAATACACCTGAGATGATAAATGTCAGTCAAGCATTCATTGTGTCTGAAAATTAAATTGAATTAATCCAGAAACTAGATTTG
Source organism: Brachypodius melanocephalos (assembly GCA_013398615.1). NCBI lineage: Eukaryota > Metazoa > Chordata > Aves > Passeriformes > Pycnonotidae > Brachypodius > Brachypodius melanocephalos. The sequence goes on from VZSR01000520.1 coordinate 35,710,693, forward strand.
AGCTTTGGCTCATCCTCCACCAAAGGTCCATATATGCACAGATGTCAACTTTGTTTCCAAAGTTTAACTACTTTAGAGGAATTAATTGCAATGGCTATATGCTTGTATCCCAATGTCAAGACTGTTCCTCAGTCTTACCTTTCCCAAATGCAGGTTTATCCATCTGGTAAAGGTCCTCTTCTGTACATTTTCGCGTTCGACTAGAAATATCAGAAACAAAAAACAGCACTTAAGTTTCCAGAAGAGGGAAAACTGGTAGAAAATTTCAGAAACTGATGCACAAAAAGTTAGAATTCATGAGAACTCGGTGAATAAAACAAACATATTCTAAATCAGGAGATATAAGGTTCAGTTTCAGTGTTTTGTTCAAATTCTTTGCCCAGACATGAGCTATACATTTGTAGATGCATTTTAAAAGCAGGAGGAAGGACTTTCTCCTAGTTTTGCAATCTTCAGTGTTCAGCTTCTGAGAGGTGAGTATTTACGTGCTGTGCACAGCTCTCCAGTGTTGTCACCCTCTGAGGAGGCAGCTTGACCCTTCTGTGTCAATTTATAGGATTATTGCTCTGACACCCTCATGCAAATTGGGCCGGCGTGGATTCCAGTGTACTTACTTGCATGCACAAGGAAACAGGACTAACAAAACAATTTTGCCTTCATTCTTATGAAAGCCTCATGAAATCCCCTCTTCCCGGTCTCCTAACCAGTGCATTTAGAATCAAAATTCCAAGTCCCCAGACTGAAGAATCATTTCATTTATATTGCAATAAGACTAGGAGTGCTTGTTCCTTGCCAGAAGTGCTGTGCACTGGGTGCTATACAAACAGCTCTTGGGCCAGCTAAAGAGTTTTTAATCACTTCTGTCATTTCCTGAATCCATTTCCATAGTGAACTATGGCAAGAGTGCAAGGGGAATCATATTACTGACCAGCTTTCATTTACCTTCTACTGTAAAAATGTAAACCATATATTTAATATAAATGAAGTAGACTGTCAAAGTAATATTTCACTTTAAAGACAATTATTCTCAAGTGGTTCTCAAGTTTCACTTGAATTAAGGAAATCTGGCAATTTATGAACAAAACCCATTAAAACTAGTTATATGCTAGTATTTCAATTTACTCATAGAGCATATCAAATATATTTTAAAACCATTTTTTGTTTCTTCAGCCCTACAAAAACAGCCAACCTATCTACTGGGAAATCACATTCTCAAAAAGTCTGGGTTGCTTTTATTGGTCAGACTGATTATAGGCCAAGCAGTAGCTTCTGTAAATCAAATTTTAATATTGTTCTTTTTGATCATTTTAACCAGAGGGTCAGCAGCCTGTAATCATATAGTATAACTGTTTTCCTTATTTTGATGCATTGGAATAGAGTTTTCAGCATGAAGTACATCTGTCACTGATGTCCATTCAGGCCTTATAAGTCATCTTATTCCATAAAACCTGATTTTTTCCAAGATTGGTTAAAAATGTCATTACCCTGTAGGTGCTTTAGAAAACATAGAAAATGCCAAACTAATTATTGCTGTTGGCTTTTCTTTTAAATGTCTTAGAAGAATGTGCAAAGATTTGAAACAGCTCTCTACAAATAAAACTGTAAATTATATTAGGACTTCAGAGTATCTGTAAAACACCCACAGCATTTACCACCTACAAATCCCAAAGTACAATAAACTGAGAGATGTGTCACATATTTCTTGGGCTTCACTTTCTTCAGCTCCTCAGCTTCAGAACTGGGTTTCCATGCACTCACTCCCACAGCCAGGGCTGAGCAGCAGAAATGCTGTGTGTCACCCAGGGTGTAACTTTGACAATCGAGCTGTTAAAATTAACCTTTAACAGTGGGTGGAGGTTAAGCCAGAATTGTTCCCAGATATACTTCTTTCTGTTCAAATACAGGTGTTGGTGCAAAGGGGAAGGCAGAACAGGCAGAGAAGCTAGCAGCAGGCAACAGGGCCACCTATTAAACTTGTCCAAAATGCTGAGGAATGCTTGGATGAGCACCAGCGCCAGGCTTCAGAAAAGAAAAAGGACAGTTTATCAAACGGGCTGGGTATAGAGATTCACAATGTCAACCAAAATCAAAAAGGAAACACAGAAAGGTTCACAGAAGCAAATACAGTGTTTTCTGGTATCATGAGAGGCTTGGTTTCTTGTCATATTTTTCACCAGTCACTTTGGCAACCTTCACTTTCAGTGTAAATAAAGATGCATAAGAGAGCTGTGTTTATTTACAGATCACCCATAAAACTGAGCACACACTGGTTCCTAATTTTGCTGCAGAAATTCTGCCATGATGCAAATCAGGAATTGCACATATGCCTCAAAGGATAGGGGAGCCAAGCTGGTATTGCTGCTTTGGGAAGCTCACACACCAAACATTTTTTAAAAAGGCACATTCAGGAAAGCACTTGCATACATAGACAGGTTTCTGAGATGAATTTCTCTCTATGGCAAACAGCTTCTTTCCAGGAAAAGTGATGACCCCAGAATGGGCACTATTTGGATTCTGTAAAATTCTAAAGCAACAGTAACTGGAAGGGGAAGAGGAAAGGAGAGGAAATGTGTTTATAAAATCCCTAAGGCATACAAACCCCTAATCCAGTCCATATGCTGGATGGCAGAATTAATGGGAAAAGTTCAGCACAGGTATTTACTGATTTGTGCCTTTAACTGCTATTCTGCTCTTGTGTTGTGGACCTCCCAGTTTCAGTGCAGCCCCTCTTCTCCACAGTCTTTTCATTTAAGATGATTGTAGAGACTCTATAAACTTTATGCAGTTTCTATAAATTAAATTGAATCTTTTTTTCTCATTCACACCTAATATTATATAAAAGTGAAGAAAATCATTCAAGTCCAAAGTTCCTATACTTACATATATAGTTTACTAAAACTGTACTGTGTTTACTGGGCAGCTAGAGAGCAATAACACTATTATAAAATAATAATTACACCCACCATATGGCTAGCCTGCACACAAATCCTATACTGGAAAAGAAGGATGCCTGCTGTGAGGGTTGAATTGAAAGATGTAATGCTTGAAGGTAGTAAAAAGTCAGGAATTGCCTTTTTGATCTAGCTCAGCTCAGACCTTGATAGAAGAGAAAAATTATAGACACAAATTCTGACCACTCACAGAAGCTGTGTCTTCCACACTCTTCCAGTAAGCCCAACTACAACACACTTTCACAGGAGAGTGTAAGAGGCAGTGTTTGTATCAAAGTACATGGGTAGAGCACTGATAGGCATTAACTGCAATAATTTAGAGGGAAAGAAGCCACTGGAGATGGAAGAGGTGTACTGTTAGGATTGGGTGTACCCTATTGTATGTACCCCACAGTTCTCTGCCCCACAACTGTGTCCTAGAGGACAGCAGAATTTGGCAGAATTTGGCTCAGCCCCAGTAACTGCACCCTAGTCAGTATTCAATATTCACAAAGATATACTGCTTTGTAAAATCTTATGGCAAAGGCAACTCAAAGAGTAAAACTAAGCTAGTTCAAAGACCAGTTGGGTAAAATTCAAGGTTAAGCTGCTAATGCACAAGGGAGTTCAACTGCTTTCTCGTGTGGCACTATTTCCTTCCCCATTTGTCTAGAAATTCCTCAGGCGTTTGCTAATGCCATTTCTCCCCCTCCCAAATCTCCTCAAAGGTCACCACTGTTTGCATCACCTGCAGGAAGCCGATCTCTAAGAGCCTCTATGTTCAACAGCAAATTGGAGATAGCAAATATTGATTTGCTTCTAAATAGTATTTATTCTGTTGTTGTAGAACCAGTTATGAATAATCCTCTGAGACACACCACCATGGGGCTGGGCACTTCAAGGAACTATGAAAAATGGAAGCTGATTTGAGTAGAACACTTGTCAGTGTGTAATTACATAGCTTCAGGAAATTGCTTGATTTGCATGTATGGATATTACTCCCAAAGCAAAGCAGGTCACTTAAATTTGCTTCCAAACCTATTAGCATTTAATCTAGGATATCATCATCAAATGACATTAAAACCTTCACAACAGGCCGAGCTGGCTGGTAGATCCACTTACAACTTACCTTCCAGAGCAAGTTCCAGTTTTATAATAACCACAAAATCTGGCTTCCTTCTTTCTACCACAAGCTCAACCTCTATAGATACATTCACTACTAACAAGAAGCAAGTCTTCAAGATGGAAATGCTGGTGTTGGCCATCTAACTGTGACAGAGGATGCTTTAACCACCCCTGGCTTCAGTGACAATAACTTGCCAGGATAATCGCCCCACCATATTCAGTTCGTAAGTACCCAGTGGCCACCACAGAACCAGTTCATAATGTGCATGGCTCTGGATGTATCCCAGCATTTGCCAAAGTCTTTGATCTGGAGAAAATGACACTTGTATTACACAACAAAAATATATGGGAAAATGTAGGATAATTAAATACTACAGCCTAACTCCAAAGTGGAATGTGGTTCAGACACCCTAAGTCTTAGGAAATGGAAATTCTTCTCCCTCTGCCTTCCTCATCCCCAAGCCCCTGTTCACAGAGTTAAGCAATCAATCAGTCTCTAGTGAACACACATTGAACAATCCATTTTTGAACTCCAGGCGACTAAATAAAATGACAACTGGATTTTAAACTGGGCTTCATGGTCTACCTGCACTGTGACTCAGCTTAGGTATTTCTGATTATTGGGCATCATACTAACAAATCTGAACACTCCTTTCTCTCCAAACAGTGTTCACAAAGGAAGCCAGACTGACATCTTAGAACATGGATTTTACCTAAAATTGCTCATTTGAGATGATGATAGATGCAAGTAATTGCCTACAAGCAAATAAAGACCATGCCATTAGTGAGGGTACGTGGTCAGGCACTAAATACAGGATGTTGATGATAGATACCGGATACTGACAACACTAAGGAAGTACAAATCTTTGTCTGGGAGACCTTCTACTGTTCAAACACAATACGTGGGACAAAGTTCAGGTGCACAGCCCAAGGGCAGAGCACATGTACATGCACACCTGACATAGGAAGGATGATTAAAGGTGTACTGTAACGAAAGTAAAAGGGGGTGAGCAAGAGAGACTGGGTGAGGGGGTAGCAGCTGACAGCAAAAGAACTGGAGAGTTTAAGATGAAATGTGTAAAGTAGGGCAGGGGGAAGTACAATTAAATTTTGTACTCTTGTTTCATCTCAACACAGTTACATTAAACACATTGAACTACAAATGCTCAGAGACATAACTTCTATTACATATTTTTATAAGAGGATGAAAAAATAGCTCACAACATTCCTCTCATGATATTGTGCAGTCCAGCAACACTGCTCTGTGAACACTCAGTACTTGCACATAAAAATCTCCATATTTGTAGGAGTGTGAATTTTAAAGGCATAATTGAAATATAAGGAATAATTTTAGCCAAACTGCCCACAAAATTAATTTTATAAGCTTATGAATTCCTGTAAATTCTATATTTTCCTTGTGCTTAAGAAACCCCCAAACAGCTTAGTAGATTAATATAAATTTTGTGTTTGATCTATACAGGGGTTGAAGGCTTTGTTGTGTACCATATGCCAATTTGATATAATCTGGAGCACATGAAATATTAAATCTTAAAAACCTTGGTTTTCTAAAGGAAACATTAACTACACTATATAATATGAGTCTGCTCTCAAGTTACCTCTTACGAACAGGGCCTCTAAGCCCTCCAGATGAAGTTGTTAAGTTAATTGTTTGTTGAAACTGACCCATTTATTAGGGTCCTTATTAAATTTCTATGGCAGGTGTTGAAAGCTTGAGGCTTTTTCATTCCATCAAAGTTGCAGAGTCCAAGTCTTATTGGTTCAAATTTCTTTAAAACTCAGGCTGGTGGTGCAGAACACAAACATTGTAAGATCCCAAGCATTACATTTTCATTAGCTGCAGCTAAACAGGCTTCTTTTGGACTTCAGTGTTTGGTTATAGCAAAATATTTACTGCTGCAATTGGTATATTAAGATTACATGCACCAGACAAATACTACAGGATGGATATGAGATTTCTAAAAAATGCTTAGTGTTTCAATCCTCATAATGTCTGAGACAGATGTTTCTCTTACCAAAGAATTAGATAATTTACTTGTAAATTCTATTGGGCTTTGGAATAGAAATCCTACATAAAATATTACTATTAGAGCTGATCAAAATAGCTTCCAATAAGAGGGATTTATATTTTCCCTTGAAAACTAATTTGGTAGTGGCAGATGGTAAAGATTCCCCTTCATGTACCCTTCAATCACAAAGCAAACATCTTTGTTCGCACGACTCTTTATATACATGGAAAATGTTATTGAACAGATTAACAAAATTTCTCATTTACATACCAGGAATGTTATGAAACAAAATCTGACAAGGTTAAAAAAGAGAAATACAATTCTGTTCTGAACACTGAATGAAACAGACATCAGTGTTTACTGTGAAGACTGCTGCACCCAAATAAAGTATTAATTTGGTTAAATTCAATGGGTGTGAAATTGATCTAAAAAGTGACTTAAGTGTTGATCCAACAAGGGGTTTTCAGGCTGTGCAGAGCACCTCTTGTGGTTTATTATACACTGTTCAAGGACCATAATACCTCCTTCTGAGTATGAAAAGAAACAGGATTTGCTGTTACCAGCAACTGCCATCAGGAGAAATGCAACAACAACCAATAACGTCATGGTTCAAGCGTTGTTCCTCGCCCAGAGTTCATGATGTTCCAGTGCTGTTTGCTGCACTAGCACTGGGACTGCTGATGTTTCTTGAAGGAACTGAAGTCCCCAGGTCTGCAGCGGGCAAAATATCCCTGTCATTGCTGGCATATTGAACTCTTCTTTAAAACATAATGCTTAACTTCCATTTCAACCTGTTGCACCTTTTCTACTTGAGTATATCCGGTCAGATTCTCTGCACTTCCTCAAAAATAAAATCAGGAGTGCCCTTCTGAAACTAAAATCATAGCTGCCACGTTCAGACAGGTACCAGTTAGCACTATCTTCTTATCAGTTAGATAAATGGCTCTTGAATAATGTTTGCATCGACATGACACAAACCTTTCCCTCTCACATGGAGAAGTAGGTCCCACAGCCATATCAGTATCTGCACCAGTATCTGTATCGCTTCTAAGTGATCTCCAATTTTCATCCTGTGGCATCTAAAATGAAAAATACATCATCCTCCAGAAACCATTCTATATCCAGCAAGTATGGGCTAGCCACAAAGTCCAGTCCATTCCATCTCCACTTTACGTTTACCTTACTTGTCATGGCAAACCTAGAAAACTTAAACTGTGAAGCATTCTTTATTCTTCACAGTTTTTTTCATTTCTAGAGAGGAAAACAAATCCTTTTGGCTGGTTAACTTTGTTGAAACATCAAAATCTGAAATGCAGTAAGATATTCTGCTATACGTCAGATCTGACAACAGTGCTAAAGCCTGAATAATTTGAGATGAGCAGAGGAGCCAAACAAAACCCACATTATGCGTTCTTGACATTCCAAATCAGATGAGAACTAGCACGTGCCCAGAGTCCCACTGTTTCTTCTATTTGTCAGTTAATGTTAACAGGTTGGTGTTAAATGTATTTTTATGCATTTGACACCATTGTAATTAAACCTGTGAGTAGAATTAAGGGGTGCAGGGGATTGGTAATGTGTCCACTTTCCACAGAAGAGTCCCAGGCAGTTTCCTGAGCTTCTGTAGACAAATCAGTCTTTAACACAAAATTTGAACTCTCACTATTATTAATCAGGATCTTTAAAGCATCACAGGATGGTACAGAAAGGCTGAGAAGAGAACTGCCAGAGAGGTATAATCTTCTTTGGAATTTGCCTTTACCTGTGAGAAACTTAAAAGACAGTAGTTTCATTTTCTAAAATCAGATAAGGAAAGACAACCACAAATGTGTCACAGAACTACCTTGCAAAAGCCCTGAAATCACACAGAATTGCTTTTCAGAGTGCTGGTGGCTTCTGGATTTCTCTTTTCTGCTTCCCCCACTGTCCCCAAACAACTCAAGATTACTCAGCCAATACATTATCCTAATGAAGGAATGCTTACAAAGCCTTCTGGACACCACAGCACTAGAAGAGGTTCAGAAGTAAAACTTAATTATATGTGTGCAGTACTGAAAGAGCAGTAATAAGAGCCAGAAAGAGTAACCCAGTGCAGGGACTACCAAAACCTACTGGTATTCTCAAGAAATGGAGTGGCCTTGGATGGATATGCAGAATCCAGACCCACACTGCCTTCTGCCTCTCTCCCTCTCATTCATCCTTTTAATGTCTTTTATCAAAGCCAATAAGCAGCACAGAATAGAGTGAGGAGCACGGTACTCAGGTGAATATTAGAAACATGCAGAAATACATGCAAATCTAAGAGCAAGAGATTGAAGAGATTTATGGAGATTAATATTAACTAGAGAAAAATCCTCTGGCTTTGGAGGAATAAGCAGATGCTTTGTTCATTGTGGGCCAGACACATGATGTGAAGCAGAGGGTACAAGACTCTGTTGGAGGGGCAGAAAGGAACAGAAAACCAAAACAACCTAAGAGGTGCGAGCCACACTATATAAGGTGCTGTATTGCAGCACAAGGCAATCACCATTCAAAAATGGATGAAGGCAGACGGTAGGCTGCCAAAGTTAGGTTAAAATGGACAAAAAGCTTAACCACAGTAGAAATCTTTTTTTAAGATGTATTTTATAAAATGCAAGAGTCTAGCAGTGACCAGTACATACTCCTGAGGAGTTCCCATTTGACTTAAATGACCTCTTGGGAGGTATTCTAGGAGGCTTCAAGAGAGTTACTCCTGCTTTTCTAGAAAGGGTGCCTGCCACAGGAGAAGTTACAGGCAGACTAAAGATGGCAAATTTCTGAGTGTTCAGCAAAGTCAATCATGTAGTGTCCTCCACAAGACCCCAAGCCTGGCCCCTCTAGCACTAACATAGGCTTTGTGGGCAGGGCAGCAGAAAGCCTGGTCCCCTCTGCACTCTGGTGAGCACTACTTTAGGTAGCACAGAGAATTGTGAGCTGCAAGTCCTGGGTATTATTTTGGGTGATGCTATCCAGCTACCAAAAGTGAGCAGAGAAATTATTTTTCCAAAATCACTAGCTGTCTTCTCTTTGCTCCAGCAGGAACTAAGACCAGGTTAAAATGTATGAACAGAGTTCAGAAATAGTATTGGCACAGCTTACCAATTAATCAAAGCTAGAAGGTATCAGACAAAATCTTGGACTGAGTTTGGCTTAAGGCCTGCAGTAACACTCAGAATCCCAGTTTTTCCTGAGTCTCCAAGAATGTGGAAATGCAGCCCTCAAGTGACTGACTGATGTTCTTGATGGAGCTTCACATTTTTAACTATATGCCTGAAGGGAGGTTTGAGCAAATCTGCCACAATGAAAACCCAAGGAAGAGCAATGTGTGTACAAGTTCTTTTGTTCTGAGGATCTAACAGTAAAATAGTACCATTTTATGGCATTAAACCAATGTCATCAAAAACCACAGCAGTGAGCTGTAGACATTTCATGCATCTTCAACACTGACACTGACATGCCTTTTCACTTTGTCATTAAATAGTTCACCTGTAGCTTCCAAGACAGCCACCACCTCTCTACCTTGCTATTTTTTGCAACTGTTTTCCAAATTTCAAATGAGAACACGGCAGGAACCAAGAAAATTCACACTCTGTCCTTCATAGCCATCATGGAACACTCAGAAAGAAAGGCAAATGTAAAAGAATTTGGAATTAAGTGCCAAGCAAATATCTGTATTCTTTATGGACATTTCCAAAGACAATATTTACCAGAGAGACATTCCTCATGTACAGTATTACCCACAACAAGAAAATATTCTTTCAGGCAAAGCCCCTGTTACTACATAACTATGCTCTGTGTTTGCATTGTACCATCAACCTCATCAGCTCTGCAATCCTCCTAATCAGACTCTTCCATCCCTGGGGACAAGACATACCAGTGTCTTCTGTTACAAAGAAGGAAATGGGAACAGCAAGAACTTCAGGGATCAATTATCATGCAAGCAAGAAGCCCTTCCTTTAATACAACCTGCAATGCTCATATGGCATCATCACATCTTTCCAAAAGCCAAGTTTAAAATTAAAAAAAAAAAAAAAAAAGCTCATGGAAAGAACATTTTGTTGCTTTGAACTGTGTCCAGCATGCATAACAATCCCTCCTGAGATGTGTTTAAGAGATACACTTCAAAATAGGATGTAAGCCATTTATTTGCTATATTAGCTTGTACTCAGAAGTTAATCTGATATTCCAGAGAAAGGACTTTCCAATATATGTCATAGTCCCTAGCAAGAGGAATAGAGGCTTTTTGGCATGAGAGGGAGGGCCAGCACAAGGAAGGGTGTCAAGCCACACTTTGGCAGCAGAGCTGGTCTGCTGTGTACAGCAACCCTTGGCCCAAGAGCACTTACATATACAAACACTATCATATGAGCTCACTCTTGCTCCTCACATTGCACTGCCTTGCATCTCTCACCCCAAGCTCTAACAACAGGATTCTGGTTAGTGCATGTTCCTCCTGGTTTTTTATCCATTTGCCATATCAAATCAGGAATGTTGTGCAATGGGAATAATGCAGAGCATGAGGGCTGACAGCATTCCTGCTGCGGTAGGAGTCAGAAGAACTCTAATCAGTCAGCTTCTGTTCTGCCTCTTTTTCCTCTCTCTGACAGGCACACCTGCCAATATCAGCCCAGAGGAATGCTGGTATGTGCTGCATATGGTTAATAGGCGACACCTCCACCTTCTTTAGGCCTCCAGTTACCTTTAGAGCTGGAACATGCATGCTCTCCAATAGGAAAAAATCAGTACCTTAGCCTCCATCTTTCTTCAACCATAGGAAATGAGATGGATGGATGGATGGATGGATGGATGGATGGATGGATGGATGGATGGACGGACAGATGGACGGACAGCAGAAAGGACACCACTGCTGTCAGGACTGTGCACTCCTATTCCTTACAGCAATCCATAAGGAGTTGGACAATCCAGTAAAATAGAAAAAGACACCAAAAGCATAAGGAAGGCTGCACTGCAGACAGACCTGTCACCAACACTGAAATCAGGTAAGCTAGGACAAGCATGGGCATTGACACTGTGGGTGAATGGGATGACAAAATCTCCTCACTCAGGCCCTGTCTATGTTCAGACCTAGAGATTTCAAAGCTTTAAGACAGTTTGTGTATGACTTGTATGAGATTCTTTTATAAGAAACCAAGATGTCTCACAGAGCTGTGTTAGAGTCAGGACAAAGCCATTGTGCCTTTGCATGGTGCTTTCAGCTGAGAAGCTTTTGCAGATGGTCATGGTCCTGTGCAGCAATCAGTGCCTTGCCTGGCTCATGCCCTCCAGCAACTGCTTAGTTTTGAGAGCCTGGTTTTGAGAAGCTTAACTCTTGTGAGGAGTTTCTACTCTTTATAGCTGTATGAAGTGATTTAAAGTAAACAAAGCATTTCAGAAATATGAGATATGACTCATGGATTTTGAGAGCCAGAGTTCACGTATCCCCATTGTGTGTCATTTTGAGATCATGGAAAGACATTATTATGTATTCCAAGGACTCTGGCAGGCGTGAAGTGTGCATGGCAATGAGCACCATCAAAGCACTTGCAGCACCCATAGCACAAGCAAAGTCAGACCAGAGAATTGAGTAATCATGACTAAAACATGATCATACAGTCAGCTCCCCTCAGGATTAGAAACACAATGAAATCTTCATAGAGAGAAAAAAATCAGGAATGCAACAACCTAATTGCAGCCTCTTGCATGGCAACAGGAAAACACCGAGTCTTTAAGCAAAAGATACTACTTTGAAACTGAGGTATCATTAAAAAAAAATTACTCTCAATGTAAAACAGCATTTAGACTCTGCTACAAAATATTGCTGGGAAGGTCATGGATACCAGAGTGACCTCTATCAAAAAATCTTATGTAAAGTATGTCAAGGAGAAGGCTCAAAATCATAAATGCCTGTGGGAATTCCCTTCAGGCCTTGGGTAAATTTTCATGCTCTATGGTTCTCATCTGTAACAGTGCAATCATCAAACTTTGAAGCCAACTTGAAACTGAACCCACAAACACTGACTGCAAAGTCAGGCCCTAATGTTTAGAAAATAAGGAAATCGTAAGATGACTTTCATGATTCATCTATCCAACAATACTGAAACTGCTGAACAATAACATCATTTGTACAGCCACGGAAGGAATGCCAACAGGACTTGATACAACAGTGTGCCTCTCTTGTGCCAGCTTTGTTTGTACCTGTATATTGACCCCAGTGCAGTACAGTTGTAAAGACAGAAACACCTTTTACCTACTAACCCTGGAAGTTGCTGATACTGGAAGTAACAGAAGAGAAAATGTTACAACTGAACTTCATCAGCAGGCTATTCATCCCTGGCTCACCAACATGACATTCATTAAGAAAGTCACCAGAAAAGTCAGGATGGGAATTTTGTTTCAGTGTAACTTCACAGAGACTTTTCATGGTTACTCTTTAGTTTATTTTTTTCCAGTAATAATTATGACTGCAATTTAGCTGAAAGAATGGCTTTGAAAATATACCATCTCTATTTCCATTTATTTCTACAGCTGCAGAATTAGATTGTTTAACTTTTCTTTCTTAAGTGGATTTCCTTTGGCTTTGGCTCCCATTTAATAAAGTGACGAGTCTACTGAAAACAGCCTTTGCAGCTTCAGTGGATTAATAGGGTAAAGCCTAACTTGATTGAAAAATAACTTTGTTCCATGTTGCTTTACTGGCAGTCAGCTCACTCTATTTCCTACAGCTGTGTCTGGCTGACAGACAAGTCATTTCACTTTTTGTTTGTTTTCAAATGGCCAGCAACAGCAACACCAATAACATGAACACTCTTCATCTTTTGTGGTGTGTACAGAGTAGGTGGGAATTGTCTAAGTGGAGACACATTGTCAAAAGAGGGTTTTGCTGCTCTGCTAGAGATCGGCAGTTGATAAAAGCAGAGAAAGCCTGTATGGACCAAAGACAGCAACATAATTATTTCCAATTCTATGCCAGATGAAACACGTGGCTGGCAATTAAGTACAAAAAGCTTGTCAGAAATCCCTAAGCACTTAATTTAATCAGGATTTTATGCTATGACACCACAACATGCTGCACACCTCTTTAAGGTCTGCAGAGCCTTCATTTCTCACTCATCTCACATCCTGCAGCATTCTGGGCACAGCTGTGTCCCACAGAGGCTCTTCCTTGACAGCACCCTTGACACACAGCTCAAGATAGGCATCAGGATTTAGCTTTTATTTGTCTGCTAAAACAAATGGATTTAATCTGTAGATCATTTCATTATAAATAAAATAATAAATAATAGCTACTCTGTTCTTTCAGCATTGAAAAAATTTAATTTTATAGCTGTTTTTTGTAGGATGGTCACAATAAACCCTACATGTGTAAGCAAATAAAGACACTTTGACATTAACAGATGAGAGGAAAGGACATTCAAATTCCCAAGACAAATCTCATCTGTCTCTCCTGCCTTGGACAGAAAATTAAAAATGGAGATAACTAGTGACTTTTACAAATGCTAGTATTGGCTCATATGTCTCCTCTGGAAAAATAATAATCAATTGATTTACTTCTATGACACTAAACATAGGATTTTAAAGCTTAATTATATAAATCCTTCCACTTAAGACACTTTCAGACAACTCTCTCCACTAAAAAAATTGGATACAATCAGGTATAGAAGTACAATTATATATTGGACATATTTTTGTTGCAGACAACATGCAGAGAAATAAAAACTTTGAGTTTATGAACAGATTAAAATTTACAAAATAATGACAAAAAGTACCTAGACAAGTTCATAATGTTCACAATTTCAACAGAGATCTTGCATAAAGAACATAAACTTTGCTCAGTTAGTGAGATACCACAGTCTTCTAGAGAACTTCACTGGTAAGGCAGCTGCCAAGGGGTTAAGAGATGAAATCGTCTGGTTTCAGAAGGCATTGCCAGTCAAAGGAAGAACATTCTGCTGGTATAAACTGACACCTTTCCTCTGAATTTTTATACATTTGTGAAATTGATCCATGCAATTTCCAGGTCAAAGCTAAGAAATTATCACTATGCTGATTTTACAAACAAGTTACATTTGATTGATTTGTTTGATGTCATACAAGAAGCCAAGTTACATCTCAAGCCTTGCTCTTTTAAATTACGCTTTGGTATGCCAGGATATGCTTAGAAAGCACTGATTTGATGTGAGTTGCTATGCAAGAGATGGATCTTTGAAATGCAGCTTATGTGGGCCCTTAATGAAATCCACTGAGAAACTGAACTCCACAGTTAAAATAGGTTTTACATACAGGTTTGAAGCGAATGAATTTGGAGCAGAATGTACTTGCTATAAAAAGTAAGGGGAAGAAAAAGTCTTCAAACTTAACATTTGTCCCAAGAGTCACATAAAATCTCATGTCTCAGGGTTGTCTTCCAGGGAAACTAATGTTTCCCTGGAAACATGTTTCTAAATACAGTTGCTCCACTCACATCTTGTACTAACAGTTTGTTCTTCAAGTACAGAGATGGGCTAATCAATGCTGAGTTAGTATCCCTGAAACTTTCCCACTCTAGTCAAACCCCACAATTTCTCAGGATCCACCTATTTTTAATAATGTAACAACATTATGTAACAAACCTAACCCGTGGTTCAAGTTGCTTCCAAAAGTCAATGCATGCAAGTTTGTATCTCTTACTTTAGTGGTAGCCCTAAAACATTGTTAACCTCTGGCATCAAAATAGATGCACTACTAATTACCCGTCAAGTCTGAGACAGCTGGTGCTCAGCCAGATACCAGAGGCATTCCAGGAAAGGGACTGTATCCTGACTTCATATCATGCCTGGCACACTCGAGCACCAATCACTTCTAGAAGCAAGATCCAGAGCTGCACCAGTTAAGCTATGATGAATTACACATTCCTGAGGAGCTCCGGGGAACCAGTGGAGGAAATCTGTGAAGTCATCATGGTGTGTGGCTTCCCTCCTTACCCAGGCACTACTGTAACCATTAGTCCCAGTTTCCTTGTGGATAAAGCATAAATGCTGGTGAATATTTCACTTCTAGAGTGCAAGAAGAAGGAGCTGCAGATTTTCAGCACTCCTCCTGGTTACCCTGCATTGAACTTCTTGCCAATATCCACCTACAACTTAGGAGGCAGTGCTGGTCCTGGAATGTTTCCTAACAAGATCTCCAAGTTGCAGTGGGTTCAGCAGAGTGTAATTGCTGTCTTGTGTCTCTGCCTAGGAAAAGCTGGCTCTGAAAAAAGTCAGTGGGTGATACCAGCCTTTGCCCTGTCATCTTTATGCTCTACCAGAACAGAGGTGCTGGAACACATCATGCTAATCTCTTGTGACTCCTTACCTGACAGATGGATATTTGTGGTGAAAAACAATTCTTTTATCTTTCGATACAAGACTGGTGGCAAGAGTAAGATTATTTGATCTGAAGAAACAAAGATTTAGGATTTGACAGAATAATATTTTCTCTTTGTGTAAGGTGTCTCATGAGTGGCACTGAGAGACTAATTTGCCGTCTTTCCCAGCAAAAGAACTAAGGAATATCAAATGAAAACACCAGGGCACAGGTTTAAAAAACAAAACTAAGGGAATTGCCTCTTCATATAGTTGCACTGTTGAAGTCCTCACAGCCAGACACTGAGGATTCAACATATTTAGTGAGAGCTTAAGGGGAGGCACAGTCACAGCAGGAAAATTCACCCATGTTGTTCACCAGCAAATTCCCTCCTGGCTCTGGAAGGCACTGTTTTGCAAATGGTTGCAGACTGGATGAAGAAATTATGAAAACTCTTGCCCTTTTCTTATACTACCTAGGTACCCCCTTTGGCATTGTCAGAGAGAGAGATCCTTGGCTGCGCAGACCTTTGTGTGAGTACATGCCTCCGGCACATTCTCCTATCAGGTACTGCAGTGGACAAGTCTCAGCTGTGGGACAGGTCAGAGAGGACCTGGGCTGAAGGCATGCTGACATGTTCTAGGCTGAAGCAAAAGACCACTTTGGATAAAAGGCCCTGGGATGTAGAGAAAAAGTGAGAAACTTTTGTCTTTTCATGCTTGTATAGCAGCGGCAAGGCAAGAGGCTTGGGTGTGGTTTTCCTTCTCACTATTGCCTGCTCTGTCCAGTCTACAGTAGGACTTCCACCACTGCAGATAAGTAGATGATTGTTACCATACCTGACATCAATTTACAGTCTTCTTTGCATGACCTTATATGGTCTGACCCTTAGATGGACTGAAATATTAAAAAAAAAAAGTCAGGGAGAAGGAAGGACCTGGATAAAACAATCCTTTTGGCTTCCTGCTCCAAGAGCCTTTCACTCAGTTTTACTGGTAAAAACTAACACACCTGGTTAAAGTCAACTGCTTTAACAAATTACTTTGTTAATTCAAAATGTACTAACCTATTTATAAAACATCTGGCCTTGTTAAACCAGCTGTCTGTTAATAAAACAGCCATGAAAAATTTCTGCAATGTATGTCTTAGATGGTGTAGCTATCACAGAACCCATGGGTGGGAGACAAGTGTTGTCATACCAAGCTGGACACACAGAAAACCCCCTACAATAAGCATAAGAACCAAAGTAAATAAATGGGTCTCCTGTCACACCCTGAAGGTTGCCACCACCCAGTGCTTGCCAAGGAAAGTACATTCCAGATATGGGGCCCTTCCTGACTGCCACAATTACTCCCAGAAACAGGTCCAATCCATCAGGCTCCAGATCTCCACGGGAAATCAAGAGCCAGAAATAAAGTCAGGAAAGTAACATAAAATTATTCTCAGACAGGTCACCGCAGAGAATATTTTTAAACCAGAAACAGTCTGTTCAATGTGGATTAGAAGCAAAGAGCAGTTACTTTCTCTTATCCTCATAGTGAGCACTATTTCACTGATGCCAACAACCTCTGGGGATTTATTTCTCCATCCCCTTGTAGATCTGTTTATCTTAGCCTGACTCCTAATTCCTTCCTGGAGATCAGAAAATGACACTTCTGCCTGCTCTGTCTAGGGCTGTGCCTGCTCTCCCTTGGGCTGACTAGGCTGTATGAACACCCCTATTCTTTCCCTCCCTTCATCAGGAGAGCTTTTTGTAGTGAAGCAGGTTTGCTGAGCAGCTAGGGAGATGGAAAATGCTACTCTTTAAGGTTTTCCTAACAATGCAACTGCTTGACAGACAAGGTCACCATTGTATTTACTTGCTCTAAAAAGGAAATGCTACATCAACTAAGTGTTTGTAAAGAAACCTGCTGCTTCTAGGCACCTACTGTCCAATGTTCTTGCCTTTGGCTTGTAAGATCATCCTGGCACTTTTGGAATTAGCTCTGGGCAGAGAAGTTACCAGTCAAAGACAAGAAGAAAGAATTTTAAGCAAAGAAATTGATTCTGATAAACTCTGTGGGTATGGTGATACATGAGAATGTTCTTTCAGTTCAAAGCGTCTCATTGCTGCCTCTTCTTTCCTGAGAGGGGAAAATAAAAAGGTGTTTCTTAACTGGTATTTTTCAGGAATTGTGCCTGGAGCAAAAGAGAATACCACAGTTACAGAAAAGGACTCTGTGTTCTTACTGAGGAAGCAGCTCAGTCCCCAAGTGCTGTGACTACTCATGACCTATGCACAAGGTGCATATCCAAGCACTTTTCCCACAAAGGCACCTGTGCTGCACTCTCAAGGACACATTCCCTTTAATCTGCCACCCCTTGCAGTTCCTGGGCAGGAACTTCTCACACTGTAGTCCTTAAACCTCAGATGATCTGCACTGGTCTGGACACACTCCTCAGCAGTTTCTCATGGCTTAGCGACTTTGTATTCACTTCAGATATAGAGGTGAGAAGGTAGAATTGTTTTGCATTAAGGAATGCGGTCATCAATCTAATTTTGGAGAAGACCTTTCTTTAAAAAGTTTATAGTTTCTCAAGTTGCAACATTAATCAATGAGAAGTTGATGGCCAATTATGGCACATCTGAATTTCTGCCTTCAGTTTGGAAACACAAACTCATGCTTTACCATTAAATGCCCAGTTCTTGCTTGAAACGTACAAAAATGTCCCTGAAACCAAGTTAGGTTTTTTGGTTTCCGTCTGCAGTTGTCTGTGCTGAAGAGGTTCACGGGTGTTCTAGCTGGCACTGCACACCCGTGTGCTCATTCTGGGTGAATGCTCATTCCAGTGAAACCCTCTGCCCTGAATGGAGTTGGTAGTATGAGTAGTATCAGACATATCAGTCCTTGAAAATGGATCATTTTTGTCCCGTGCTGCTTTAGGGAAAAAAGGGAGTTCCTTCCTCATTAGAAGTTACAGGCCCAGTGAGGCCTAATTCACACCCACGCGTCCTCTGGGTGCCCGTTTGCAGACACAAGTCCTCATGCTCCACACGGCTCCTCTCAGCGTCCCACATCCCCGTCCCAGATTTGTGCCCTCCTGCCAATTCTTCGAAAACTGCAGAGGTGCTCCCAGCTAACCCAGTTCTGTGGAAATGATCCCCTTTGCTGAACGGCCTGCGCAGCCACAGCGGCCGGGCCGGGCAGGAGGCGCCGGGGGCAGCGGCAAAGCGGCTCCCGGAGCAGCAGAGCCGTGGCTGCAGCACCAGC
>VZSR01000520.1:35729470-35760467 GCA_013398615.1 Brachypodius melanocephalos
GCCCCACAGCACCCCACAGCACCCCACAGCCTGCGGGCACCATGGCTGCCCCACAGCACCCCACAGCCTGCAGGCACCACGGCTGCCCCACAGCACCCCTGCCTGCCTGGGCATGGGAACTGCCCTCCCTTCCTCCTCCTTTGCCCCAACTTCCAAGGACGAGTTTTGCTCCATACTTCGCGTGCCACTGTTTAACATATGCACACTGGATAAGATGCTGCTTTTTCTTCGTTAATCTCTTCGAGCTCCTTTAATTGCAGCCTGGAAGCTTTTTCCACACTAGTGGCTGGCATTATTTTATCCTTTCCCTGAAGAGTTCACCCATCCGCCTTTGCAATTTACAGGCATTTCTCTAGGGCTGAATTTCAATTTTTCCTGGGATATGGAGTCACATGTTCCACAGATTATCCCACCAACCATCCTCCTTCTGCTTCTTGAGTCAAGTCAGGAAAAAAAAAAAAAAAAAAAAGCATACTTCTCTCTCCCCAAAAAGTACACTCTATCCCCTTAAAAATTGATGCTGGATGTACTGTGAACAGCAGGAATAAATTCTGCAGATTCACCACTTTATCATTTGCTCCCCCATTCTACCACTAGACAATAACATTAAGTGAGGTTTTTTAATTACTTTTTTTTTCCTATGGTCCTCTTTCCACTCAGACTCTGTACTGTTTCCAGATGCAGGCAAGCATTATTTGCCAAGGAACCCTTTTTTCCAGGTAGTTTCTGCTGGATGCACAGCCCTTCTAGTTATTGTTACTTTGCTTTCCTATTCTATTCTTCACTTGTTAAATTGATTATTTGATTCTATTACACTTATCAAGTACCAAAAAATATAATGTTTCAGGAAAGATGAGAGAAGGTTTCAGAAACACCTCAGCTTACTCCAAGACCAGCTTGTCTTGTGTGTCACTAGGAGCACACAGACTCTTGTGAGGCTCTCCAAATTCCTCCCCTCTGTAACCTTTCTTCCTCAAATTTGAATCCAAATTGCTTCATGTTGCTTTTGAGCAGTTCATGTGTTTCCTCATAAACACTCTACATCTCTGTCTCTTCTCCAGGTCTGATAATTTGACCTTCAGTAGGAACATTTTGAGTAGCTGCAAATCACAGGCACTTTCATTTTTTCTTCATGCCTATGAAAGGCAGATGGAAAAGCAAGTACAGCAGACCAATATTGTAAATAATTCAGGGACATGAAAGGTTCCTCTACAGAAGCATCATTATGTTTTAAACTGCTTTCAGCTTAAATGTTTTCAACAATTAGGAAACAGCTGTTCAGGCCACTTTTAGAAGCATCACTCTCATCAATAAGCAGTGTTCCTCAGCTGACTAAATGCTATTTGTTAGGATTTCCAAAAGGCCCACTGACTCCTGTTGTATAATTTGGGTACAACTCCTTAATAAGATTAATCAGCAGCTCAGAGCTTGTGGGAAGTGTGCAAGTGTGATACACCAAGAAGAACCTTACAACTGCAGTGTGACAGAAAATAACACTTTCCATGCCAAAATGATTCTGGGTGAAAGGAAAGAAGGAAGAAAGAAAAGGAAGGATTTATGCACATTATTAAGTAAATATCAGTCTATAGATTTTATCTTTGGAGTAATGTCAGCATCTCAGATATTTTTGTAGCTCCAAAGAAGAGTAACCAACTCAATTAACTGAAGCAGTAAGCTTCTGTAAGTTTTGGCTAAAGTTACACTGAACTGTCAATTGTTTTTTGAAAATGCAAAATGTACTGAGTTTTACTGAATGATAATCCATTAGATCTGTTGACTTTTTAAACTAGTTCATCCTCTCTACACATCAGAATGAACTTTTTTATTACAAATCCCCAAATCTAATACCATTACGTGCAAAATATCCATAAACTGTGACTAGGATATAAGACCTGCAGCCACATCTGCAGAGAGACACCTGAGACTCGTCTCCTAGCACAGTGGCAGGAAAAGGATAAGGAGGTGCCACAGGGATACTGGTGGTGCTCACCGGAAAGGACAGATATCCTGGACCACCTCTGGAGCCAAAAGCTTTATTTGAAGATTTCAGGTCACCTACACATTAGAAGCCCAAGCAGTGTACCTGCTGCCTAGCAAACCATTGAAATTACTCACTGGGTATTTCTTTAGTAAGCTGCCAGTGTTTTCTGGATGTGTTTATTTAATTGTTTTAAATGGGATTACTTTCATCATCTTCTATTCCTTTTTCAGTTTAGCTTTTATGCTGCATTCTGAAAAAGCTGAAGTACTTGCTTAAAGTTTTCAGAAAAACACATTCCTACCCTTTCAAAAAATGTCATTTTTAAACATATATTGATGTTCCAACACTCATGACAAGAAACACAGTTAGAGACACTGTTATTTTCCCCATATGCATTCAATTTCTCTATTCTCCACGGTAGCTTGGATCCCAAGTGTAGGTTATGTAATTTTCCCAGAAAATCATTCAAAAATATACTCTTAATGCTGGGTTGAGGCTCTTTTCCCTAGCCAAGAGTTTGCCTCCTAAAACCTTTGCAAAGCAAATTTTTAGTTCATTATCTTCAGAGATAAACATAATAACTTAATAACATAAGCAGCAAAGAACAACACTGTAGTTCAACAGTACAGTAAATCCATCCTAAAGCTTGTTGGAACCTTTTTTTTTTAAACCCACATCATACAAAATGCCAAACTAATATGATCTTAACATAGCAGCTTTATTATGTAAAAAAAAAAAAAAAAGTTGGAAGTTAACTTCAAATCTCCAAGTTTTGGGTCACATCAGTTATTTAAGTCTGGTGTTCTGCAGCCAGCAGGTCAGTGCAGAGCTGTCAAACTCTTCATTGCACGTTCTGGTAAAATGCGGCAGAGAAGTAAATGTGAGCCCATGTGTGATCTCAGTTACCTCTGCATTGTTTCATTGTACAGTAAGAACATATCATCTATTAACAGCAATGGGCAAGGTAGTGTTGGAATAACTCCTGGTTTTGATGAGCTGGGGCAGTAGGACACACTTCCCTCCCGAGTTAGGTTGTCACCCATCAGCCTGTGCATTGCATCCTGGCACCCACCAAAAGGAGGGAAACAGTAACAAGTCTGCTCTTGGCTCCTCTTGTATTTTAGCACAGCCAGTTGCAATCCAACCTAGGAGAGCCTCAGACTTCCTTTTACACCCACTGAAGGGACCTGAATGCACAGCAAGAAAAGCAGATTCTGTCTGTGTCATTTTGCCCTCAATTCCTTCCCCATGAGGGTCTGGAAGCAAACTAAAGCCCTTATGCCTATGAATAGGGTGGCTATGGAATGCCTGGATCAGAGCTTATTTGCAAAGGAAGGGATATTCTCATCATCTTCAAATGCAAAAAAATTTTTGTTTGCTACTTTTAATGTGACTGTCATATTTGAATATGTTTATAACTCAATCATGTAATTTGTTATAACTTATTCTTGAAAACAGAGGTTGTAACTAA
This sequence comes from Brachypodius melanocephalos, assembly GCA_013398615.1. NCBI lineage: Eukaryota > Metazoa > Chordata > Aves > Passeriformes > Pycnonotidae > Brachypodius > Brachypodius melanocephalos. The sequence goes on from VZSR01000520.1 coordinate 35,732,923, forward strand.
AATATTACTACATTTTTAACTTATAACCATTCATATAGTTAGGTACAAATCTCCATCCTAGGAAGGAATCAAAAGCAGAAATGCAGAAATGGAGCAATGCTGGCCTACAGCAGGCTTCATCAGCCACATAACATGTACCTCATGACAGAGCTGCAAGTATGCAATACCCCATCAGGTAGAAAAGACCCAGAATGACAATTTGCTTTCTTCGTCATCCTTTAGTACTACATGGCTAAACATGATGTGTAGTGCCATATCTGTTTTTCCCTACCTTTGTGACAGATTCATGGTTTACATACCCAATGAAAGCATGCAGACAGCTCTTGTGCAAAGATTTGCCTAATGTTCTCCATCAGCTCACAGACTCAAATGGCTGGGAGTGGGGGACAGGGGAGAGCTGTCTAAATCCTTCTGTAATTCTATGGGAAACCAGATGCAGGATTTGATGCCAGCTAAAGTTAACCTGATGGACAAAAGGGTTTATTTTAACTTGGTCACTCGATCCAATTCACTGCACAGTCACACAAACATTTGTGCCTGTATGAGCCAAGGGGGAAAAGGGTGTGTTATAGCTCTGCCTGTCTTGGCAGCAGCACTGGCTTATTTCTATTTAAACTGTATGTTAAAGTATGTCTTAACAGCCCTTAAGCCATTTTATTTAGTCTCTTGAGTCACACATACATCACACAGATTTTTGCTGCTGTCCAGACTGCAGACACTTCATAAACAAAGCAGGAGTCCTCATACAGGAGGGAAAATGATGGCATGTCTAACAAAATACTCAGTTATCCAATGGCTGCATACAATGGTTGCATTTTGAGTTTGATAGCTAAAACAAAGAATTGCTGAAGTATGCCACCAACATGAGAGAAGCAAACAAATGAATTTGTTTTCATGCCCCAGTCTCCCTACCTTCCATAAGCATTTTGTAAGGTCTCAGGATGAGAACTAACATTTTGATTGCATGTCTATGAAAAAAACAGCCAACAAAACCTTTAAATTCTCAAAATTCTTAAAAGCATTCCAAAATGTAACATAGAGCTGTGATAAAAAGCAGGTATGTATAACGTCTGTCAACAGGTTGACTGTCCATTCTCTCTTGTGTATTTGCAGGGTCTGCACTACAAGAAAAGTCCTTATCTTAAGAGTTTCTTCAGTTTCTCTCTCCCCAATACTTACCTTTACCTATCCAGTGATAAGCCACAGAAAAAAGTACACATACTGTTGATTTACAACATTTAAATTACACATTTTGTTAGCTGCTTCTCCCAATCCTACTCCCAGTGGAGGACTTTGTCTTGCACAAGTGGTTGGAGACATAAAGATCAATAACTATCTTCCTCCTTGCCTGCTTTGCATTTATCATTCCTACCTCTCTGTTTTGCTGGTGCTGATTTCCCCATTCAGTCTTTGATCTTGGCTGTAATCTTGGCACACAGTTATCTTTTACTCTTCCCTTCCCTGTTCATTCTTTCCATCTCACAGCTGATAAAGTGGTGCAGCTCTATAGACATAGTTCCTTTTCTTATCAGACAACAGTTTGGAAAACCAGAGCAATCATAACCCATTTCTGATGCTGCTCTGTGATAGCTGTGGTTAGAGGAGCAATAGACACACCTAGTCACTCCAGCTATAACATTTCAGGCCAGCACAACACGAACACAACAGCCTTCAGGCATCTCTGCATTATGCTGCCCAAAGGCAGCAGCTGATGCACCATCTCAGGAGGCCTGATAGCAGCATTCAGTCCTCGCTCATGCATTAAATATCAAAATCACAAGGGGCTGCTACCTTTTAAATCCAGCTCACCATAAAAGGATCCTCTCTGTTGGTTATTTCATAGCTGAAGGAATGAATAATTAAAAGGCAGCAGGTATTCTTTGCTGGAACTAAATCTTTAGTTAGGAGCAGAACAACATCCAGCAGATCCAGACTTTCATATATAAGAAAGAGCTTAGATGAGTCAAAGGTCCCTTGGACATATGCAGAGCAGGCTGGCAGCAGAGGTCTGATGTGCAGAGCACACACCCACTGATCCTGAGACACTCTGGCTCTCAGCTGGGGAATGTGCTCATCACACAGGCATCCCTGCCTTCTGCAGGACTCATACAACTGCCCTGTTTTCACCGTGCTGGTGGCACATCACAGGCAGATGAAGATTCCCTCCTTTTCAGTTTAATTTAACAAGATTCTCCAGGATGAAATGTGCCACATGGCTAAACAAGAGCTGGGCTCAGGGTATGAGATTTGACTGGCATTCTCTGCAAGATGCCATATCAGTGGAAATGAAACAAACTCATCTTGTTCCAGTGACTTAATGCTGCACAAACAGAAGCTAGTTAAATATAGACCATGGCTGAAAATCATTTTCCATAGGTGAAGCCTATTAAAATCCCTGCTCTCAGCAAAGCTGCAAAGCTTGGTGCTAGCTGACATCCCCGGCAGCTTCTCCAAGGGGGCTTGGTGCTGCCAGCTATGCTGAGGCACAGTGGGATGGACTGGGCACACATGGCACGATCCACACCTACCCAGGTAGGGTGGGAGGTGCAACAAATGCTTCTCCAGTCCAGAAATCTCTGTGTTACAGCCCTGCAATGGAGGTTGGCTCTGCTGCCTGTAGACACGTGTGAGGTCTGTAGTAGAGCTGGCAGCTGCGCTTTCCTCCTTAACAACCTGACAGCTCTGAAGTGCCAGTGGCACAGTCAGAAGTTCTCTTACCCTTATTAGTGCAGGAAAAGTACTATGGATATACCTCAGGCTAAGAGGTGGATCTAACATTTGAGGTAAGGATGTAAAAACAAGAAAAATGAGAGAACAACTTTTGATGACAAAGTCCCTTTGAATACTCAGCTTGCTAAACAGAACTAAAACACCTGAAGGCTGATCATGGCAGAGTCCTGTTTGCCTTCACTTGGGAGTCCTCACTACTGGGAGGATGAAGTGTTTCAGCATCAGCCACAACGAATATTCTCCAAGGAGTGACCACCGTGCAGTTGGGATTTGCTGGCTGTGGAAGGGCAGCCCAAAGGGTGGTGGGCACGGGGCTCAGCTGCAGGTCTTGGCTTCTGGAAAGAAATTCCTGAGCACGTGCAGTACTGCATATCTTCCAAAAAGGGCAGGCAGTTCTGTAACACTAAGAATACATGGCATAAAAATCACTTTATTTCCTCCTTCAGTTCTTTTTAAAAGCTGCGCTATTTTAGACAAAGAAAACTCATTGTTTTGACAATTGATCAATACCCAATAGCATTTTTCCTGCCTTGTATATTCAACTTTTTTCAGGTCTCCTATGGAAGTGCAAACGGGCACATTTCAAGTAAGACTTTAGGATAAAAACACAGACAAATGCAAGCACTCAGACAAATGCAAGTGTTCAGGAATCCACCATCTCTCTAGGCAAGTGCCCTTCTACAGCTAGTACATGTCAACTGCAGTATGATTGCTCCTTGGAGAAGATTGGCCATGACTATCACTGAAACACAGAAGGCAATGACCTTCCCAATGTAACCTAGCAAATGGCTTCACTTATTCACAGTCAAGGTGCATTGTTGGGTTGTTTTCAAATTTCAGATGCACTGGCATCCTTTGGCATTCACAGTAGCAGCCACATCCACGTCAGCTGGACCACAAACCACACAGTTGCTTCCCGGCCTCTACCGCTGCAAGGGGTTCATCTTGCCAAGGTGCTGACCATTTTGCTTTCTGAACTCCATGAGCTTCACGTTGGCCTAGTCACCAAGTTTATGCCTGTGGATTTAGGCTCTCTCATTTGCTACCCCTAATTTAGTATCATTTACACGTTTGAGGAAGGCACACTCTGTGCTGATCAAAATGTCGAGCAACGTGGACTCCAGCAGAGTACGCTGCTCACTATTTGATGCCAGCTGGGTGTCAGCCCTTTGATCTCCTGGAGTCCAGCTGAAGGTGGTCCCAGCAGATTTCAACACATCTAACAATCTGTTCCACCAGATTGTGACTGCAGTACCAGAAAGGCCATCTCCCACTGGCAGAATTTGGCAGCTTTGAATCTTTCCTACATTGGCAAAGATAAAAATATGCAGACGGAAAGAGAAGCCATGGTATCTCTGAATTAAATTTTTAAAGTCCAAAGCCATCTGAGATCTGGGATTGCAAAGGTCAGCATTGAACTGTACCACAAATTTATCAGCACAGGCTGCCTTTGTGGCCTTTAGCTTCTGAAAAAGGATGATGATGTTGATGAAATTGAGATCCAGCACAAATTCAAGTGCATGTTATGCAGAGCTTGCAAGAACTGATTAATTCCCAATGCCAGTGACTGTGATTTAAGCATTCTTCCAAAACCAAAGAACACCTCTTTAGTGAGGCCTCCTTAACAGTTAACAAGATCACGCATTCCAGAAGATCACAGAACTTGTGAGAAGAGAACCTGTAGCTTTCAGAGAAGCCATTAAAAAGAAAGACTATCACACAATCCAAAACTGAAGTAAAAAATGGAAGCAAAAACACACTGACCGACTCCAGTGAGAACTGGGTGTTCAGATGAAGAGATTACCATTTTGGGTGTACATGCACAAATTAGCAATTAGAGGTAATTGCTTTCAGCTGCATTTTGCTGTTTAAAAAAGTATTAATAACTTGTAATTAACATTAATTTAAAAATAGATGAAAGCCCATGTTGGTGCTGAGAGTAGACACGCCTGACAGAAAACAGCTACCTCATATGCAGTGCTGGTGGTTGTCAGCTAGAATATTTCTTGTGTGTTCCCAAACCAAAATTACAACAACAGCTTTAATCTCTCTGTCCTCTCAGGCACTTCCTGCCCACTAATCTCTCCCTTCAACCATGGTCAGAGCTTCACCAAAAGTACCACAGGAGAAGAAAGGGGGAAGAAAGGTCCCTCACTGTGCACAGGCTGCCAGGCACCAGCCGGACACTGCTCCTTGGTCCCCACCCTGACCTCACACCTTGGCACCAGAACTGCCATGCCTGTGTGAGCTGCACCACTGAGCTCCAAGGGCAGCCTGTGAGCCACACTGCCCTGTCATACGTGCTCTCCTACTGCCATATGAAGAGATAAACATAGCCAAGATTTAAGACTCAAATGAGTCTGCTGGAAGATTTCCTCATAATTTGCCCTGACAGCGTTTCCTGCCTGAAAATAAAATCAGTCCAGCCCCAGGCAGCCCTGGTTGTGTTCCCCTGCACATCACCACATGAGGCAAGCCCATGCACAGGAAGCTCCATGGGCAGGGCAGCCCCTTGGCTGGCCACACCCGGGTGAACCTTACCTTTTGCTTCCAGGGCAAACCAGTGAAGGGCCAGGGTGACGCTGGGGAAGAAGTTACTTGGCCATTACAGAGGTGTGGCTCCCCAGAGTTAAGTGAGGAGGTACATGGCACAAGGCACCCTGCCTGGTCAGCACTTCAGCCAAAGGCAAGTCCATCTCATGAGTGCCCCTTTCATAAGTTATAACTCAAGAATGTAACTTTGAAGTTATATTTTCAAAAGTTTACCTATTTCCGTACTTCACTCTGTAAAAGCACGTGCCTGTTACAGGCTTAAATGCATCAGGCTTGTAGACTTGTTCCAAAGAATTATGCTCCCAGCATCTGGTTACCCAAGCTATAAAACCTTTGTGCATAGTGGTTTAGTACGCACTTTTCTGGACAGAATGCTGGATCACACCTAAATGTCCATTTGACACAGAATCTTATTTGGGTCAAATGGAAGTGGACTTGGTGTTCTCAACAGTAGCCAATAGCACATATTTGTCAATAAACAGGACAAAGGTCAACAGGGACAGTTTCTCAGCTGAGCTCCAGATTACCAAACACTGGGCAAGGCAAAAAACCCCAAACCTCAAAACAGTGATGCACCTGTCCTACATGGCATGTCCATTTCTATCAACCATATTCCATCCTGTTGACTACTGTTGAATTTCTAGGGTTTTATCCTCCCCACTCTAACCAGTAGTTCTATTTGGTCAAATGGGCAGCCTTCAACCAACAGAAGTATTTCTCAAATTACGCAGCACTTCTTCCCTGAGCAGAATCACAAAATATTCTGAGTTGGAAGGGTCCAGTGAGGATCACTGAGTGCAACTCTTGTGTGAATGGCCTGTACAGGGATCAAATCCGTGACCTTGGCATTATTAGCACCATGCTCCAACCAAATGAGCTAATTCCAGGGTCAGGTACTGACCTTCCCCACTGGGCTGGAAATGTGACTAGAGTTCATTGCCCAATTCCTGTCACCATTCCAGCACATCTCTGGGTTCACCACACATCACATTCAGTGATGGACCTGAGCAGATTGAGGTCCCTGGAATGTAGCTGCATGTGTAAGGGTCATGTGGCTTTTTTTTTTTTAAAAGCCCAAAAAATAATAACTTTTATTATGAAGCTCCAGCTTGGTATCCCTTCTCTCAACAGTGGAGAAGCTCATTTCAGCAGAGATCTCATTTCATCTCAATTTCCTGTACCTCCTATTTCTGTAGTCTGATGTTCAGGAACCTTTTAAAAGACTAGTTGCTTATAGTCACTCTGAGGAGCTCAAACAGACTCAGAATTGAATTCAGTCACTTCTGTCACCAAAACTTTATAGCAAACAGGTTTCACTGTTAACAGGATTGGCAATACACTATTCAGATATCTTTAAGCTTCTTAGATCACAGCTTCCCCCCCACCCCCAACTTTTGATTGTGATTTCAGTTTAGCTCTGGAAAAAAACATTTAAACTTTCCACACTCCCTCTATTCCACTGACTTTGCAAAGAATACCTCCTTACCTGTTACAGATCATTAACAAAGTGCCCTTTTTCTGCTTCCTCTCCCTCCCCCACAGCATTTGGAGAAATGCTGCAAAGCTGTGAACCTCCTCAGACTGCACTGCCTGTTGCCCAGGAGCTGGAGAAGGCAGAGAGGAAGGTGTCCTCTGAGCAGCGGTGCAGGAAAACAGGAATTTCCCTTTAGGGATTGGCTGCAGAGAATTACCTGGTTGCTTAGAAACATGAGATTAACTACAGCTCAGTTTTCCCTTCCTTCACACATGGACTTAAGGAGAGGCTGTAAATCAGACTCAGGATGGCTGGTCTGCAGGGTGAGACGCAGGGTCACCACACAGGGTCACCATTTAGGCTCAGGGCAGGGGCAGACAAGGGGGGGAGGGCATGTTTTCTGCTCCCTTTCCCAGGCTGTGTGAGCTCCCTTTGGTTTGCAGTGAAAAGTTTCTCATTGCTGAGTTTCAGCCACCAGGATAAGCGTCAATGGAGATCCACAGCCACATTGCCTGTGCCAGGATTTCAGCTTTGATGACAATCAGTTGAGGGAATCTGACAAGAAGAAGCAGATGAAATTTAAAGCAAATGATATTTTAAGTATAAACAAAAGTTACGTTAATTCCTGCATCTCTTAGTTCCTATGTGAGCTGCCAAAGCATCAGTGATTGGCAGAAATGAACACACTTGCTGCCTGCTTGCATCCTCCATACCTCAAGGAATTGGACAGAAAGGGTGATTAGCAAGACAGAGACCCAACTGCTGCTTTGCTTACCCACCATCACGTAACACAGAAGAAGGGAAAAACAATCTAGATAAAACAGTCGTTGACTTAATCTCATACAGGTTATGGTCAAACCAGTTTAACATGAAAAAGTACCACTGCTAACACAAACATGAGAACATAGCCCACAGTGTGTGCACAAGAGCTTTAATGAAGTCTCTGCAAGAAGAATTCTCTTCAAGTCTCACATAACAGGTCAAAGGACAGATGAACTGGTGTGTGCCTATAAAGTATTAGAATTTGGAAAAAGATACTGACAAATGTGCCTAATTTAGACTCTTTCACATTCATTCACATCCATAGACATCAGCTCCCAGACACAGAGTGGAAGGGATATGCTGTGCAGTACATACCCAATAACCTTGTGGACAGGAGCCAGCCCATGGTAATCATTATGCTGGATAGTTGTTACAAGCTGAGGGTTAATTATTAGCACAACTTAAAATCAAAGAGAGTTTGATCCAGACTGCATAGCTACACACACACATACACACACAGAGACACACACACAGAGCTTCTACCATGAAATACTTCCCATCTTTTTACAGACAAGGTCAGCATAGTTTAGACACGTCCAAGGTGGCACCCCATGCCAAGGTAGCAGTGACAGGGAGTCTGTAGCCAGGCAGCTCTTGAAAAGTCAGCACCTACAGGAATGAATGTTGGGGGCCTTTTCACTGATTGGGTTTTTTTGCAATACCACTTCAATGGTTCTTTAAAAACCATTAGCATGACTACAACAAAGTTATGTTTTGAGTATTATTTGTAAGTTCTGCACGCAAAAATTCTCTCCTTGACCTGGCATATTTTTTTCAGGGAGAAAGGACCAGAGTTACCTTCTGCTCCATATTTGCATCCTTTACAATGAAAAGCAATGACCTCTCTGCAAGAACAGGTTTGCAAATATCAGCACTCTGATTTTTGGAGATTATTTAATGATATTTATTAATGAATTCAAGCTGGTGGGATGGAGAAGGCCAACGAATGAACCAACAATCAAAAACTGCAACCATCTGACAAGTTTCTTTTGTAGATTAACAGAAACTCAGATTTGGTAGAGTTGTTCTTTTCCACAGCAAAACGCTCTTTGGGCCTAGATGAGCAATTATCATCAAGGGTTTTTTTTCACTTAACTGTGTTGTTAATTCAGCATTAACTTGATGGACTCAACTATAACAAATAGTTTTTACCTGTGCATAAGCACTTGCTATTCAATCTGCATTCAGTAAGAAAACCAGGAATGTGGGTAAGCAGATGGAGTTCAGAATACGCAGTGACGGGGGGGGGGAATTGCCTCTTGCAGTCTTCACCTGGGATGGTGCAGATGTACAAACCTGGAGGTTTCTAAGGCAGACACCACCAGCAAGTGCTACATGCAACTAATAGATGGAACACAGTCTTCTACCAACACCACAGAAGAGAAAGAAAAGGAGTTTATCCTACCAAAATGAAATAAAAATGACAAGCCAAGTTAGCTAAACAAGGCAGTGTTTGTATAGGGCAGGGGGGTGCTCAGCTGACAACACTGCTCTTTTATGTGCTCTCTTACTGTGTTTGGTGCATAAACATGGGCTGACGTGACCAAGGGCTCCCCACGAGGAAATAGAGCAACTTTCCCCTGGCAGGGAAGGATTAGTGTTTGCTGACCCTGTCAAAAGGAAATCGGGGCCACCTCTGTCTCCCCCCTGCTAGTCCTGCCACCTCGGTAGCTGCAGGGCTTACACTGTAGCCTGCAGTGTTTACATTGCTGGCCCCAAACCTTTTTCTGTGTCTGCAGAGTTACAGCAGAGGCTGAAATTGAGCCTGATTCTCTCACAGCAAATGAGAGTGCTTTCCCACCCTGGCATTTAGCATTTCACGTTCTCATGTGCTGCAAACAACCATCAAACCAGAGAAAAGTCAAGGCTGCAGGGGAAGTCTACATGACCAGCTGAGAAGGTCCAACTTCCAGTTGGTTAGGGCTTAAAAGACATGCCACCCAGTGAGCCAAAATTGTAAAGAGAGTCCTGGGAGCCTTATGAGACCGGGCAGCTAGGTTCAGGGATCCCATCCAGCCCCTGCAAAGTGCCACAACTCAAAGTGTTTGTCATTAAGAGTCACACCTGTGAGAAAGGCACGGCTTTAATGACAGCTAAGTCAACAGGAGGGACTTTCCAGGTGTGTAGTACCAGCAGCTACAGTGACTGCAGATAGGAGTAGGCCCTACTGATCAAGGAAACCTTTCCTGAAGTAGTTTGGAAGTGAGCAGTTCAAACAACCTCCCTACTGTTTACACCAGTGTTGTCCCAGACATGGGGTTTTCGTTAGTACTCAAATCTTGCTTTAGTAAATTAAAATATATTTCCATTTTGCTCTGCTACCCATTGCAAGAACAGAAAAGGTGAATTAAATCCTAGCACTGTTTTTGGGAATGAATGATCCCAGGACAATGTCAACAGCCTGACAAGGGCTGAGGAAACACTCAGGCATCTCCCAGCCTTTGCTCATGCCTCATCCCTGAAGTACTCCTCAAGGACTTTCCATGCATAAAAAAGCTAAGGTAGGATGAACTTTAAATAGGCCTCGCCCTACACATTAAAATAAACTAGGGAAAATGTATACATGATTTGTAATATTTGCATTTCAAGCAGTGAAACTTCTTGTTTTGATCCATTATACATGCTGGGATTACTAGCACGCTGCAGACTGGGTAAGTATTTTATGTGTTGCTTTTTGCCATGAAGCACAGATGGTTGACTTTGTTCAGGGACCGGGCATCACCGGGAAAACTCAGGTTATGGCAGTACAGCTAAACTGTGTTCTCCTGCTTACAGCTGTGGTTCAATTTATCCATTTACTACCTCTCAAGGCCAAATTTCACATTTTGCATCTGCAGTCAGGCTGGGCCTTGGCTATGCTGTTAGTTACTTGTTAGTCTCAGTCAGTCATTGCTGTAATCTCACTTATTTGTAGCCAAGCTGTTGAACGTACAATGATGTACTTTCAAGAGATTACCCTGTATAAATGAAAGAACTTAATTATTTTCTTAATGGTCACAAATTAGATAAAACAAGCAATATAAGCAAGACAATAAATAAACTGGATTTATATAAATTAACATTGAATTTGTTTGTTTCATAGTCTGCAGTCTGGAAACATGACCACTTGCACTTGGCTGATGTCATTGATTTCTGTTGCTCAGGTAAGCCTACCTTTTTAATCAAAAAAAGTCTGAGGTGAGGTAGGGGCTTTTATTAGAGCAACAAACAGGATCTGGAAAAACAACAAAGTAACTTATCAGCCAACCTAAAAAAAGGCATTAACTCTCCCTAAAAACCTTGCCTTGCTTATATCACAGCACTAAATTCACTACTCAAATATTTCTCATCCTAGCAATTAAATTTTACATTTACTAGAAGTCCAAGAACAGCCTCAGCTTATAATTGATTTTGTTAACTAAACAAGATTTTCAGTGCAGAAGGGCAAAGAAAGCATGAGAACACTGGTACTGGAAACACAGCTTGTGTAATTTGGCCAGCACTGGCTTTGAATTTACAAGTTCCCCCACATGCTGCAATCCCAGCATCCATGGAGAATCCCCAGCAGCAAAACGATGGGCCTTGGGACCAAATTACCTCCCAGCTGCCCAGAATTACCATCACTAGAGTGGGTGGGTCTGTATCCCAAATAACTGATTGGAGAAACGAGCTGGCTCCTCTGCATGCGTGCAGGATTCCTTGGGGACTCCTGAGAGGAGGCAGCAGCAAGCTGAAGTGGCTGAAAGTCATCTTTCATTCTGCACTCACCACCACAGCACTGAATTAGGAGAGCATTTTCTGTGAGGCTGGAGCAATAATTGCATCCCATGGATCAACAGATGAACAGGTAATGTATAGCCATGGGGCCATGTGGGCATTTTCCCTGGAGCATCCCTCGAAGTCTGGAGAGGCCTAATGAAGTGCTTACAGGAACCACTACAGGTATATAGCTATTAAGTACATAACCCTGCTTTGTCAGCTGCAGAGTAAACATACCCCCATGCATGTGGTAACTTTCCAGCATCCTTGTTATTAACAGCAGCTCAGGTATCACCAGTGAGCTTCTTGTTGAGACAGAAAAGCAGGAAAATACTCTTGAAATTAATTCCTAGCCTATTTTTGTTTAGAGTAGCCACATAACTCCTCCTCTCTTCCTCAAGGCGATGTCAAAAGCAAAAACCAGAATTGCAGACAAATGAGCCTCAGCCCCACTGCTCCAGCAGGACAGGGCTCTGTGCCCAGCCTTTCCAGCCAAAGAGCTCCTCTGCCTGCCCCTCCCAGCACAGCCTCCAGCCCCAGCGCTGTAAATGAGCCCAGCTCCACTGGAATTGATCCTGGTACAAAGCACATGCTTGGACCAACTGCAAAGCTGTGATTAAGGGATCCAGGGTCCCCTCCTCTGCCACCCTCACTGCTTTCTCTGCATCCACTTCTGTTGTAAGGGCTGGGGTTGACTTCAAGCATGCAGTGGAAATCAGTTTACATTAAACTATGAACAGCTGAGGCAGAGCCATTTTCATTCTTCAGGGGAACCATTACACCAGTATCCAGGCTGACTTTCAGGGAAGTTAATTCTCATTAACTTTTGAGAGTACTCACGTTGATGCAGCCTATGTTATTCCTTAGCTGCACCAGACCAGCAGAGTGGCAGTGGCCACGTTTATGGCTCCATGGTGCTGTAAATAAATGCTAAACCTGTGTTTTAATGGTGGCAGGTGGGCAGCAGCTGTTGCTGCTGAATGCCCAGCAGATTGGTATTGCTCTCAGAAGGGAAGGCACTGAATAGCCTTAAGATATAATTTTCTGCAACAAGCACTTTCTTTCATAAACACTACCTGAAAAAAAAAAAAATCAACCAGCTAACCAACTAAAGAAGTTGTATGTTGGAAATAGATGATGGAAAAGCTTTCCTTTGTCCCTGCTCTGGGCACCAGGCTGTCAGATTTTATGGGAGGGAAAAATAAGACATTATATGATGGAAAAGAGCATGTTAGAGAAAGGAAAGGCAGGACACAGAATAAAATGCATAATTCATGGCTTGTGAAAGCCTTGAGGCAAGACCTTTCCGACTTGCTAATTGCTTTGCTGAGGAATAGGCCAGAAGCCATAAGAATGACTCCTACAGCCAGGCAAATGAATGCATAAAGCATTGCAACATCCACCCAGGGGCTTCCACACCACCCCTTTTGCTCAGGTGTGCTGCTGGCTCACCTGGCAACATGCCAACCCAGGACAAGTGCATGGGATATCAGTTGATCTGAGGATCTAGATTTAATTCAGGTATGTAGTTCTGTACATTCAGGTTTTTGAACTGCAGGCAGATACATCTATATAAACTGGCTGCAGCCACACTGCAGCCCTTGGAGGACCCTCACTGTGTGCTCAGAGCCTTAGCATACAACTCTGCATGTGAAACAGGCAGAGATGAGCAGTTTCTCCACTGCAGTAGCCAGATTTAGCCTCACTGAGCTCAATGGAAAAAAATTCAGTGGGTGCAAGATCAGATCCCAGTTGCGGGCAAAGAAATTCATATGACAAGTAGGAAGGATAAAGGCAAGCTTAACGGCTTATAGTTACTGAGGTTTGCACAAGTGCCTGGTTTGGTGGATTTAAGTCATGAACAAAGCATCAAAATCTTTTCCCTTCCTATATTATAACTACCTCCTCCTCCACATCCCCGGTGAGCAGCTTTGGATTTTTTCCTCCCAGCAGGCAAAATCGTAGGGTTTTGTCTACCTACATGTTCAAGTCTCTCCTACTGACATTCTCTCATCTCTGAAAATGCTACTCCAGCCAACTCTCTGATAATATCCTGCTGACCACCACCAGCCACTACTCTTCTTTGTTAAACCTCACCAGAATTTTGCCTTAAGAACCTAAGAAAGGCTTGGCTATTGCTGTTTCAAATTTGTCACTGAATCCAGTAAGAGTCATTCACTGTGTCTGAAGAAAGATGGACTTACCCCCAAAGCATAGGGATCAGGCACCTTCTTTCTCCAGCCAGGCACCTTCTTTCTCCAGCAGCTTGTCCAGCTTCCAGGCCCTTCAGTCCCCTTCCAGTCCCAGCATCTTCTTGCTGTCCTATTTTAATTGTCTTCCCCTGCAGTGTCCTCAGAGAAGTCTAACCTCTCAACTGATACTCTGAATCCATCAACAAAAAAATCTCTTTTAGAGCTCTTTCCTTCCCCTTTGGAATTATTTACTGATGTATCAAAAATACCATAAAAGCTCATTAATAAAACACAGATCTGTATCTTCCATAAAGCAGGTCATCTCCATGAGATTACAGAAGTAAAACTACTGAAAGCACAAGAAAATAGAATATGTCCTTTAATAAATAGTTCTTTGTTCAGTCATACTACATCAATTCATTTACTGAAGCAGATTAATTTTTTACTGCTAATATATTTATTTTATTACTTAAAGATGTTACATCTATTTCTCAGTGTCAAGAGTATGAAAAAGAAGAACTTGACAGAGATGAAGAAAGAATAAGATGATCAAAGATACCTGGGCTTGACAAGTTTCATGGGGAAACCATCAGTACCAGCCCGTGAGTATGAATGAAGCTATCAGTTGATATGATAGTGGTATAAAGTTTCAGAACATATAGAACACTTTTTTTGTAATCCTTCAAATTACATAATGGTTAAAAGACAGACTGCTTTCCAATACCTTCTATACAAGAATCTTAACTATTATTCCACAAATATAAAAGGAGTCACAATGAAGGCAGGAGAATTTAAATAGCAGTTCAGACATCAATGGTGAAGTACAGTGAAGCTGAGGATTCCCAGCCTTAGATCAGACTTAAATGCCAATCCTAGTCCTACAGGAACATAACCTCTAAGCTACTTTATAACTGATGTACAACATGATTCAAACCAAGCTGCAATACACCTGCCTGTAATATTTGATCTCTTAATGCTACTGTCCCTTAGGTTTTGACATCTACAAGGGGCATACAAGGAATTCAGTTTCCCCAAGGCCAGAGGTTCCAGCCCAAATAAGCCAATGAATGTCAAAACATAAAGAAGTGAGAGTGGGAACAACATAAAAACATCACTTAATCTGTGCGTTCCACCTTTAATAAATGTTGGTAGCTCCCACATTGGTTGTAAGGTAAATAAGCATTAGTAGTTGGTGTAGATTTATTTTGTTCTGTGACCTCTCCATTTAGTCCAAGAGACAAGGCAGTAAAAGCAGAATGGGTCTATTGCAATCACAACACAGAGAACAGTCTTTCACTTCATGCAAAGAATACTAGCACAGATGGTGAATCCACATTTCACAGGAAAATCCATGTGCTTCCACATTAATGAGACATGGGTTAGAAGAACACAGTATTATACACTGTTGTCATTATGTCAAAAGTGATTTGTTGTCCAAGCTTAGGTATCCAGATGGTACCAAAAATATTCCAAACTTTCTATAAGCACAAAGCTTTCACTCTAATTAAAAAAATGGTTTCAGAAACATCTTGGTTTCTCTGAGTATTTCTAGTTCACTTTTAACTGCTGAATATGCCATGCATTTTGCTTGCAGTACTTTAACAAGAAGGACATATATGCACTGGAAAACCTCAAAAGGCAGAGCTGGGGACTGATAGCACAGGAGAAGGGAGATGGGCAGAACCATCATGTTCCAAAGGTCAGAAAAGAAGGAAGCAGGAAGCCAAGAGCTCTCTGGTGCTTCCTAGCAAGGTTTTCAAAAAAGAACTGGTCTCTGGTCATGAAGGATGGCACAAAAGCAAAATTACAGAACTAAGTGTTCTGCATTCAAACCATTAAAATTAGCTCTAATGAGAAGCAATGGCCCCTTCTGATTCAGATTAGATTTAACCCCTTCTGTCCATGATGTGTTTATCCATACAGGAGCTGAAGCAGTTGTATTTTGTAACTAAGTTCCATCATTAGCACATTTTATTTTCTGATAGGAACCTCAAGAATCTTCATAAAAGCTTGCAGTGAAAGAATTGCTTTCTTTTCACTTCACTCTAGCTGACTCCCACAGGTTAGATTGTATTTTTCTCTTCAAAGTAAATTGTACAGCTTCTTTTAAAAAGCTCACATTTGAAAAAAACAGCCTGGAAAACACCGGGCTAAATTTGACAGGTTTTCCTTCTGTTTCAAAGCCAGAGAAGGGTTTTTCTGGAAGAAAATGACACCTTTTCTACTCAAGAAGACTGAAAATCTGCTACAGAAAAAAAAATGGGTGAAAAAAAGGAAAAAAATAAACTGCCAGGACAGTATGTGGGTGGCAGGATTCAGTCTTTAATCTGACAGCTGTATGTCAGCACTTCTTCACAAACATAACGGATCTTTTTTTTTCCCTCTTGTTATTGTACTGTTTCCTAATGAAAGCCCTTGTTTATTAAGTTAGCTTCATGCCAGTCTCTTTGTCTGATGTCCAAAAAGTGAACAGGTTAACAAAACAAGAAAAGCTGACACCTTTCATCATCAATGTATTTCCTCTTCTAAGTGTCTCAAGCAAATTGATCTGAAATTGAAAATCACATTGTCAACCATGCAGTAGACAACGTGGTCCAAAGACAGATTTACAGACTGGTAACTAAGGAGCAGACACAGGAGGTGGCGGCTCAGCTGATGGATATAAATAGTAAAATCTTAGTCAACAGGATATTATTGTTCTTTGGGGTTCCCAAAGAAGCCTTAAGCGATGGATCAGCTCCTACGCACACGCTGATCGCAAGCCAGTGCCTGTGAGCAGTGTGAAAAACCTGCCCAGGGAAGACTTGGGGCTATTTCAGGACTTCCCAAGCCTCAGCACTTCCCATGCTCTGGTGGGAAGAAAGATTGAGAAGGTGGGGGGAAAGCGTTCAGCAAACCACCTGTCATTTATTCATTCCTCTTAGTATTAATAGCTCACCTCTAAGAATGAGATTAAACAGCAATGCTGGCCTCTGCTCCTGAAATGAAACCAAGCCTAGATGGAGATGACCAAACAAACACCAATGAGCTTGAGAAACTGGAAATAGAGAATAAAGAAGGAAAGGAATCTTCCAGGAGCAGGTCAGAATGGCTTATTTATCAAGCTGTAACTCCACAAAACACCATCTTCAACTGGCTTCAAATCAAGGCAGCTTACGCTCACAGATATCGCAGAGCTTCCGTTATAAACCACATTTAAAGGTTAGGCAATTAATTGCCTCATTCCTCTGTGACCTTTGTAGTAAGAAAACACAGAATCTGATTGCTGTCCTATTTCTAATTTTGTTTTTATTAACTCCCTGATTTCTTTCTCTTGCAGAACATATTCATTCCTATGATCACCCAGGGCAGATGTGTATCTTTCGATAGATATTTCCCTACATTCACACAAGATAAATATGCTTCATCCATGCCCTCAGCAAGCTCTTCCTTGGTATTCCTCTCTATCCCACCAAGCTCTTTCAGACCTGTGCACAAGGCCGACAGGGTTTTAGGACAATGGATATAGCACTGCTCTCTGTTAAAATAACATGTGGTTGATTCTGAGAACTGAACTGAAGAGCATGAATTGACAGCAAGTTCATGCTGGGATAAAATTTAATCTGATTCATTTATGCATGCAAGCAGAAAGCTTTTATTAGCATACACTTCTCAAAGAAAACAAATTATAGTTCCTGGGGATGTTCATCATTAATTACTCTCTTCCATCTAGCAGGAAGTTTTCTTCCTTCCCCAGCTTCACTTTATCTTCTTTCTAGAAACACATACTCAAAACAAAATAAACAAAACTTCTGTAACAAACTCGGTGAACTGAAAGCATAGTACAAAGAGCCAGAGGGAGCGCAGCTAATTTGGATCTTAACTGAGGTAATTCCAAAGCCCTCAGAGGAAAAAGAAGTTTCTACCTGAAGATGATAGTAACTCATAGAGATGATCAACATGAGACATCAAAAATATATCTGGACAAATGGGGAAAAGTAGAGCAAAGCAGGTTTATTTCATTCTACAAACATTTTGTTCTTCTTGCATTTAAAACACCCTAAGTCAAGCCAAACTGAAATCTGATTGCTGTTAACCTTCATACCAACTGGTGTGCACTGCACAGAACAGCAACAAGCACATGCAAGCCCAGAGGGGAACCACCTGCCACCAACCATGAGAACATCACATGCTGGGGTGAAAGATGGGTCTGTAGCTTCATGGTAACTACCAGCTTGTGAAGGTTTACTATGGAGAAGGCAGTATATACGTGTTAGAGCTCACGTGAATTGTTAGGGGATATTGTCAGCTTTTGCTGGAGAGAAGAATATTCTTCTTTTAGGAGAGAAGAATATGTGAAGAAAAGAATTTGGTCAGGTAGTTCTAATGGTCACCTTCAAAAGAGAATATCAAGATTCAAGGCCTGCTCCACCAAAATTTTCCATGTTCATACACAGAGAAGCATGCAATTAGATTGTCTGGATAACTTTGAAATCAATCCTCTGGCTTTCATGTGTCTTTCATCCTCAAACCTAACTTAAGGGTGTCATCTAGAGAAATAGATTAAAACCATGAGACACTCAAACACTTAAAAAACCCAGAAATAAATCCCTGCTAGAATGCAGTAGGAACATATTTCAGTTTTAGTCAAGACAAACACAAAGCAGTAAGAAACAAAGCCTATGGGCATCAATATTATCTGAATATCAGAACTGAAATTTGGACCCTCTCTGTAAAACTAGAATTCCTAAATGCTAGTTCCACATCCATAACAGCCCCTTCATTCTTCTTTAAGGATGTTGCATGCAAGAATACACGTGTGTAGCAGGACCAGAAAGCCAAGAAGAAGTGGGCAGCCCCTGCCAATCTTTCTGTCACATGGCCATCACATTAGCACATTACGCTGTATTTTCCATGCAGCTCCTGTGTTTAGGTTCCAAAACTGATCATTAGTATGATAAATGAAATGAGTGGAAACTTTGGCTCAAAGAGCCCAAACTGCTGCAGCTCTGAAGTCAGTCACTCTTCCTAAGCTTCGGTTCATTAGTGAAATGAGAATATAAGAGGTCAAGTGAACATTCAGTTCATAATTAAGTGCCTAAATGACAAAGCTGTTTACTGGCTTGAGTGACGCAGCAAGGGGGTCTCATCAATGCTTGCTGTGGGCATCCAGACCGCCTCTGCAACTGGCTTTCATAATCAGTGTCAGCATAAAAGCAAAGGACTCACTATGCATGAAAACAGCTGAGATCCTGCATGAAAAAAAATCACTCTAGAGCCATCTGTGGGATGGGCAATGAAATAATGCCTCGACCTTTCCCAAAATTTAAGGGTGTCAAGGACTTGAAAAGTACTAAGATCTGACCAGTTAAAACAAAATCTGAATGCAACTTGCTGTATTAATTAGTTTCCAAACAGTTTTGAGACAGATGGATATCAGCTTCCCAGACCTCCTCAGCTACACTGGGATCTCTCAGCACCTGAAATGGCTCCTCCTGGCTCTGCCTGGGTGTGGACATGAAGTGTGCACCGTCCTTCTCCTGCAGAATGGGCTCCCATCACCAGGGTCAACCCATCAGCCACCTCCTGACTCCACAGGAGTCACACTGGTGCAACCTCCAAATTCTTTTATTAAAATAAAGTCATGATGAGTGATACTGTCAGCTGCAGCTTAAACAAAGGATTTTACAGCATCCCTTAGCTGTGCTAGCAACCAGAACATGGTGCTTCCTCCCTTCATATACAGTTGTTGAATGAAGATCTCCTATCTTCTTTAATCCTTCTGATAAGAATAAGGAAACACAAGTTTTAAAGTTTTGAAAGGCCAACATTGAATACATCAAAAAGACTGTCTACCTTCCCAAGAAGAAATGCAGTTTAGCCACTAAACATTCATAATCTGTCTTCTTTCCAGTGCAAATAACCAAACAACTTCTGCAAGAAGACTGAGCACAAGTTCTTTTAACCAACATTAGATCCCTTAACATCACTTTTCTCCATAATGGGAAGAAACAGAAAAACTCAGGCAAGAGTCTAAAATTTCTAATCACCCCTTGTCCTGAGAGATCTCAAAAAAACCCCCCAAACAAACAAACAAACAAAAACAACAACAAACCAAACAAAACCAAATAAACAAACAAGAAAAAAACCCAAACAAAATATTTTTAAAAATTAGTGCAACAGGAACTAAATGTTGTTCAGTGGCATTAATCATCAGGCCAGGAAGTCCCCTACACCGCCTGAAACCTGAGAACAAGGAGAAGGACCAAAGGTTTCCCAGCTACTCTTATTCTCGGAATCACTCAGGTTTTGTACCAGAAACAAGGCTACGGAGTACCTTATCAAAAAGGGAGAGTCAATGGGAATTCTGTCTCTGAAAATTCATCTTCTCATTTGGGCAGGAGTTTTATGTTTCACCAAGTTTAAGCATAGTGTGCAAATGCTGGTCACAGCCCCTCCTGCGCTATCTAGGTTTCTGAGGAACCCGCTCTTCCCTATGGGCCTGCTTCTGTTTGCCTTGTTACTCCCTGGGCAAACAGCCCAGACAGATTTATGTTTCATTCCTTGTATTTAAGACAATAACTCTGAAGAAGACATTTCATACTATGTTATTTATAAATGCTTTATCTTTATTAAGTTACAACTGCAGTTCATGTTTATCATGAACATCAGTAAGAGCCAGAAAACTTTAATCATGTGTCCAGATGCAGTCATATGAAGGATCAGATTTTAAGTTATCTTCATTGGCATTGCTTTCACTTGTCAGAGAGCCAGGTCTCTCTTGCCCTTCCCATTTCTCACTGAGCCAAGAGAAGCATAATCAGCCCTCAGTTGTGAACTACCCCGACTGAATACACCAAATACCTACTGACATACATTAGGGGATTCTTCAGAAAGACTAAAATAAAATGGCAAAGTACTTCTATCTGGCCATTAGTGCACAACAGAAAAGACAGCCTGTGCATGTAACTGCTCCCTCTGCTTTGGCTGCAGTTCAGACCTTCAGCTGGAGTCCTGTGAAATGGACACTTCAGGCTGTGATGAGACTCTCACAACATATGAATAACACATGGCCTCCCAATCGTTGGAAGTTTAGTGCACTGTTATGTGCACCTCTTGAAGAAAACTTAGGAAAAAACAGGCTGGATGAGTAAAAATGTATCTGGGCCATGCCATTGGCATGGGTAAAGCATCTCTGACCTTGGCAGGGCTCAAGAGGAACTCAAGCACATGGAGCATCTAAACAGACGTGTTTCCTGGTGATGGACACTACATAAGAGCAGCTTTGGACGCTACAAAATGCACTCATCTCCACAGTCTTAATTATGATAAAATAAAGATCCAAAAGGATGAATGCATTAAATATAACGAGGAGTGGAATATAAATTTTGTTTTTAAAATAAACCCTGTAACATATTTGATGAGCATTTATTTTGTAAACAACTGGAGTTATACTACTAATTACACTACCAAAAGAAGAAAAACATAATGAAGCAAATCAACAGTAGATTTGCGAGAAAGTCTAGAAAGATTTCATTTCTGACCGCTAACAGTAAGAGATATTAATATTAGAAGTATAGAAACCAAGATAACTCATTTTTCACAAAAATACTTGGTTTGAATTACACTGACCAACATCAGGAGTAACTTCTAAGATACTAGAGGATAAAATAGATTTTAATTTATGTCTGAAATTAATTAGTGGAAAGTGAATAGAATCCCTCAAAGTATTATGTATGAATCCCTAAAAGTATTATTATTCAAGACAAACAAATATGTCTTGAATCACGCTAGCAAATTAAGTAATGAGCACAGGATTAGAGTTATCTTTTAAGTGTTTTCGATAATATCTATTCAGATTCAGTGGGATTTCTGGTTTATAAAGAAATCCTCTGCTTAAAGCTTACAGGTCCACAGGCCTTCACACTGTAGAAATCCAGGCTGTTGCTATTATGACCATCCCCAGAAGATGCCAATTTAAACTTTTATTCATGGCTATACAGCCTCAAACTACAGCTACAATACAGCTCATCTCTTTGCACAGAAATATGCAGCAATTACAATGAAGTAAAATTCATCCTGCAATCCTCTATCTACAGTCCCTGAATTTAACTGGTTGGGGAGATATAAAAATAGAATAACAGGTACAGAGACATGTAGAAAAAGACACTTATTTCTTGTAAGGTGCTGTGATGCCCTTCACCACCCCAGCACTGACACACATCTCACTGCTTATCTGATAACATCTACTCCTGAATACATTTTTGAGATCATTTTGACTTCTACATGACAAGACAGATATTTGGCTCTTTCCCTTTAGACATATGCCCTTAAGAATCATTCTGAAACAACCGTAAGGTTCAACAACTTAGGACATAAACAAATAATGTCTAAATGGACACTGACAAGCCAAAATGCCCAAGGTTGCTTTTTCTAGTCCAACAGAAGTGTCTTTAAAAGTGAAAAAAAGGAAATCAAGTCATCTTTTTGTAATATTTTCAAAATAAATGCTACACATACTTCAGAAGGCAAGTGGCATAACCTTGAAATTGTCCTTAGGAGAAAGAAAATTGTTTGAATTTCTGTCCAAGTCAAGTGGACAAAACAAAAAAGCAAGCAGGAGAACTATGAAAAGTGCATTATATTTTTAAATCATCACTAATTTTAACACAGTGTTTTAAAGACTGTCATTTTTAAACTATGACTTCAGGCAAGTGATATGATCTGCGGTCTCACCAGCTCTCCTAATGCTGAGGCTGGTCAGCACTTGAACAACAGCTCACTCAGGAAAGACAGAGAAGGTGATGCTGGTAAGTGACAGCACATCAATCCCATGCCTCCAGTCAGGTCCATGCAGCTGCCAAACAGAGTCTCTCTTAAGACAAAGTGTCAGTACACAAGTGAGTTCATGTGACTGTGGAGCTACTGGGCATGATTTGAATTTGGTGCCATTTCATCCATTCAGCGGGACAGAGAACCCAGACTTCTAATTTGTTAGAGAAATTAGGCACTACCCTTGTTAAAACTGCATGCTGAAACATGCAATCTGCACTTTGTCTCACCTCTTACTGCTCCTTCATTTCAGTGTCAGGGTTTCCTACATCTGGAGCAGGTAAATCTTCCTTCCATTGCTGACAAATACTGTCAGGTAAGGGACTCCCCTTACAAAGACCATCCCCACTAGGACACTTAGGTTCCCAGCATTAACTCTGGCTTCTTATACCTGGATCTGAATCTTTATTTGGGGGATTCACATTTACAATTCTCAGGCCTATTTAACTTCACTTTTATATAGAATAGGATCACTTTGTAGTTGTACAGTGCTTTGCCTAAGGTTCTCCTGACAATTTAATCTTTCCAAATGTCACCTGAATCTACAAAGAACTCCACTAAATGAACATGCCTACAGGCAGAATGAAATCCTGAGTATAGTGACAAGTTATAGAAGAGTTAAAGTAATGAACAGTTACAGCACCTTACTTTTGTCAGAATGAATGGATACACTAAAAAGGTTTCCTACTACTTGTGAAATTTCCATGTATTTGAAAAGCATGTCAAACTATAGCAAACAAGTTGAATGCTGCTGTATCTTGTAATTAAAGGAAAAATATTGTTCTCTGTAGTTAAGTGCAAAAGTAATTAAAAATATGCCTCATACATAAATAAGAAGAAAAGTACAGAGAGAAACATTTTCAAGACTGACTGTAGCACCTGCCTTTCGTCATCCGTCAGCGACTCTTAAGCCCCTGCAAAGTAGAGATATATAGATACTCTCACTGCCAGAGTTAACTTCTGTGAGTTAAACATTTGTATCACTTCTTGAGACAGAGGCTTCAGAATCTGTTACCTCATAAGATGCTGAGATTCATGTTAGTGACAACTGTAGTTACTACTGTCCAAAGCTTATAAAGTCTAGATCTCAAGGATCCAAACAGGAAGACAAACAAAATCAGAGAGTGTTGGGACTTTATTAGTAAGTGATTCACTCAGAGGTATAAACTATGGCAAGGATGGGGAACCCATGGCACTGATATTGTTCAGGTTATTTCTTCCAGTCTGTCACTCTTTTTTTTTTCTCCATTATTTCTGTCAGTGCTACAATGCAGTCCTGTGTAGCCCTCCAAATACTTTTTAAGGCCATGTACCCCTCAGCAGAGCAAGAATGAAAACCAAGAAAATAGTTAAATCTACAGAAAGCAAGGAATGAACATGTACAGGTTTCTGTGAGATCTGGATCAAACCCTGAATGAGTTTGAGCAGCAGGACCTTGACTTGCCCTCTGATAGCAGAATGGTAGAGTTCTACCACTCCAGCCTATCTATTCTGTTAGAAATATACAAAATGAACATTCAAACCATAATTATTTTAGAGTTGTGTTAGCAGTACTTGTTTGCCAGAGATGAACAATACATCTGACTGCACAATTATTCATCTCCACATATTTCACTCCAAGGAATGTAAGGAAAGATATGTACAACTCAACAGACACTTAGACTATTGCAAAGCACACAACCGACGTATCATCTAAAAGAGGATGAGGATGTTGCTTCTTTCTAGCAATTCACCACATAAGGAAGTATATTTTTGATGATCCTAAATCAAGGTTCCAGTAGGGAAGATTTTAAAATATTCTCGTATTGTAACAAAATGTTCCCAATGGAGTTATAATGAAAGAAAGAGGAAAAAAAACCCATCTCCTGGCAGGAAATTAATTATTGAGCATTCCCCTGCTTGACAATGCGCTCCTACATTCTGTGCAGGCTTTCCATTTTTCTCTCTCAGTATGTGGATAAATTCACTATGGAGAATATACAAACAGAACAAAGAGCACAAGGGTATCAGTTTATTAAATGCATTTAGAAATGGAACAGACCAGGAGGGAGGAACTTGGTTTGTGCATCACCACACCTAGTGTTTATTCCTTTTTTATATTCCTCTCTCCTCCATTAGATTGTTACTTCTGCTTCTGTCCTCTGAAATCACCTCTGTTGAGAATGGAAGAATTGCGCCCGGCTTTTAGCATCACTTAGCTGACACAGTTTTGAAATCTCACTTCCTTCTTTTAAAAAAATAAAATAGAAAATCCCTTGATGGAAAGGGAAAATAGAAGCCCATCATTATATGCCTAAATATCAAGATGTAATCCCATTTTAAAATCATTCTTTTTTCCACCCCCGAAGTACAGCCCATTTAGTACATTTCACCCTTTGCTGTCAGTTTTACCCTCCCTACGAAAAAGCTGAAAAACCACAGAGGACACTTAATTTCACTTATTAGTTACATGGTTACATGACAGAACATATAGTTCCTGAAGCTAGTTCTGCAGCCAGCACATGCACCCACATCTTCTCGATTTGGTGGGATCATACCACTGCAAAAGCATCTTCATGTGAGCAGACACTTCCCAGTAACTGGCATCTTGGATTCTTCCTGGATATGGAACAACCAGACTAGAGAGGGAAGATGCAACAGACTGAAACAACATATGCCATCTTCAAATAGAATTCTATGACAGCAATGCTTTATAGCTCAGCTAAGACATAATGAAGAAATTTTTAAGAAAAATAAACAATTTCCACATTTAAAAAAGGAGGCAGAAAGGGTATGGAAAACTACTACAGCAGATGTCTGTATGATTCCTGCAGAAACCTTAATACCATTTAGGCTGCTTGGGACCCTTTCTCACAGTTATCAGCACTTGAGCCCTTCCAGCTCTTCCAAGTTGGGCAGGATGGCTTGGATGGCATGTCTCTACTGCCTCTATCTGCCTTGCACACCTCACATTTCTCTGGCTCTGTGCATCAGCCCAGAAGTCTCCAGCTCTGCATGCAGACATACCAGTGTTTGCATGTGCTGTTCATATCTGCAAATATTTAGCTGCTGCCTCCCATCCTCTCCTTACTCCTTCTTGGGTCTACATTAACATGATGGTTCCCCAGAGACCAGGAGGCACCTCTCCATATGCATAATGTCCCACTGAATGGGAGCATTCTGGAATAAGACAAACCATCCTCTCCATACTCTAAACACAGCTGGTGTTACAAGAGAGCACTGCAGGAGCTGGAGATGGGGACCATCACTGCATGAGGGCCTTCATGTGGCTCTGGGCAGCAGGGCCCTGTGTAGGGTCTGATGGTGCTGATGGAAATTCTGCTGTCCTCACCCAGTTTTTCATCCTAAACTCTTGACTTTCTAGCACATCAAAGCTGTTATTGATTCTGCAACAGATAGACAATGATACTAGCAATGATTCAGATTGCATTGTTTTGAGAGGATGAATTTTGAATTATAAAGCAGAAGCAAGTTTAATTACTACATATGAGCATAGAACATATGCTGCCATTTTACAAGAAACTGTTCTGAAGAGAAGCATCATGCTCTGCCACCAAGCTCCCAAGCGACAAAAATCACACTCTCACGAGTATCAGACTCGCCATCTGTAAAATGTTTTTCATCTCTAGAAGACAGTGTGAGAACTACGTGTTACAAATCATGTATTTTGTGACAGCTATTATCACTTGATTTGGAGCAGCACCTTAGAACAAAGGTTTTTTCTGCCCTATAAGAGCTCATATGAGGCATGAAACTTCTTAAAAACGTATTTAATAGTGCAAGCAAGGTGATAATCAATGTATGTTTCAAAATTTCTCTTGGATGGTAAGAAGAGAACAGAAGGTTTTTTTCATGAACATAATGTCATTCAAAGGAATTTGCTCTGTAGGATGACATTCTCCTACACAACTACAGGAGTTTTAGATAAGGCTATGTGCATCTGTATACATGCATTTTAAGTTCCAGAAAGGGAAATTAACCATTCTCTCACAAATGATTGAGTATTCTTTCTGAAAAATGCCCACGAATTAAGGATTAAACTTGGTTTAATTACTATAGTTTTGAGCAACAAGAGATCAGAGGTAGGCCAGCCTTGTTAACACAGAGAATCGAAAGGGATTGAGACAGAAGCCAGAAACATTGAACTGCAATGTAATGAGAGACTGTCAAAACTCAAGGGCAATGCAACCTGGAATCAACAGCCCTGACCATACTCAAAATCTGAATTTCAGAGGTTAGGATGATGCAGGTCAAAATGATGTGGAGCGACTCCATCAGCAGCTAACTGCATTAATACATCAGAGCTGAAAGAATGGCTAATTTGACTCTCTTTCCTGATAAATTATGTATCTTCTATAATCAATCTAAACTGAAAGTAATTTCCAGCAATTGCACTGCTCTGCCAGTAGTCAGTGCCTTAATATAATTATACATAGACAGGAAGAGATAATGACCTCTGATTCGGGTCTATTATTTTTATGGAACATGAAGATACATCGCAGTATTATGTGAGCTATTGATTAAGATCAGTATGTTACATTAAACAAGTTGTTCTCCCATAAACCACTGCTGGTTTTTTCCTCTTCCATCGAACCTTGCTTTCCAATCACGAGGAGTTACCTGGTGAGGGGCAAACATAACTTTGGAGGAACTACAGCTACTGCTACTACATTGATACCGATCTACATTCAGAGCCAGGTATTTGCATCCCTTCCGCATGCACAGCCTGTGGCAAAATAGAAGAGCATCTCGTAGATGATTTATCCAAAAGCCCTGTCCTTGTTTATTCAACAGTAGCTTATTAGAAGATACATTAAATCGAGTCCTCTACAGTCATCGGCTCCAAATCGAGGTCCAGACGCGGAGCCGTGCCCTGACCGCGGCCGAGTGACCCCAGATGTCGGCTGGGGAACGGCGGGGGGGCTCCGCCCGCAGCTGGGGCCGGGCCCCACGGGGACCCCGCGGTGCAGCTCGGTCACCCCACGGCAGGGCGAGCCCCGGCGCCGCCCGACCACCCAGATCTCCCCCGAGCCCTGCCAGAGCTCGCAACCCCCGCCCCGACGGTCCTCGGGGGAGGCCGTGGGTGGCAGCACCGCCCGAGGGGACAGGACAGTGCCACCCCCGCAGCATCCCCAGAGCCGCGGAGCCCTCGCGCCCCGTCCCTGCCCCGGGGCCCGGCTCCGCTCGCCCCAGCGCCGGGGCTCTCCGCGGCCGGACGGGCCGGC
>VZSR01000520.1:35760567-35774583 GCA_013398615.1 Brachypodius melanocephalos
GCCCGCCGCACATTTCTCCCATTCCTCCCCTTCCTGCCCTCGGCGGCGGCGGCCAGACCCCGCACCGGCCCCGCACCGGTTCCCAGCAGGGCCGCTCCGGCCGCCCCCTCGGGCACAGGCGGGGCCGGCCCCGGCGCTGCAGGGACCCGCGCCCGTCCCGGCGCAGCGGCCTCTGTGCGCTCCCCGGGCAAACGCGTTTATTGCCGAGGCACGGGCGCCCCGAGCAACGCCGAGCGTTTGCCCGCACCCTTCTGCCGTACCTGGGGACCGGAGGAGGGTCGTCCCCAGGACAAGTGTCATGCACCCAAGGCAGCAATGGAAGAACAAAAAGTATGAACAGCAGAGGGGTTTTCCTCGTGGGGATGAAATCAGTGCCATTATGCATTAAAAACACTGATAGTTGCATACTGATTTAGCTTGCTGTTGGTAGTCTGTTCGGGCTGTCAAATTTCTTTTGAGGTGAATTCTCACATTGACTCTTCACATACATCCTTTTTCATCCAGCTTGGACAGTAATTGCTACCAAGGCCCTTGGGTGTCACTGAAATGTGTTCTCTACAAACCTGATAAACAGCGTGAGCATTTCATTTGCATGGGAGGCGTTTCATTGCAATATACTACTATTTGTACCTTTGTGCCTGTAAACAGCAAATTCTGACATGATCAAGTCAGACCAGTATAGCATCAAGACTTAGACTAGCAAAACATGTAAGCAAAATCTACAAAGTTAAATATAAACAAACGGGTCTAGAAATTGTGGCTCTTTCAAGTCTGAAGTGTTTATGTGATCTCTAGCAAACACTCCACACAACCAGTTGTTTCACCCAGCTCAGGAATGCAGAGCTCTTCCCACAGCCTCCTCTGGTGATTTTGCCATTACGACTCAAAATCAGATGGAGATGGTAAGAAGGCAAAGTCACCCCTTAAGCATCTAATAAGGATTCGTCACCACTATAACATGCAGCAGTCTGCTATCCCAAAATGCAGTCTCCAAGAGTCTGAGGCAGTCTTCAGCTGTTTACGTATCAAGACTGGAAAGTTTTGCACAGGTGTAAGGACACGTGAATGCCATGACAAAGACTTTATAAACCTGAATGTAAGGAGCAGAAAAAACAGCTTGTGGAAAAGAAAAAGTGTCTGAACTCAAAGAGATTTGCACAAATCACGATGCCAGGCTTTGCCTTCATTTTACACTGGGAGGACCTGTTTTTCTTTCTAGACATTATCCAAATGGGCCGAATGCTTCAGTACCACATTTAGAGGTGGAGCTGGAAAGCGAGCAAGTGTGGCTGTGGGAAAAACAGGTGAATGGCTTCACAGTATCAGCTGAAATAATGTCAGCCAGAGGCAGCTGGAGATCCCTAATCCACACTGCAGCTCGAAGCAGGACTACTCCCGGTACCAGATGAGGACAGCTGAGGCTTTATCCTATTGTGTGTGAGCATCCTCCAGGAGCTGGAGTGCCATGAGCTCTCTTAATGGCGTTTTCCATTCTGCACTGGCCTGCTTGTGAGACCTCTGAGTGGCCATTTGCTCTGGTCAGCACACCAGCTGAACAAAGGGAGGCAGTATGAGATGCAGGCAAATGAATGAGGAGAAGCGAACCAACCTGCAAACTTCAGCAGCAGAATCATACACTGACAGATTTGGAATAGTTTGGGATAGAAAAGATGTTTAAGATCATCATGTTCAGCCATCAAACTAAGACTGTCAGGGCTACCAGGAAAACACAACCCTAAGTGGCACATCTGCGAATCTATTAAATACCTCCAGGGATGGTAATTCCACCATTTCCCTGGGCAGCCTTTTCCAATGCTTGACAACTCTTTCAATGAAAAAAATTTTCCTTGTATCCAATCTAAACCTTCCCTGGCACAACTTCGGACTATTTCCTCTTGTCCTATCACCTATTACTTGTGAGAAGAGAATGACCCTCACCTGGCTACAATCTCTTTTCTGATGGTTGTAGAGAGTAATAAGATCCTTCCTGAGCCCTCTTTTCTCCAGGCTAACCCTCCCTCAGCAGCTCCTCACAAGACATTTGCTTCAGACCTGTCACCATCTTCTTTGCCCTTGTCTGGATGTGCTCCAGCTCCACAATCACCTCAATGTCCTCCTTGCAATGAAGACCCCCAAACTGAAAAGGATTCCAGGTGCAGCTGCAGCAGTGCAGGAGGACAGTCACTGCCCTGGTCCTGTTGGCCACACTCTGTCTGTTGTAGCTCCTGGCTGCCAGCCCCACCTGACCTTCTGATGTTACAGCTGTGATTCATTGCTCTCGCAGATTTCCCTGGAACTAATTACTGCCTTCTCCCTCCTCCTTATCCTCACGCAAGAGCTGCCAGCTCCTCTCTCGTGGTGGTTGAGGGTGCAGCCCACGTCACTGACATTACCAGGGCTGCCAGGTAGGTGCACTTGACCTTCACAGTCTGGGTCTCAGAATCAGTCTGGGTTTAAGATGTCAATGATTAACACTGCGGGCGCAGAGAAGTTAAAACTTCTGCTTAGAGAGAGGAAAAAGGCAATAAACTCTTCTTAGTTGGGAAAACACCTGTTCTGTGTTGCCCTGTACTCTGAAGGTGCAATAGCAGAGGATGGTGTGGTCAAGCAGCTGCACGAGCTGGGGCTGCCAGTTCTTCCTGTGCCAATGGAGGCAAAGCCATCAGCATAGCAGCCTGCCCTTCTCTTGCCAGAGAGTCAGGCAGGCCTTCAGCCTGGGCTTCAGCCCATCTGCCAGGTCTGATCACTCCAGTTTCTAGCCCAGCACATCAATATAAGCTTCACCAACCTCATCTTACATTAACACCGTGGGCCATGAGGTGCTCCGAATGAAAACCCTGACCCAGTTTCACTTAACAGGTGTGCAGGGAGGCAGCAGCCATGTCACCTATGTTTGTTCACCCAACATTTTCAGATGGCTCTCCAGCACCTTCCCCAAATCGGCTTTGTGGTTAGCAGAAGGCCTCATGTGTAGAACCTGCTTTGAGATAATTGTAAAAAAAACTTGACAATATATGTAAACCCAAATGCTCCAAAAGGGAAAGGTAAGCCTCTAAAGTTGTAAGGACATTAAAAAATTGTAAGATCAACAGGGCATTCTGTAAAAACATTTTTCTTTAAGTTTTTAAGTTCTTCTCTGCAACCTGGGGGTTTGTGAATCAGCTCAGCAAGAAAGTATGAAATCTGAGATTCTCATATAAAGCTAGAACACCAAATGTTATGTTAGTTGTTGCAAATTTTGTAAAGGCATGTGGAAATTATCTGTGAAAATACTATATGCCTTCTAAGACGTAACTGATTGTATGCAGTGAGGAGTAGAGAACTTCTCTTAAGCAGAAAGTGATTTCAGATTTTATTAACAAAGTCCACTTGCCTTTTGATCTTAAAGGACTCTTCTATAACTGAAAAAGCAGGTTCAATTTAATTAAGTCCCTTGGCTCTGACTTGTTACTTAGGGCAATGCTGTAAACACTTGGCAGAAACTCTGAACTGTAATAGCAGGTTTATTAAAAAAAAGGTTTGGTCACATATGAGAAGGCTGGGAGTCTGATAGGAAGTTCATGGGGAACCTACCACTCTTCTGCATAGCCTTTATTTTTTTTTTTTTTTGGTGTGTGTGTGTATGCAGAATAAAGATGTCAAAAAGTTTTTCATTTCCTATCCTTTGCCTATCTTAGCAGTCTATGATTTAATGAGTTGAATTCTCAGTTTGAGAAGAAAATTTACACTTGAAGGTTGTGTAATAGTATGGACAAAGCCATCAAGTTCTACAGCTCAGCTTTTTGCCTGTCCAGATGGAGGGTACCTTGTGATTCCTGCTAAAATGGCAAAGGAAGGTATCTGACACAAAGGAAGCTATTTCTGAAATTAAGGAAGATATTTATGCCATTGTAGCTAATTTGCTTTGCCTTTCTAAACAGAGTTCTCCATATGAACAGTCATTCTAGGAATGGATTTTTTCTTGCTTTTGTTTAAAATTGTTCCAAACCAATGGTGACCAGAAAAAGGTGTTTTCTATCTTGCAATAGGTGAAAATATCTTGCATTTTAACCCAAAACTCAGAGAAGCATAACCTCCTATCCACCCATGCCTCAGCCATCCATGACCAAAGAGCTACAAAAACAAATTTCCACTTATCCTTTCTAGACCTCCCTCTGCCTACATTCCCAAAACATTCTTGTTGAGTGCCACATGTCTGTGAGGTGTTTCTCTGCCCATGACTAACAGTGTTTCAGGAAAAGTGGTGGGTGTCCTGCCCCTGCACTACTGGAATAGTCCCTGAGTCTTTGCATGTGCTTCTGGCTTGTTAAAGTGGCTGCAGAGTATGTGAGAATCTCACTCAATTTTTCACCCTTTTTCTGAAGTCTTACAGGAAGAAGACTGAAAATGGATGCTGTCTTACCCTGTAGCTGAATGAGAAAAAAGGAGGAAAGTTAAAGTCTGTAACACAGGAAAGTAATCCACATTCTTATTTAACTCTTGTATTTTACAGGTACAACAGACCGACTCGAGTGGTCACTCCATTTTAAGGCAATAATCATGCCACTGTAGATCTCATCAACATTTTCTTTTCCTTGCTTAGCCCATATCTGAAATACCAAGGAGGGCCAGCCCAGAGAAAAGACTCATTAGCTCTCCCAGATGAATAGGTAAGCAAAGATTTATTTTCTATTACCCTGTCTGACAGCAGCCACCCCATAGTCTGGCTCCTCTGCCCACACACATGTAAACAATGGGAGGGGTACCATGTAAAACAGATTTTCAAAGCAAAACACCAAAAAAGTCAGGAGAGAAAAAGACAATCTAATTCAACCAAGTCAAGAGGAGACACTGAGAAAAATGTAATAAGAGGATTAAGCAACTGGAGGAAGTAAGGTCATGTGCAAAAAACCCACAATATATGAAATATAAGTGCTTTATGACTTTTTTAAAGGAAAGAGAGTGTACACTAAAATGTGTGGTCTACTTGTCCAACCAAAGTGTGATAACTAGCAATGAATTAATTTATACAATGTATATAATCAATAAAATGAATACCAGCTTAGAAATAGGAGTGTTGTGCCCCACTAGACTCATCTTCCTCTTAGTCTCTTTCAAATGGTGAGAGAGGAAGAGGGCTGACGACTCTTGACCCTGCCTCAGTGTGCCACTGAGCATATTTATGAATTCTGGATGTTGAGCAGCCTCCCTGTGCTGTGTGTCCTCCTGCCTTGACTCCCAGAAATCCAGCACACAGGCCACACTGATGAACCACAGTGATTCACAACAACTGTTTCCACATACTGGCAATAAATAGACTATGGAAATTGCTGGAATGTGCTAGGTATGAGTTTCATCACACATGAATAATGCCAGGAGCTACACTGGCTTCTCACTTGGAAGGTGAATTTGTTTTATTTGCTTGCTACCAAGATAAGGTTGTTTGGACTGACTTAGTAACAAAATGCTCTTGGGTATTTTCAATCTTTTGGGGTGATGGGGTGGGATCACAGGCACAACTTCCATGTGCTAGAGCTCTAGAGGCGAATTCCTTCTGATTCTTCATCAGACAGCTGGTGTGGTGGGAGCAAGGTTGTGTGGGTCACTCTCAGTCCTCCCTCTGTTGATTTTTAATTTTCCTTGGTAAGTATGGTTCATTTAAAGGTGTGATTTATTGAGAACATGTGGGCTTTGTTTGACAGAGGCACTGGGAAAGGCTGTTCTCTGGCCTTCAGGCTGGTTTTCTTATATTCAGTTTGGCTTTCTGCTGTTCTTTCA
The DNA here is from genome assembly GCA_013398615.1 of Brachypodius melanocephalos. NCBI lineage: Eukaryota > Metazoa > Chordata > Aves > Passeriformes > Pycnonotidae > Brachypodius > Brachypodius melanocephalos. The sequence goes on from VZSR01000520.1 coordinate 35,766,325, forward strand.
TGCAGATGAAAGTTGGAAGAAAAGGAGAGTAGTTATGTAAAACTCATTTGAATATTATGTACTTGTGGAGCTGATTTCTTTCTGCTGCCATGAGCCTTCCATACAAAATCTCCCCTTACTAGGGCAAAAGCCTTCCTTGATTCAGAGAGGACTTGACACAGAAAAGGTTCCATCTAGTTTTTGGAAACTTGTTTGTTATTTTTTCCTGTTATTCTGCTTCTATTTTCCTTCTGTTTCTGATGGATGAGGGATGCAGTTGTCTCATCCATGTGACAGTATTGTGTAATTCTGCCCCTTTGAGCCTGACTGGCTCTCACTCGTCTGTGACCAGCTGAATTCAGGACCTTCAGATTCCCTTCTGTGTGCTCCAGCATGCTATGAAGGTTTGTTTCCCTGGTAAATACTGAACAAAGGTTGCAATGTTTACCAGTAAAAGCTCTAGGTGTTCTGTAGCACCCTATAGGCCAGTGAAAAGACCAAAGAAGCAAAGCTCTCACCTTGAGAGCATCTGAGCATCTCCTAGGAGTTTCCATCTCTTCAGAACCTTCTCCCATACCATGAGTTTCATGGGTTCATTCTGTGTGATCTCCATGCCAAGGTAGAGATGCCAGCCTGGTGCAAGCAGTGCCCTAAACAGTAACCCAGGAAACAGAGGGGCCAATTCTGTGTCAGGGCTTACTGCATGGAAGGAGAGAAGGAGAACAAGCACTTGGTGTGTGGATGTCCCTGCAGATGATGATGGTGGCAGTGGGGTCCTGCAGAGCAGAGTAAGCTGGTGGAGTTGTGCAGGAAGAAGCTGAACACTGCTCAGGGGTGGCTATCCCTGCACAAAGCTCAGCTTCCAGCCACCCTGGCTAGCCTGGTTACCTTCTGCCTGAATTGTCTTAGTTAGAGACACTTGTGGTACATTCACTGTGTACCCCAGAGATACAAGTCAAGGCCTCTGCAACAGTGCTCGCTGGCAAAGACTATTTCTGGACATAACTACAAATAATTAATATGGGGTAAATTATGAATCAGCCTTCTCCAACACCAACTAGAAGTGAATGCTTCAAATGAAAATGGAGATTGCCTGGTCTGTTTTTTACCCCCTGAATATTAGGGTTGGAAGCAGGGCAGCAGGTAATTAGTAGTGTTCAAGCACTGCAGTTGCAGTTGCTGTGTAAACAATGCTAACATTGCTGACTTTTATACACAGCTTTCCATCTGCAGATTTCAAATCTCTTGTATATTACAATTTTCTGTAATTTCCTGGCATAACCTGTCTGAATCAAAATCTACAAGCCCTGAAATAATATTTGGTGTTACAGAAAACAACCAGTATATTTTTGCAATAAAATGTTTGTGGGGGAATGAATTATGTGTGATCTATTCTGCGTACTTCACCATAGTAACAAAATGAATTGGTTTCTTAGAAGCCAGCAAGCAAGAAGGCTTCTTTTGAACTGCCTGACCTCTTTCACAGCACTGAAGATGTCAAATGGTCTTCAAATGCAACATTCAGCTAAACTGCCTGTCAATGCAGCACCCTTCCAAAGCAATTCAACCTTTTGCTATTTGTTTGTTTTTGTTTGAAGAAGGGGTTTCAATTTTACATCCAATGTCAAGTCAGTTTGATTGGGAAATAGATGTGAGAAGAGCTTCCTTCCCTGACCTTCCCAAACAATATTAGCTTGGAAAGTAGCAGAAATATATAAATGCTTCAAATGGAAGCACTGTACCCCGTAGCTGATAAATAAACTGATAATTTTTTGAGGTAAGAAATGGATGACTCCGATGCATAACCTGCCAGACGGAGGCTTTTGCAGTATGAGATGCACTCACTAATGATTCTGAGCTCTTTCAGAGCAGGCATTTTCAAACCTTACTTATATTTCACTGAATATTTAATGTCACAGTTCTGCCAGAAGCCTCTGAAAATAAGGAGAATTAAAACCCATCAGTCATTCCTTAGCAGAAGAAAGTTGATGATTTAGAAAGTTTCTCTTTATCATGTTTCAAAGTGTGACCTTGAGGAGCACTAGGAATGTCCTTGTGGTGCCTAAGGAGGCAGTTTAGAAGTCATGGTTGGTGGTATTTCACCTGAGCACAGTTAACTGCAAGCATGTGTGAGAATCTGTCATCCTCTAACCAATATGCCCTTAAAGAGTTACACCTTAAAAGTCTTGTTAGAGATCACACAGTGGTACCTAAGCAGGTTTTGATGTCCCTGCTTTGCTGTGGTCAGCAGGGCCCTCAGTGTTGGTTTGGAGAACAGCAGCCCAGCCAGGAAATGTTTCTAGTGAGAGGTGGCTGCCTGCTTCCTTCTGATCTCTTCTTGTCCTCTTTTCAAAGTTCCAAATCCAGCTCTGAATTTCAAATCCATCCTTTAAACAGAAAAATGTGGAATCTGGAGGAAAACAACAGCAATATCTTGTGGGTATGGAGTACCAAAAAGAACTTTCTGTGCTCAATTTGTAGGTGTTGGTGTGTGCATGAGCACAGAAATGCAGAAATACAGGCTGAAATAACAACTTGCCCATAGTTCAGTACAGGAATTTCATTAATGCTACCTTTCCCCATGTCCAACCTCCCTCTGCATCAGCCAGTCCCTCCTGTATCAGAGAGTTAGGTTGAGGAGATAAAAAGGAATGGATTTTTGTGTATTTATGCCTTGTTCTCCCTGTTATAATAACTTCTTTGCAAAAATGAACAACAGTTAACAAGGAAGGCAAAAGTATGAGGCATTCTCACTTAAGTCAGCTTTGATGGAAATGTTTGTACTTTGCTTCTGAGAGAGGCTTAGGAATACATCTATTTATGTTGCAGCTCCCTTGACTTGAACTGGGAGATGATCATAGATACCACAGCACGAAATTCAGCTGGTCTGATCTGAGAAGAAATTCTGGAGATTGAAAATGCCATTATTTCTCCCCTTCAAAGAAACCAGAAAAGGTGTTTGGTGTAATCTCCTACCTCTCAAAACAAACATAGTTGCAAGTAATGGGTTTGAATGCAAGTTGTAACAGCAATATTTATCTCCAGTACTGCAGAACTGTTGAGATAAAAATCTGACAAATTTCCCAATTTTGTTATGTTCTAGTAAGACTGCCAAAAGGCACAAAACTTGAAAATCAATGATTTTCTTTCTTGTGTCTTTATACAAGTCAATGGCTTATCCTATTTGATCAAAAAAAAAATATATGGGAGCATTTTGAAGTTCCAGGATGAGATAAAAGCGTGGCCACATGTAGGCACACAAGGAGAGCTCTGCCTTTTGTTTTCAGTGATTTTTACCAGCATTTACAAACCTTGTTGCATTTTATTGCACAACTGGTTTTGAAATATATATATGTCCAGGAGTTCTTTCCTATGATCATTGGTGAGAAATGTCCCTGAAGTGTTTGATGAAGAGGCAAGCTGTTCAGGGCTTCTCACACATACAGTTAATTTCCTTCTTAAGAAGAAAACACCAAGCCTTAAGGGGTTTTAAAATGCACTAGGGACAAGAAAGACAAAAACCAATGGCCAGAAGCTGAAGCCAAGATGAATCCAAATGAGGAGATTTTAATAGTGAGTCAGTCATCCAGAGAAATTATGATTTGCCAACTCATAGTGTCTTCAGAGTGAGAGCGTGCCTTTCTAGAAGATGTGCCATACTAACAGTACAGTTTATTCAAAAGTGGGTTAATTGTGTGAAGTATAATGACTCGTAAAATAAAAGCTGTATCAGAGGATCTGCCTAATGGTGCTTTGCCTTTAGTTTTCTGAGGTTTATCTTAAAAGAGTATTGCTTTTCTTTTTGTTTTTCCAGCTCTTGCACAGACTAGGTCAAAGTATTTTAATTCCATTCCTTACAGAGTTCTACCTTGGAAAATGAAGCCATTGAGCAAAGCAAAAGTCATAATAGCAACTGTGAAGTGATAACAGTTTGCAGTTAGTGCTCAGCCAGTGGGAACTAATTCACTCATTCACAAAGCTACAAAGCTGCCGTCAGAAGGCTTTTTTTTTCTTTTTTTTTTTTCTTTTTTTTTTTTTTGTCGCTATCAAACAGGTTGTGATTAGATCCACTGACAAAGGTGCATGGTTTGATAGTCATAATTTAATCCTCTTCCATCAATCCAGCAAGACAGTACTAAATCACACAATCCATTTTTGTGAGGCTATCCTGAATTTATAGTCAATGGCACAATATTTGAAAATACATGTTGCTAGATGGTTGTTATGGCACAGTTCACACCCATGTGTATACCTAACCTGAATGGCCTCTCTGCCAAAAAAAGTGTATAAAATTATTGTGTGTGTACCTGTATGTACACATGCATGGAATCAATAAATATGGGAGTAAACAGAAGAGTGTTGTTGGTGGAACATGAGCATGTGAATGTGTGGTTTGTTCAGCACTGTTTCTGCACACACTGTGCACAAGAAACAGCCGCCTCCTGCTCCTCTTATGTAACTTCATAGAGACTCATAACACTGGCACAGTATCTGCAAAGAGAGGCTCAGGGAGGCAGTGGGTACCCTGTCACCAGGTGATACTTGTCAAGAGCTCGTCTTCCCCATTCAGGTGTGTTCTGAGAGTTAAAACACAAATAATGACACACCTACAGAACGCTACCAGCATCATTCACTCAATTTAGAGCACCTGAATTTGAAAAGTCTGAATATTAGGTCAGCTTTGGCTGTGGCTCTAGGGTGTACAGGATCATATGTAAGTCACTTTATTTCTCTGAATTCTTATTATCTTATTTATAGGGCTGGATGCTCTTGGTTTACTATGCCCTACTTCTCCCAGCTCCTGTGAACTGCTGCAGTCATGTATCTTCATGTGGAGGTAGTTTCAGGAAAGCTATGTGGTTTCATTATTTTCTGTGTAAACAGAAAGCAATGCCTGTATTTTGGCTGGTAAAAGTGAAGAAACAGTGATCAGAGTTTTTATTTGTGCATGTTTTAAGGTAGGGTATCAGATATACTCATGTTCAGTTCATTTTATGTCTTCTTTTCGAGTATCTCAGTTGGTACTGCATGTGCTTAACTTCTCTGTGATCACCAGGAATGATTCAAAAGTTCTTAATCTAAGGCTGTCAGTGCAGGGAAATGGTGTAATCTCCACAGATTATGGAAAGGGTTACAAACCCAATACCAGAAATTCTCAGATTTCTTCTCACTGCTGTTGCAAAAGATATTTGCTTAAAAGTCCCTTTCCCTGCCAGGAAGAAAATTTGGGGGAGAGATGAAATATATTTTTGCTCCCACAGTATTGGAAGAAACCTAAGAAAACATGCTCCAGTTGTATCCTAGAGGTGAAAAGGCCAATCAAACAAACAAACAAAGTGAGTAGTGCTTATTGCTTTGAGACATCTCATAATTTCTGAGTTGATTTCAATTATTTTTGAACAGCTGCAGGCACAGGGATGCTCTGCCTTTGCTGAACAGATGATATATCAGTTTTAAATCAGTTCCCAGCCGATAGGGAAAGGATTGCAATCTACTCAATAGTGCTGTTGCTGCAGACAAGTAGATGTCATTTCTGAAGGGAAAATATTGGGAACACTGCTGACAGCCCTTTAGCCATCGGTTCTCTCTGGGAGAACCATGTTGTGTATGCAGATTTAACCCCACGACAGCGTCCTTGAGTGCACAACCACAGTCAATGTCAGCTCTCACCTCATGCATTTTATGTGCTGTAAAAGCCACCGCTTTATCCCCGCCCCGGTCCTCAGCTTCTGCCAGCGTCTCTTTCTGGGAAAGTCGGAGCAGCAGCACACAATGCACAATATAACACCTCTCCCTGTTTCTTCCCACAGACCAACCATTGAGCACTGGTCAGGAGCCATTAGCACCCAGTTCAAACAATGTAAATGCTATGAGAGCTCATTGTTTTTGTAAAGATCGCATGCAATCTGTTGCCAAGCAGCCTACGCAAATATTTAAAGCCTGCCTCTTTCTTCACACAGTTTTAAAAAAAACCAAACCAAAACAAAAATAACAAGAGCTTTTACTTTGTAAAGGCTGAGGCGGAATTAACCTCTTCCTGCACATGTACTAGGCACTGACATGGTTTAATTATTGACATTTGCATGCATTCCATGAGGATGATGCTGGAGAGGACTTGACTTGGAGGCTGGCGATGTATTTATAAATGTATTGTTATATTTCCTACAAGTACAAGATAGGTCTTTCCGATTCCCTCTTTTCTTGAGAGGTAAGTTTTTTCAGGCTAACCGTAATGTAACCCAATTGCTAAGTATCACCTCCTCATCCCAAATACCTCCAGTGTCCAGGCCCACCTAGGAAGAATAGCCACATTTGATCATGTTTTTCTCTCTCCCTCCATTCCCACCATCGTTCATATCTAAACACATGCTCAGCTGCTTTGCTGAAATTGTCACACAGGAACAATGTCCATTCTGTAAAAATGTTACAGCAGTGCCAGCTCTAGATTTCTGTGTAGAAACTTGGAAGTAGACACATATTTAAAAGTACTTGTTATTATTTTACTCCTATCACACTTCAGTCTCACCAATATGAGTAATCAGGCTGGGTTTTTCTGTCTCTGGGAACAGTGTCCAGGCACGGAGCTGTCTAGTCAGGCGAGAATTATCATCGGTATCACACTGGAGAGACTTCATGAAAAAACAGACCAAGTACAAACATGAGCAATGGCTTGAATCCCAGCAGCACTTTTCCATAGGAACAGGCCTTCATACAGTATGTACCTTTGTGTGTGCAACTGCAGTACTCAGAAGGAGTCATTTCCCAGCCAAAGGGAGCCTTTATCAGTGACTCCAGGGTCTGATTGCCAAGGAGACATCTATGATCTGTGAGGAGTCAGGATTATGAAGGTAATTAACATGCTCCTAAGATCTGCCTCAGAAGTTTGCCATTCATTCATGCCATACATACCTATCCCATAAGAAAAAGACTGTTTTCAGGAGATTTTCTGACCACCTCTTTCTTGCACTTGATTTCTGAGGTTCAGTTATTATTATGCTTTTGGAAACCAAAGTTTCAAATTCAGAGCAGAATCACATAAATGTGATCTGAGCTCCCTGAAGTTCTAAAATTTCATTATACATCTCATATGAGTTCTAAATCAATTCCTCCAAACTGATTTCAGAATTGCCTGAAACACCATTTAGTATGGCCTGACCTATTTTTGCTAGACAAACTTTAAAACAGGTTGGAAAGTATCCCCATTTTAGCAATGACCTAGTTATTTATAACCAGGTCTCGATCCTATAATATCTATCAATTATAATAATTTTCCTCAAAATGTCATTTATCCACATGTTCATAAGGACATAAAATCCTGCAACTTGCCTACATAAGGTAGAACTGAAAGACCTTATTGTGATTTCTTATAGTGGCTTTCTATAAAAATGCAAATACCTACAGCTAATGTGCCACGATGGGATTATCAGGGTGGTAACATCAATTATATGTATAACTGTTTTCTGCATTGAGACATTAATGTATAAAAGCACAAACAATTTTCAAGATTTATCTTACTTTTAAATGTATTTGCTGACTGTGATTTACTATATTCCTTCTGTGAGCACCATAGACCAGTAGACCAGTTTTTCTCTTGTTGGCAGTTTCCTTCACCTGTGGTTCTCTTGCATTGCCAATGAGATCTGCAGTACACACAAATGAAAAGGATCATTTAAACTCAGAAGAAGCAACTGAAAGTAGCCATGCTATTTAGAATAATTTGGGTTGGAAGTGACTTTTAAAGGTCATCTAGTCCAAACTCTGCAATGAGCAGGGACAACTTCAACTAGATCAGGTTTCTCAGAGTCTAGTCCAGTTTAGCCTTGGATGTTTCCAGGAATAGGGCATCCACCCACCCACCCACCACTCTGGGCAACCTGTGCCAGTGTTTCACCATACCCATTGTAAGAAATTTCTTCCTTGTAACTAGTCTAAATCTACCTCCTTTTAGTTTGAAGCGATTACTCCCTGTCCTATTGAAACAGACCCTACTAAAAGTTTTGTGCCTCACCCATAAATGTCCTTTCTGGCGTTAAAACCTGCATCCCCTTAAGAAATGGCTTGGACTGAAGCCGGGGCATTGAAGACGAATGCCTGTGTCTGGTAGCTCATGTGCCGTCTGACCGTCACGGGCAGCATGACCCGCAGCAAAGCAGCGCATCTGAGCCTCGGTGGCTCATACAGAAAATCTCCTTTAATGCTCTCCGCGGCTGGGGGGCTCCGCGAAGCCGCCCGTGGGGCGCGCTGAGCGGCAGCGCCGATCCCCGGGCACCGCTGATCCCG